>JAOWBW010000468.1:600000-985149 GCA_026119855.1 Campanula takesimana
GCCGAGGCTTTTGCCCATCGCGATCGATCTAGGATGCGTGTGTCATAGAGGCGCCGAAGTCTCTACAACCATACGAATCCTAAGCAAATATTAGGAAGTGCTAAAATAATAGATGCTGGATCTCTCGTAAACAGAAACGCCGAGGCTTCTGCCCATCGCGATCGATCTAGGATGCGTATGTCATAGAGGCGCTGAAGTCTCTACAACCATACGAATCCTAAGCAAATACTAGGAAGTTTTAAGGGGTTTTCCGTATTCAAAGGTAACGAATATCAGTCAAAATAGCGCTAAGGGCACCTAAAATGAATCAAAGGGGAATGTACTAGGGGTAAAACTGAAATTTTGCATGTGGAGGCAAAGATGATGGATTTTATGAAGTCGCAAACGGGATGAACTCTCGAGGAGTCACAAAGGTGATAGACTCTCGGGGAGTCCCAAGGGTGACGGACTCTCGGGGAGTCACAAAGGTGATAGACTCTTGGGGAGTCATAAGGGACTCTTTGGTGAATCACAAGGGCAAATGACCTTTAGGGAGACGCGAAGGAGATGGACTCTCGGGGATTTGCTAATATAGGAAACATGATCTGGGTTCCGCTTATCCTAATTTAGGAGGGGATGAGGCTACGAGCCATTGAGACCAAGGTGTTAGGTAAGGGACATTTTTCTTGGTTGCCTAGAGGTAGGACCTAAGGCTCTTTTAAGGAAAGGGAATAAGGAAGATGGTGGTCTCCTAATCTTGAGATAGGGATGCCAAAGATGTCACGGCTTCTTGGGCTTTAGATTATGTCTTAGAGATACTGTGGGTTTCCTAGGCTTACAGGCTAGGGATAGGAGTTTATTTAAGCATGAGGAGAGTATTCTATCCTAGGCTTAGTGCTAGGGCTTGGAAAGGTTGAGGTTTGGGAACTTCCTAGATGTTAGGGTTTCGAACAAGGGTTTGGAAACTGGTGTTTAAGGACCATGACTCTCCTAGGTTTGGGACTAGGGTTTAGGAATTTCCTAGGTCTAGGAGGCTAGGGCTTGGAGTTGTGGTAGGCTCAGAGGTTGCAAAGGCGTTGGATTTTAGACATAAGGCTGGGAGTTGGAAAGGTTGTGACTTCTTAGGCTTGAGACCATGGACCGTTGGGAAGAGGGATTGCTTTTGTGGAAGGTCCACTAAGCTTGATGTTAGGGTTCACCATTTTCCGGGATTGGTGACTATGGCTTGGAAATGTTCGTGGTAACCTAGGCTTTGGGCTAGGTTTTAAGGCTAAGGACTGTAAACTTCCTATATTTTGAGACTAAGGTGAAGGAATTTCCTAGGTCTAGGACTAGGGTTTGAAGGGAATGTTGAATCTTAGGCTTGATGATAGAGTTTAAGGATGATAATTTCTACCTAGGCTTGAGGCAAGGGTTTTAGAAAGAGTGCGACAACCTAGGTTAGAGGCTAGGGTCTGGAGCGAATACGAGTACCTAGGCTCGAGGCTAGGGTTTAGAGCAATGCGACTACCTAGGCTCGAGGCTAGGGTTTAGAGCGAATGCGGCTTGCTAGGGTTGATTAAGTTTTGGACAGGGCATTGTATCCTAGGTTTTGGGTTAGGGTTCAATAAGACGGGGGATTAAGATTGTAAATTTCCTAGGTTTCGAGACTAGGGTTTCGGGAATTTGGAAATGATGTTGCATGCGGGGCTTTGGAAATTCCCTAGAACTTGGGCTAGGGTTAAAGAGGATGTTGCGTTTTCATAGGCCTAAGGATATGTGACTACCTAGGCTTGAGGCTAGGGTTTGGGGAGAACGCGACTTCCTAGGTTTGAGGCTAGGGTTTGGAAAGAATATCGACTACCTAGGCTTGAGGCTAGAGTTTGGAGGGAATGTGACTACCTAGGCTCGAGGGTAGGGTTTAGGAATGATGTGGCTACCTAGGATCGAGGCTAGGGTTTAAGAAGGATGTAACTTCCTAGGCTTTAGGCTAGGGTTTGGAAGGATGTAATTACCTAGGCTTGGGGCTAGGGTTTGAGAGAATGTGATTACCTAGGTTTAAGGCAAGGCTTCGGATAGAAGGTGACTACCTAGGCTTGAGGCTAGGGTTTAGAGAGAAGGCGATTACCTAGGTTTGGGATTAGGGTTTAGAGGGAATACGATTACCTAGGTTTAAGGCTAGGCTTTGAATAGAAGGTGACTACCTAGGCTTGAGGCTAGGGTTTGTAGAGGATGAAGCAACCTAGGCTTGAGGATGGGGTTGAGAGAATGTGACTACTTAGGCTTAAGGCTAGGGTTTGGAGACCGAAAGCATTTGAAGGTTTGTCTTGGTTTAGACCGGGCAAGTTTGAGGTCTAAGAGTGTTGCGGTTTGGGGCAGGTGAGCTTGATACCTCATGGCTGGATAGGCTCGATAGGTTAGACCTAGGCTAGAGTGCTAGGGTTTAGCTAGGGTAAGACTCAGACATGTGTTAAGGAGACCGGGGCCTAATGGAATGGTAGGCGTGAGATCTAGGAGATTGAAGGCTAGGTAGGGTAGCGTTGGGACATAAGGCTTTCAAGCGGGTAAGTCTTTAGTCCTAGAGAAACCGCGTTATGGGTTAGGACCAAGCAGGTTTGAGGTCGGCCAAGGAGCAACGGATTGGGATTGGATGATCCTAGTACCTAATACGCATGTCGGGCTTGGATCCTAGAGTGTTTGAAAGTTTAGGCTAGGTGCGAACCGTAGGTGCAGGAAATGGTTTTGGATATATGACCATGTTGGCGCTTTAGGTAAAGGGATTGAGTGTCCAAGACTTTGCTTGAGTACAATAGGTACCTTAAGTTGGATTGGGTATGCTTTGGTCTCGCGTGACCAAGCTCGTTCGGCGATTGCGAAGGTGGGTTTGGTATGGGACTAAAGGTGTTAAGCGCATGATTTTTGACTGGACGGGTTTTGATATCTTTATGGCATATCACGGTACGCGGGAGGTCCTATGCGTTCGAGCACGTTTGAGGTTTGGACTCGTGGGGAAGAAAAGTTTGAGATCCATGGAGTTCAAGGGTGGACCTTGTAGGTGGTGAGGTTTAGACTCGGCTCGGATTAAGTAGGTTAGAGACCTAAGTGGTTGAAGGTTGTCCAAGACTTTGCTTGAGTACAATAGGTACCTTAAGTTGGATTGGGTATGCTTTGGTCTCGCGTGACCAAGCTCGTTCGGCGATTGCGAAGGTGGGTTTGGTATGGGACTAAAGGTGTTAAGCGCATGATTTTTGACTGGACGGGTTTTGATATCTTTATGGCATATCACGGTACGCGGGAGGTCCTATGCGTTCGAGCACGTTTGAGGTTTGGACTCGTGGGGAAGAAAGGTTTGAGATCTATGGAGTTCAAGGGTGGACCTTGTAGGTGGTGAGGTTTAGACTCGGCTCGGATTAAGTAGGTTAGAGACCTAAGTGGTTGAAGGTCAGACTAGGAAGTCTTTTGAAGCTAAGGAGTGACACTAGGTTTAAGAGTGGCAGGGCCATGGTTTGGGTATGACAGTATGCGTAGATGGCATTGTTTTGGTTGGACCAAGCAGGCTTGGGAACTAAAGAGTTCTAAGGGTCGACATCTAAGGTTATAGACCTAGAGGGTAGACAGTTTTGTGATCTAAAGGGTTTAGGAGTTGAGACCTAAGGTGTGAATCGGATATGCTAGAGACCTATAAGGTAGGTGTTTGGCGGCCTTGCATGGACTTGGGATCTAAGGGATCGTTCAATAGGTTAGACTGGGTAGACCTAAGAGGTTGGACCTAAGAGGATAGGGGAGACATAGTCTGGACAAGGTAAGGATGAATATATATTGGTAGGTTTGGGATCTAAGAGATCAAGTAGACTCGAGACCAGTAGGTTCGGGACCTAATGGGTCATTCTAAGGATTTGGATTCGGTAGACTGGCTTAAGGCTTGAGGTTTTGGGTAAGACTGGTTTGAGGTTTTAGGAGTGCCGCTACTAACTTATGGAGGGTCGAGCTAAGGGGTTATGGTGTAACCTATGTAAGACTGACCGGGTAGGTGCGGGACCTAAGGTTTTGAATCAAGTCAGATTGGGAAGTAAGGGTATCCTATTGTGTAGGAAATAGGGTGAAGGACCGAGTCGGTTCAAGAATCACAAAGATGGGTCTCAGAGTGGACCGAGGAGGTTTATACAAATTTTGTGGAGACCGAGAGTGCGGGTTTATAAACAAAGTGTCGTGGGAGAGAAAACTTTTGAAAGTGCTATGACTTTATAAAGATGCTTTATAATTAATTACGATTCTAACCAATTCAAAGAGTTCTTCATGTGCCGAGCTTGGCGATGAAGGATGCCCTTCCTTGTTGAAGCTCCAGTGTTCTCCGAGAAAGCGCATAGTCGACCCATTTTGTTGGGGACGCTCTAGTTTGATGAGCGGGTATCCTCCCTCCTTTGAGAGATCCTACGTCGAGCTTGATGATGAGGAGTCCTCTTCTTCTAAGTATGTGCTCGATGAAGCCCCGGCATTCTTTGAGAAACCTTATGGTCGGTCCTTTATTGTTAGGGAAGCCCCAGTTGCGTAGAGCGGGGTATCCTACCTCTTTTAAGACGCACCCTTTTTTCTGCCTAGACCGCCCTTGCGGGTTTTCAATCCAGCGGGCATCTCTTTTGCGTCAATTTTTTTTTTTTTTTTTTTTTTTTTTAAGAAATCATTCAGTCGACTCCAAATAAGAAAAAGAATTGTATGAAAACTTGTAGGGGCATTTTGGGGAGAGTAAGAGAGAGAGAGATAGTACTCACATTTTGACTCTTTGGGCAACTGAGTGTATATATGTACAAAAGGGAGGAAGCCCCTGCTTGACAGAAAGTAAGTGTTTAGCTCTTTCCTAGATTGTAGAACGGAAGACTTGTCGAGACATTTGAAAATTGTTTTATTCAAGATTCTTATTTGATTGCTCGAGAATGGACCTCGTTGATTAGTTATGCATCTTATGATTATGTTTTAGACAAGTAGTCTCGAAATAATAAATGTTTTGATCAGTTGTGAGTGAAGAAGTCAGGAGTAGAAATATGGGGCAAGAGAGAAGAGAAGGAAAATTTGCTACGAGGTGGGTTGTGTTTGGCTTTGAGTGGTTGCCCGGTTGACGATGAAGTTGGGTTTTGAGTTTAGGGGTGTGAGGTTCATTTGAGGTGAGTTGTTCTGTGTAGCTCATTGCGGTGGATTACTCCTTTGTAGTTGTTGCAGTGGATTGCTCCATCGTAGTTGTCATGGGTTGCTGCCGTTTATCTACTTTGTAAGGAAAGAAAGGAAAATAGAACATTTGAGGTGAAAAGAAAATGGGACTTTTACTTTTCCATGGTGATAGCCCCTTCTATTTTTCTTTTTTCTTTTTATTTTATCTCTTTGTGCACACCCTTTTTTTGCCTAGGCCGCCCTTTCGGGTTTTCAACCTAGCGGGCTTCTTTTTGTGCAATGCTCTAACTTTTGCCTAGGTCGCCCTTTTGGGTTTCAACCTAGCGAGCCATATATATATTTTTTTTTATATTTGTACATGAAACATTGGGCGAGACAAGCCCCTAGTTTGCTTTCGCCTCTCTCGATTGCGAGGTAGCTTCCTTATAGTTCAAGCGGCCTTTTGCTGGCGGCGGGCATCCTAGCCCCTTGATTTTCACCGGTAGAGCTCCATTGGATTATCACGTGCACCAATGAATGACTTCGTGCACTTGTCTTATATTTGCGATGGAATACGGATAGCCCCAGTGTAACGGCATGTAGTACTCATGATGGGAACAAACCAACCCTTTAAATTGTGGCAGCATGGATGTCTATTTGATGATGAGCAACCGCAGTCCATTTCTTTGTCACGACCTTATAAAAAGGGGTCTAATGGTGGGATGAGAGGCGTATGAGGATAGTGTATGGGAGAAGGTGTATATAGAGAGTGTACATGAAGTGTGTACAAGGGGTGAGTGTATAGAGAGAGTGTATGGGGTAGAATGTAGAGAGAAGGGAAAGTGATTCGTTCATCCCAATTGATCGAAGCATTTGTTATTTTGAGATTAATCGTTTACTTAGTTATGTGAATGGTTTGTGGGTCCATTTACCTTTTAATGAGTCGTCATTAATGAGTAAGATTAAGATTAATTCATCATATAAAGATATAGCAATCAAGCGAAAATGGTGAATAAGACAATTTTCATGAAATTGATATATGCAAGCTTATGTCTCAAGTCTAGAGAGAAAAGAAAAGAAATAAAGACCTTTTTATTGGAACTAAAAGATTTAAACTGACTAGTCCGGGGTGGACTTTTACTTAAAGAAACAAAAATCGTCCAAGGTGGACTTTTGACTAAGGACACTCTAGAACCTACGAAGACTGAATGACCCTTTTCTTTTCTTTTATTTAAAGGAGGTAGCCCCAATTTCCTCTTTTGTCCATGCCCATGTATTCCGTTGGCGGGTGATGGCTCCGCTGTCAATGAGGCTTTGAATCTTTCTCCTCAATTGGACGCAATCTTCGGCGTCATGCCCAATGTACTGGTGGTATTGGCAGTGTTTGGAGGGATCCAAGCATTGCTTCACCCTACTTGGTTCATAGTTGATCAAAGGAGACAACTTGCCGGCTTGAACTAGACTTTTGAAGAGTTTGGCTAACGGCATACCTAAGTCGTCGAATTCGCGCTCGTCCTTCCTTTCACGAACTGTCTTTGAGGGTGACTTAGGTACCGGCACCCCTTGTTGATGAGTAGTCATAGGAGGCATCCCGACGGGGACAGTCTGTGGCGGCCCGTACATTTGAGGAGCGTACGGGTGTTGACATTGAGCAAGAGGGAGAACTCGACTGAGGTAATCATAAACGCCACGAATGTCAGACAAATGGCGCCTCTCGATATCTCTTAGGGTCTTATGTATCTCCTTCTGAAAGTGTGTTGCTTGCTCGTTGAGAATGGCCTTAAAGTGGATTGCTTGTTCATCGAGGATGGCTTCGAAGCGGGATGCTTGCTTACTGAGAGCAGTACCGGTGTAGAGGATTGTCTCGGGATCTTGGGTAGCAGCTTCAGTTGCAACTTCGATGTTCCTTGCAGCCGACATGATGTAGAACTCTATGTCATGAAAGAATTAGATTCATATTTAATGATAAGGCATCGTTATAAAAATCATTTTTTGGAAAAGAGTCGGTCTCCACATTTTTTGAAATGCGTTTTGGTAAAAAATTGAAAGTTTGACCGGGCCGAAGTTGCCTACGTTCCCCTTATCATGAGGGAGAGGTCCCACACAATAAGAGGCTCAGGTCGCCGTAGTTCGAATCAAGTTAGACTTTTAAAAAGAGGTGAGAGATGACCATAGGGGTCAAAAAGAGGGAGATGACTCGGTCCTTGGTCAAGCATGGGTGAGGAAGACCTATGGGAGTTGGTTTTGATTGAGTAGGGTATGGTTTGACCTAAGGTTTGACCTAAATTTGACCTAAGGTTTGACCTAAGGTTTGAGACAAGAAGTGGTTCAAGCTAGGATGCGACGATAATGGTGGGTTGACCTAGATGGGTAAAGGATAGGTCGACCTAAATGAGAAGGGTTGGATTGACCTATATGGTGAATGAATCAAGATAGCGGGTTGTAGCGGTTTGCCTATGGGATGATCTAAGCGGGATAGACATGGTTTGACCTAAGCGGGTCGAATGTGAGTTGGTTGACCTAAATGGTTGACCTATACGGGTTAAACATGGGTAGGCTGACCTATTCGGGTTGGTTGACCTAGGGAGGTCGGTAGATAGATTCAAGACGGGCAAGTCAACTTAAGCGGGCCAAGGATTGACCTAGATAGGTCAAAGGTAAAGGGGTAGTTTTAACCTAAGACGGACGAGTTGACCTAGATGGGTCGAGGATGGTGTGTGGACCTAAACGGGTCGAGACGGGTTGACCTAGGTTGGTATGGACAACAGTGGGTCAAATAATGACCTAGGTGGGTCAGGATGACGGTTTGACCTAAGCGGCTTAAGGTCAAAGGTAATTGGGTTCACCTATGGGACCAAAGATTGACCTAAGAGGTCAATAGCGGATAAGGTTGACCTCGGGGTCAAAGGTTGACTTAAGAAGTCTAAAGGTGATTGGGTTGACTTAGGGAGTCAAAGGTTGACCTCAGAGGTCAAAGGTGGATAAGGTTGACCTAAGTGGTCAAAGGTTGACCTAAGAGATCGAGGGGTGATAAAGTTGACCTAAGGGGTCCAAGGTTTGGCCTATGGGGTCAAAGGCAGATGAGAATGACATATGGGAAGGTTGACCTACGAGGTCAAAGGCGGATGAGGTTGACCTAAGGGGTCAAAGGTTGACCTAAGAGGTCGAGGGGTGACCTAAGAGGTCGAAGGTGATAAGGTTGATCTAGGAGGTCAAGGGTTGACCTAAGAGGTCGGAGGTTGATAAAGTTGACCTAGGGGGTCAAGGGTAGACCTAAGAGGTCAAAGGTGGGTGAGGTTGACCTAGGGGGTCAAAGGTTGACTTAAACGGATAAGATTGACCTAGGGGTCAAAGGTTGACTTAAACTGATAAGATTGACCTAGGGGGTCCAAGGTTGACCTAGGAGGTCAAAGGCGAATAAGGTTGACCTAGGAGGTTAAAGGTTGACCTAGGGGGTCAAAGGTTGGCTTAAGAGGTCAAAGGTAGATAAGGTTGACCCAGGGGGTCCAAGGTTGACCTAGGAGGTCAAAGGCGAATAAGGTTGACCTAGGAGGTCAAAGGTTGACCTAGGGGGTCAAAGGTTGGCTTAAGAGGTCAAAGGTAGATAAGGTTGACCCAGGGGGTCAAAGGTTGACCTAGGAGGTCAAAGGTAGATAAGATTGTCCTAAGAGGCCAAAGGATGGTGGGATTTTGACCAAAGCAGGTCGAGATGAAGGGTAGACCCAAATGGATCGCAATGATGGGTAGGTAACCTAGATAGGCCAAGATGAGGAATTTTGATAGATGGCCCAAGGGGTGAGCGATGGACCTTAGAGGTCGTCTAGATGCAATGCACATTTTATTTTGCGAAAAGTTTTGCATTTATTTACATCCTAAATGGTTGGTCTAAGGAGTGTCCTAATCTCTATGTGTGGGTTGACACGGGTAAGGTAAAAGGTTCCCACCGCTCGCGGAACGTACACGGTGAGTGGAGTAGACGAGTGACTCGAAAAGAGGGCGGCAGTAGCGCACAAATTCCTGCACATCGAATACTCCGGGTAATGGGGACCTGTGCAGTGCAGACACGGACTAGTGGTAGTGTGTGGCAAGAAGCTAATTCTTTTTAAGGAGAAAAGAGGGAAGCTTTGAATGTTTGAATGATGCAATGCAATGCAAGAGAGAGGGAAGAAGAATGTACAAGGGAACATAGCAAGGTTTTGTTTGACCCTAATACTAAGATGAAAATAACAAGGGTACAGAAATACAAGGTACAAGTATTAACATGGCGAGGTGCACGGGTGCATGTGTAAACATGGCAAGTATGTGAGGTGCATGTATAAACATGGAAAGTATGTGCATGAGTAAACATGGCAAGTGTGTGTAGGGTGCATGTGTAAACATGGCAAGTGTGTGAGGTGCATGTGTAAACATGGCAAGTGTGTGTGAGGTGCACGTGTAAACATGGCAAGTGTGTGCATGTGTAAACATGGCAAGTGTGTGCATGTGTAAATATGGCAAGTGTGTGTAGGGTGCATGTGTAAACATGGCAGGTATGTGTAGGGTGCATGTGTATACATGGCAGGTGTGTGTAGGGTGCATGTGTAAACATGGAAAGTGTGTGAGGTGCGTGTGTAAACATGGCAAGTGTGTGCATGTGTAAACATGGCAAGTGTGTGTGTGTGTAAACATGGCATGTGTGTGTGTAAACATGGCAGGTGTGTGCATGTGTAAACATGGCAGGTGTGTGCATGTGTAAACATGGCAAGTGTGTGCATGTGTAAACATGGAAAGCATCATGATGTGATGAAAGTTAGACCCACTAAGTTTGAATAAGTTTCAAAGCAGTCCCCAGCAGAGTCGCCACTGTGAATACGTGTGTTTGAATTTGAGAATATTCATAGCAACATTAAAATTATGAGAGTCGCCACGCCGTTTTAATTATAGCCAAAACATTGAGAAAAATCATGTTAATGGGTTCGGGGGTCAAATTACAACAAGAGAAGAATATTAAACGTTATCACTCCTATTGCCCGAATGATCGGTCTTTCTATCATGATGAATGTGTTAGTAGTGTGTTAGTGTTTGAGACCGGATCCGAAGATTGCCTACGTTCCTCTCAATGTGAGAAGCTCAGGTCAGCGTAGTTCGAGAGAATTTAGAATAGGCAGAAGAATCGGGATCATGCATAATGAGGGGGAATTACCTAAAGATTAGGGTTTAGAAGTAGTTCCTAGATCATCCTCGGGTTGATGAACCCTCGATCATCATCGGCTATGAAATAACATGTAATTATGAAGATCGCAACCCTAAATATAGCATAAATAAGGTTTTAATCTATGAATACGAAGAACATGCGTAGAACATATATGAACATATGAATGAACATGCAAAGCTCATGAAGAAACTATGAATAAACATGTACGAACATGAATATTAAAGATCTACATTAGAAATAATGCAAGAACGTGAAGAAATAAGTTAGAAAACTTACCTATGTTGGCAAGAAATAAACCTTGATCTTCTTGGAGGTTTGAATGCTAATTAGAGAGCAAAATTGTGTTTAAGAACTCTCAAATTCGGATCCCCCTAAACCAATAGCATGAGATTGGTTTATATAGTAAACTGAGGGGAAGATCTGATGGTCCAGATCATCCGGGGCGGATGTGGCCGCGTGGCCAATATTGAGGGCGGCGGCGAAAGTGGCCGCGTGGCCATCGTTGCGCGCTGACTTGAAATTCAAGCTAGGGTTTTACTGTTCATACAAGGCAACCCTAAATGTCCATATTTAATGTTTTCTAGAACATTGAGCTATTTTTGGGAATCCGGGACACGTCTTTGCAAGGTTTCTAATTCCCATAAAGTCCTTGTATATTTGGGAAAGCCCTAATAAACTCATTTTCAGATCGGGTACTAACAAGTTCTAACTCAAACAATCAATCAAACAAAGACAAACAATGGTCGGTACAGGATTCCCAGTTTACCTACGTATCTCTTTCGAGAATCAGACCAATCGTAGTTCAGATTTATTGAAATTTAAAATGCAGGGGGTTGCATTGAGATGCGATCTCTCTTTGCGGGGGGGGGGGGGGGTTTGCATTGAGATGCGATCTCTCTTTGCTGGGGGGGTTGCATTGAGATGTGTTGTCTCTTTGCTGGGGATGAGATTGACATGAGAAAATATTTATGAGAACGGGCGGCTGAGCTAAATTGCATGAACTTCCTAAGTATCCCTTGCGGCACAGCGTAGTTCTGAGGAGGTAATCTCGGGTGCCCGAGAAGACCAAGGTGAAATAGCATGATTTAAAACAGGGAACGTACGACGTTGCGCAGTTCTGGATGGAAATCATAGATGGGGAATGCTTCGCTCAGCTGGGGAAAGGGTATAACTCGGCGTCAGGAGACGACCTCAATCAACAAACTCAAGGATTGACACGAGGTACAATCAGAGTAAAGGGTATACATCTCAAAATCCGGGAGATAACCTAATTTCAATATCGGAATGAATTGCATTTTTGACTCTGGGGATTGGTATTGACCAACAATTTGCAAAAACGGGCAACTGAGTTCACCGGGATAAACTGCCTACGTATCTTTCGATGGAATCAAGTCGAGTCGTAGTTCTGACTCTAGGGATTGGAACTGACCAATAGCCTAGCGCGAGCACTCAAAAGGTCAATTACAAACACCCATTTGATAAAGACTACTCAACGGTATATCTCAAGATGATATGGTTGGGTTAGCCCCAGTTATCGGCTGAAGAAGCCCATTTGTTCTTTCTGATATCGACCCCCAACATTCTGGCTGCTGAAGTCCCAGTGTCTCTTAAAGTTCAAACTCAGATGTTGGCTACGGAAGCCCCAGCCAATATAGGACAAGCCTCTGAATCTGGCATATGAAGCTCTTATTTCACTTGAAGGGTGAATCTCATGTTGATCCAAATTGTCGTATCGAGACCACTTCATGTTTTGGCATTTCAACCTCTGGGGCTAACTGTCATTGAGAGTTATTCAAATGTTCGATGTCTCGCTATTGGAGGCAATTCACAATTTCTGACATGCAATACCCACTCGGTAGGGAGTCAACTATCTTTGAGAGTTGTTCAATCATTCGATGCTTCTCTGTCTTAGGCAATTCACAATTTCTGACATGCGATACCCAATCGGTAGGGAGTCAACTGTCTTTGAGAGTTTTCTTGTCAGTAGATGCTTCTCTTTCGGAGGCAATTCAAAATTTTTGACATGAAATACCCAATCAGTAGGGAGTCAACTATCTCTGAGAGTTGCTCGGCGGGACACAATCCCGATGTTGCTAAAGAAAGAGATTTGAGCTTTGTGGGCCATACTGACAATCCGAGATGGCACTTTGTTTCTATTGATTCCCATATTAAGGGTCCGACTGTCTATGAGAGTCATCCCACATTCGATGCTTTGCTGCTGATCATAATTCACGTGTTCTGACATTCAATACTCCTTCTTTGAGGAATCAACTGTCTTTGAGAGTTGTTCGGCGGGACACAATCCTGGTGTTGCTGAAGAAACGAGCTTTGAGCTTTGCGGGCCATACTATCAATCCGAGATGGCGCTGTGTTCTGATGATCTACCCATAAGGGACCTAACTATCTATGAGAGTTGTCCCACATCCTTGATATCCTCGATCTCGAGAGTTACTGAAACTGATGATGATTCTCAAAAGGTAATCTTTGTATTTCTGAGTCCCTTCATCATATTGTTATGCAACCACATCATTGCTCTTGAAACAAAACCCAAAACTCTGACATGCAGCCCCAGTTTGGTGTTCATTAATTCGACATCTCTTTCCGGCATTTAAGATTCTGAGATATAAAGAATAGCATTCCTTTGTTTCTTTTGTTGTGACAGCTTCCAGGAGTTGGCAGGGGATGGCACAAGGCCAGTATTTTGTGAAAGCAAAGGGAAATCCTAGTGGGATCTCCGACATCGTGTTTGCGCAGAAATGAAATGACGGAAGGACGAGAGTAGGGGGAAGCCCCTAGACTCGAGAAAAGTATGCTCACACATTGAAATCAAAGACTCAAGACTTAAACAAGCGTTAATGGCCAAGTGCCTCAAAATCAAATGGACCCTTCTAAAATTGGATTAGCATTTTAATTCTGATTAAATAAGCTTGACAAATCATTTGAACACAAGTTCGACCGTGACAAATCAACATGAGAACATATTTGGGCATGAGATATGATTCGCGTCGCCGTTTGACCTCATTTGATGAGAGGCCTTCGTCTTCATTGTCTCCTTTTCTTGATATTGATCACACCATTGGAGGCTGCACGATTTTTTTTTTGGTTCTTGGGCTCCCTCAGTGTAAGGAGTTGGTAGAGCACGTTGGTCTCCAACAAAAGCCACCAGTTGTCATCGTTGATGGTGCTTTGCCCAAAGTTGATGGAGCGAGATCTCCTTAGTACAGATTGGCTTCGCATGCGTGGTGCTCCTTGAAACTGTGTCACATGAAATGGTCTGACCCTCGGTCCCTGTCTCGTCTTTGATACGAGCGATGAAGTCTTCAGAATGAAATGAATTTGCCGTTGTTGAAGGCATACACATAAACTTCCAATTAAGTCCTTTGGAGCTTTGTTCGACCGGGTCCCTTTACTGGTCCGGCCGGGTTAAGCAGGAGGTCCGACCAGGTCCTTTATGAGGTCCGCCCGGACCCTCCTATTTTCCCAGTTTCTTCATTTGTCCTCTAAATTCCTAAAATCCCCTCAAGGTCCTTCGACCCAAAATTCCAATTAAGTCCTTTTAAGATTCATTATATTGTGTGTGACCCTATAGGATTACACTAAGTTGGCAATGGGTTCAATCATAAACCCATAAGATATGATTAGGTTCTAGCAAACCGTCATACCTACCCTAATAGTGTAACTATATACAAGTTCGCATTCCTTTATAGAACATGTCACAATCCCTTTGTCTACGATGTCATTGAACACAAGTCATGGTCAAACAGTCAACTTGTATTGTTCGATACTTTCTCGATCCCGAATATGTTGATAATCCAAATGACATTGGTCTAATCAATTCACTTGAGTTTGGCCAAACATTTCATCAACATCATTCATACGAGGGGCCCACGTTTGACATCTCTCCGAAGAGGGACAAATCCATTTAGCTTATTATTCTTCCCTACTTGAATCCGATTATGCCAATCATACCCTTTATAACTTCCTGGTTAAAGGTAGCATTTTAATATGTCAAACATAATGTTCATCAAGTGGAAGACTGTAATAACTTCATGTCTAAGGATTCAAATGACATAACTAATATGAGATATATGTACGACATAGACCATGACATAAATCTCATACAGCGGGTCATGTCCAGTACCTTGTTCCAAACAAGTACCCATAAATCTAACATGATCATCCCATAATCATTTAGCCTTTATATTAGTGCTTAACAAGTACTAGGGACGGAGATTATTATAAGTAAACATGAACAATAATAATAATCAAAACATCTATTTATTAATATGAATACAATAATAAAAATTACAACGTTTAACAAACGTGCCTAGGGAACCAACACTAACAATCTCCCACTTCCCATAGGCCCAATCTCCCATGTATCTATTACCCATGGACCTAACATGACCATCATGTTTAGCTTGTGGAAGTCCCTTTGTTAGCGGGTCTACAATGTTATCATCAATTGGTACTCTGCATATATTTACGTCTCCCCTATCCACGATTTCTCGAATGATATGGAAACGCCTAAGTATGTGTTTGGATTTCTGATGTGCCCTTGGTTCCTTTGCTTGAGCAATAGCACCATTATTATCACAAACAGCTTCAGTTGTAGAATCAGTGACTGTACTCTGCTTGGAACTCTTCCAGCTTACAGCTCCACCATTTAACATAAACACAAAACCTGATTGCGATCGACTATCATCTCTGTCGGTTTGGAAGCTTGCATCTGTGTAACCATTTACAACGAGATAATCTTCCATTCCTCCATAGATCAAAAACGAATCTTTAGTCCTTCTCAAGTACTTAAGAATCGCTTTTACAGCCATCTAGTGATTCTCACCAGGGTCGGATTGATATCTACTCATCATGCTCAATGCATAAGATACATCCGGCCTAGTACATATTATGGCATACATGATGGATCCAATTGGCGAAGCATATGGAAACTCACTCATTTTTTCCCGCTCATCTTTTGTCTTAGGACATTGAGTCTTGCTTAGAGAAACTCCATGTAACACTGGCAACTGTCCTCTCTTAGTGTTTTCCATGCGGAATCTTCTAAGGACCTTGTCAATGTATGTACTTTGGCTTAAACCAATTTTCTTCCTTGATCTATCTCTGTAGATCTTAATGCCAAGAACATATGCGGCTTCACCCATATCTTTCATTGCGAAAAACTTTCCCAACCAAGTCTTTACAGACTGAAGTGTAGGAATGTCATTTCCAATGAGTAATCTGTCATCCACATATAAAATAAGTAATAGTACTATGCTCCCACTAATCTTCTTATATACACAAGTGAACGACATAAACCGACCTGGTTAAATGGGGCCCATAAACTCTAGGCCCATACATCATAAGGCTCGTACAATAAGGCCCATCTTCGCATAGACCGACATCAGTAAGGCCGAACAGGCAGTCCTTGCCTAGGCCGAGTTCGAGAAAGCCTAATCCCTAGCCGGCCTCTATGACGAGCCGAGTTAGATGACGGGCCGACTTACATCGTAAACTTCCCATTATCGTCGGGAAACCTCTTACAGAGTTATACTACAACTCTAAAATTAAGAGTCTTTATCTGAACCAAGATAACTCTCATACCAGATAACAGGATATCATCCATCCTTATCAGGAGTCTATCTCCAAGGAATATGAGTCTTACATCACCACGGGCTTCCAGGCTTTCCTAGCAAGTCAGAACTCATACACCCATGCCTATATAAACAGGTCCTATACACAAGAAACGGTTAATGAACTTTTGGCTCTAATCTAGTCAATTGATTCTCTATTTTTAATCACCCATATCCTTATTCTTACACCGGAGGGCCTTCGCCGGTGAATCCCCGGTGTAGTTTATGTTTATTTCGTGTGTGCAGATCCGGCTATCAAGAACTGTCGCTGGGATTATCCGAACCGCTAGACGAAGGCTAATCCAACCAGATTTTGGCGTCATCAGTTTGGTTCCATTGCCGGGAACATCGATTGGTCAGTTTTTTAGCCAGATAATTCCAAGCCATGGCAGGAGAATTGGTTGAAGGGCGAGAAGCCACCCCTTCTAGAGAAACCACAAGGGACGCACCGCCCCCCGAAAATACAAACGCTGCTGCACAGAACCAGAGGCTCCCACCTACAGCACCCACGCAAGGGGGAGGAATGCATACCCGTTCAAAGGGTCCGGCCCCCAATGTTGTTAACCAATACGGGTGCCGCCGACGGAAAGGATCCCGCAACAATGGGGCAGGACCATCACAGCCGCCGCCATTGGACAAAAGAATGTTGCTTCAACAGAACGTTCACACACTCCAACAGCTGGCCGAAGCCCAGCGGGCCCTGTTAGATCTTGACCCCGAAAATTCCTTGGCTAACCGACTTCAGCCATCTGGAACGAGGGGGCAAATCTGGACGACAGAGTGAGCAGAAGGGAGTCCCTACAAAATTGTAGTCGGGATATGCCACCCAGGAGCCGATTAAGTCGCCAAGACGGATGTTTAGGAAGACCCAATCTAGATGGGGACCTGAGAGACCACATTAATCGCCGTCGGGAAGAACAAGAAGATGAATCCCCGGGAGTGAGAATTGTAGGGAAAAGACGTCGTGGGGACGCCCGACATCATTCGCCTCTCAGACTGGATCCACCAAGGCGCACCCCACCCCGGCAGGATCCACCCCGGCATACTCCACCTCGCCGTACTCCTTCAAGGCATCGCCTTGAACCGATCCAAGGTGAAAGGGGACGCCGTGATCAAAGCATAGTCAGTTCCAGTCATACCTCGGCATTCAGCACGAGGGACATTGTTGACCTTAGAGAAAGGCTCAACAACATTGAGATGATGAATCAGGGGTACAAGAAGCCCAATAATGACTACGATGCTATGCGCCCTTTCGCCTAAAGGATTAAGGATGCACCACCAAATCCGCAGTTAAAGCTCCCACATCTGGACAAATATTCCGGCAACGCCGATGCTCTGGATCACATCCAAGCCTTTTAGGCCACCATAGCCCTAGAGACCAATCAGGATGACGTGCTGTGCAAGGCCTTTGCAAGCACCTTAACAAAAGCAGCTCGGTCCTGGTTCATGGACCTTGAGAAAAGCAGCATCATTTCCTTTGCCAAGTTTAAATCACAATTTCTGGAATATTTTGCTACTGCTGGTGCTAGAAAGAAAAGGTTGTCTGACCTAGCCAACATGGTTCAGAGCAAGAACGAGTCCACCCTGAGTTTCTACAACCGGTTTAGGGACCTTGCCGACTCAATAGAAGAACGCCTGACCGACAGGGAGATAATTGTATGCTTCACGAATGGTCATAGGTCAGAGCAGCTAACTTATGAATTGTCGGTCAGAGAGCCCCTCACCAAAGCCGAGTTGTACCACGTTGCCTACGCAATGGCCATCGCCGAGGAGAAGAAAAAGACGTTATATGGTCATAAGGAATGAGACCGAGATCATGACAAGTCGCATAACGGGAACTCATCCCAGGGGACCAACGGGGGAAACGGCAAAGGCAAAAACAGGACCAGGGGGACCGAGACATTCACCACATTCAATAAACCGATCTCTGAGATCATGAATCTGGTGGATCTCCCCAACCCTAAACCTCTAAAAGACAACCCGAAATACCCGAGGGACACCACAAAGTATTGCTCCTATCACAGAGATAACGGTCACGACACCGAGAACTGTTTTGCCCCGAAGAAGATTCTGCAGAAATGGGCCGAACAAGGCAAGCTCAATCAGTTCATGACCAAGGACAATAAACGCCCAAGGGAAGAAGACAAAAACAATGACCAGGTCGACAGACCACCTCGGGCTAGGTTGATAGGCGTGATCAGAGAGGAAATTCCATCAAACAAGAAACTCAAGGAGCAGATTTATGAGCTAAGTAAAGTCTTCCACATCCCTCCCTGGATCCATGAGAGGGAGGAAGTGATCAATTTTTCTCCGAATGAGTTGGCGGGAAACCGTGTCATGAGAGAACAACCATTGGTCATAACAGGCCGCATTGATAATTGCGAGTCGGACAGGCTCCTCATAGACTCCGGAGCAGCCAAGGATGTGCTATACTATCGCACCTTTAAAGAGATGGAACTTCCCGATACAATGCTGACCCCATATAATGGAAGGCTAGAAGGGTTCACCAATCATAAGGCCGATGCCAAAGGAACCGTCGACTTACTCTTGGAAGTCGGCACTCATCCCTACAAGACCTCGGCCACGGTCGTCTTCATAGTCATGGATCTAAACAGTGATTACCATGATATCCTAGGTGCACCCAGCCAAGGAAAGTTGGGTCTGGTTGCCTCCCTCCCTCACCAAAGGGTGAAGTTCCCCACCCCGGCTGGAATTAGGTGCCTCCCGGGATCGCCCAGAGATTTTTTGGAGCATGTGATGAAGTCCAGGAAAGCAAAGGCCAAGATGGAGATTGATACTCCTGATAAAAGAATCACGGTTTCAAAATCAACCACGGTTACAACCTCGACGCCACATATCGGTGTTATATTGGCGACTGTTGAAGATGAACCTGAAGAGTGCGTTATTCTTGACAACGACATCCCAACTAGGGCCGAGGTTACTTACGGTTTAGACGGCTTTAGTTGCATCTCGATGAACACAGCTACGGACTTGGCTCTCGCCGTCGTCCCTAGCTCGGGGGCCACACAGCCGACTGATATGGAAACCGAGATCAAAAAACTGTTGGACATGGAAAACCTAAGTTTGGAAGGGGAAGACAAGGAGAAGGTCAAGCAGATCATTGTCGAGACCCTAGAGTTCAGAGACGGCCCCGAACTTAAACCAGTGGATCAGTTAGTTGAGGTCGTCATCAACCCAGACTATCCAGATCAGAAAGTGAAGATTGGGAAGCAACTCTCCCAACAAGAACGAGAAGAGCTCATTTCCCTACTCCAAAACAATTTGGACGTATTTGCCTGGAAAGTAGATGACATGGTGGGAGTAAAGGAAGCTGTCGCTCTCCACAAACTAGAAGTCAACAAGTTCTTCAAACCGGTCAAACAGACAAGACGAGTCTTCTCTACCGACAAGGAAAAAGCAATTGAGACCGAGGTCGATAAACTCCTCAAAGCCGGCATCATAAGAGAGGCAACATACCCCGAGTGGCTTGCAAACGTCGTTATGGTAAAGAAGCACAATGGCAAATGGAGGATGTGCGTGGACTTTATGGACCTGAACAAGACCTGTCCCAAAGATAGCTATCCCCTCCCCACGATTGACAAGCTCGTAGACTCCATTGCCGGCCATCAAACCCTCAGTTTCTTGGACGCCTACTCTGGCTATCATCAAGTCAAAATGGCCGAGGACGACATAGAAAGGACGGCTTTTCAAGCTGCAGGCGGCGTATACTGCTACGTCATGATGCCTTTCGGCTTAAAGAATGCAGGAGCCACGTATCAGAGGATGGTGAACAAGGTCTTCAAATCTCAGATAGGCCGAAATATGGAGGCCTACATTGATGATATGGTGATTAAGACCAAGATCGGCAGCCATATACCAGATCTGGAGGACACCATTAACAACTTAAAAGCTAACGATATGAAGCTCAACCCTAGCAAGTGCGTCTTCGGGGTCACAGCGGGCAAGTTTCTAGGTTTTATGGTTTCTCAGCGAGGCATCGAGGCTAATCCAGAAAAGATCCAAGCCTTGATCGATATGAGGGAGCCGACTTGTATCAAAGAGGTTCAAAGGGTGAATGGGAGAGTAGCAGCACTCGGTAGGTTTATTGCTGAATCGGCAGAAAAATCCCTCCCCTTTTTCAAAGCCTTGAAGGGAACAAAGGATTTTGCTTGGACGCCAGAGTGTTCGACCTCGTTCCAGCAACAGAAAGACTACCTCGGCTCTCCACCCCTACTTAGTAGCCCGGTCATGGGTGAGACATTGTACATTTTCTTAGCAGCAACCGACCGAGCCGTAGCAGCCGTGCTAGTCAGAGAAGAAGGCGGTATCCAGAAACCGGTCTACTACGTCAGCAAAGCACTGTCGGATACCGAGAGCAGGTACTTCAATGCCGAGAAAATTGCTTATGCCTTGGTAATTGCAGCCAGAAAACTACGAGCTTACTTCTCGGCTCATCCCATTACGGTCTATACCAATGCTCCTCTTAGAAAAATACTTCACAAGATGGACAGCTCAGGACGCCTACTTAACTGGTCGATCGAACTGACCGAGTTCGATATAACCTACAAGCCGAGGAAGACTCTTCTGGCCCAACCTCTTGCTGACTTCTTAGTCGAGACCGCCTTTACAAGTGAACATACGGCGACAACCCGAAAAAGGAAGTTCCCTATGGATAGAGAGCCCTTGGAAGAACTACCGCCCAACTGTTGGGTTCTATACACCGACGGGTCAACTACCCAAGGAAGAAGCGGCGCCGGGGTCTACTTGACTAGCCCTGCTGGTGAGCATGTTGCACGTGATTTTATCAGGTTCAAGTTCCCTGCCTCAAATAATCAGGCTGAATATGAGGCCCTAATCCTGGGACTTGAAAGAGCCAAGCTCTTTGGTGCAACAAGACTGGTAGCATACAGCGACTCCCAACTGGTGGTGAACCAAGTCAAAGGGGAATACAACACCGAGAACCACATGCTGACCAAATACAAAGACCTCGTCCTAAACCTGACCAAGAACTTTGAGTTCTGGGATATACGGCAAGTCGGTAGAGAATACAACCTGGAAGCCGATCTGCTTTCAAAGATGGCAACAGCTGAGGACTCGGACCCCCTGATCATCTACACCGACCAGCCTGCCTATGAGAGACTGGAGATTTTGCTCCTAGATGATGAGGAAAGGACATGGATTGACGACTACAAGGACTACTTAGAAAAGGGAAAACTTCCCGAGGACGAGTTAGAGGCCAAATCGATCAAAAAGAAGACGGCAAGATACATGGTCTGGAATGGCATCCTGTACAGAAGGTCATTCTCTAGACCCCTCCTAAGATGTGTTGCGCCGAAAAGCACCGAGAAACTCCTCGCCGAGGTACATGGGGGAGTTTGTGGGGGACACCCGGGGGCCAGAACCCTTGCCAACAAAATCATCACACTTGGCTACTATTGGCCAAACATGAGGGAGGATGCCCAAGCCTACGTAAAAAGGTGTGACAAATGTCAACGCTACTCCGACCTACCCAAAGTACCTGCCGTAGAGCAAAGCTTGGTCATACCGACATGGCCATTCGACATGTGGGGAGTCGACATCATTGGACCATTTCCATTAGCCAAAAGGAGCAACAAATATGTAATTGTGGCGGTCGATTACTTCACAAAGTGGGTAGAGGCGAAGCCACTAGCAAAGATCACTGAAGAGAACGCCATCAACTTTATCCATGACTACATATGGTGCCGTTTTGGCGTGCCGCACACTATAGTGACAGACAATGGCCTACAATTCTCTGATGCCTTCACCGAGGAGTTGAATAGGTTAGGAGTCAAACACAAGAAGTCGTCGGTCAGCCATCCTCAAGGCAATGGACAATCCGAGGCCGCCAACAAACTTGTCTTAAAAGCACTCACCAAGAATTTGGAAGGCAGTCAAGGAAAGTGGCTGGACGAACTCCCCCTAGCTCTATGGGCCATCCGTACAACCACTCGGGGGCCAACTGGGGAGACACCCTTTGCTATGACTTATGGTTCAGAAGCGATAGCACCAGCCGAGATGGCCTTGCCGACTTTCAGAGTAACCAACTATGACGAGGTCGTCAATGAGTACAACCAACTACTGGACCTAGACCTAGTCGATGAGAAAAGGCTGACCGCCCAACTCAGAATGATCAATTACAAGCAAAGAACCAAGGCCTACCATGACAGCAAGGTAAAAAAGAGAACCTTTGAAGTCGGTGACTGGGTACTCAGAAAAATTGAGTCGACACACTTGAAGTCACAACAGAATAAGCTCTCGCCTAACTGGGAAGGCCCTTACGTCATCACCCACATTATATGGGAAGGGACCTACATGCTCAAAACTCCGGAAGGAAAAGGGCTTAAACACCCATGGCATTCCGAGCACTTGAGAAAGTACTATCAGTAGCATCTCGGTTAGCTATTTATTCTTTTTATCAAATTTTTAGTTTTAGATTTCTATAGTTGATATCTAGTTGTCTTAGTTTGATTTTATCAATAAAATTTTCTTTATTCCATTTACATCAAGCTTTGATTATAGTACATGACACGGTCATCTAACGAAGTCGATGAGCACACTTAAAGCATGACTTCTAAAGCCTAGTTCAATAACTAGCAACCTAACGAAGTCGATGAGCATACTTAAAGCATGACTTCTAAAGCCTAGTTTCAATAGCTAGCACCCTAACGAAGTCGACGAGCACACTTAAAGCATGACTTCTAAAGCCTAGTTTCAATAGCTAGCACCCTAACGAAGTTGACGAGCACACTTATGCATAACTTCTAAAGCCTAGTTCTAACAACTAGCACACAAGACGACTTATGGCTCTCCATATCGGTGAAAGACCACGGCCTGCAAACAGCCTCAATGTTAAGACGTCTCAAACCAAGATAGAACGTTAATTAATAACGAGATAGTACTTAACTGAACAGGTTAAACAAAGGCTAAACGCCTCAAACTGAGGTTCTCAAAACAAGTGTTTACGCCCCCCAGCAAACACTGGGTCCAGGCATACGAATACTCGGGACATACAAAAAGTGTTTAAAACTCCCCCGGATGACGTTGGGCAGAGTGAGACAAGTGCTAAATACAACTGTTCCAAGCCAAACCGGCTTTACAAACTGAAACATTAAGTCGTCAGATCAATCCACACCGGCACGGGCCTCATCCTCGGTTCGCTCCAGCAATTTCTCAAAGTTATCAGGCGCCAGCTCCAGAGGTTCCCAGACGGGCCTGTTGGCCTTGCGATCCATCGCCTTGATAACCCTGAGACTCCCTTCAGAGAATGGAATGAGAGAATGCGCGGCCCGCGCCTCAACGCTGTAGGCGTCCTGATGATAAAGACGAGCACACTTCTCCAATGGTACATCAACTTCGGGATCGATGTAAAGGAGACGGGTCAAGTTGGACCAGGCATCATTGTATATCGTGCCGACTCTATCACTCAGGTCTGCCCTGAATTGGGGCCCGCTCTTATAAGCCTCCATAGCCGCCTTCTCTTTGATCGCCACACTCTCCTCCAGACAAGCGTACTGGTCTTCCAACAAAGCAAGCTTCTCCTCAACGGTAGCCTTTTCTCCCGCCAACGTCTCAGCACGCTTGCTCTCATCCTCGAGCTCATTTTTCGTGGCTAGCAGAGACTCCTTTAGCTTTGAGACTTCTTCCTGAGACTGGCGATGTGACGCGTCAAGAAAAGATTTTTCTTTCTCTAAGCTAACTGCTTTGTCGGTGAGATCGTCAATGGAGCCTTTAAGCCTAGACACATCGGCTTCTGTCTCCTTCAAGGACTCGTAGGCGTGCCGATACATGGTGTAATCGGTTTGGGCAAGAGATGCAAGCTACAAAAAAGAAAGAAGAAATAAATAACGACATAGAGCAGAAAGAGAATAGGATAGCCAGGAGCTTTACCTCGCTAAGGAGTAAGCCTTTGCGGTTCAACATTTGCTGGGACGTGGGCTTCTCAGCAATCAACTGCTCAATGGTATCCACATTCATGGCCCGCTTTATCACCGGACCGCCCTTCTTCAAAGCAAGGCCCGAACGAACCGACACGTCCAGACCCGACAAAATAGGGACACCACCAAACCTCTCTACCCAACTCTTCACCTCATCGTCAGGCAAGGCCGGGCTAAAAGCAGAATCATGAGCAGAGGGAGTTGCCTTTTTCGGAGCTCGAACCTCCCTGACCTCCTCCCTAGATCTTTTCTGACCGTGATGAGCACCCCCACTATCCGACTCAGTCACAACGTGCGTATCCTGGCCGTGACTCTGAGACAGACTATCGTGAGCAGCCTCTTCGGTCTCAGGGGCCGGCCCCCTCTTCAACTTCCCCAACAGAGCGGTCTGACATAGGCACCGCGGAATCATCTTTGTTCTGAAGCAGCCTCTGCCTATCTTCCATGTCATCATGACGCTTCTCTAAGGCAGCAGCTTTAGAACGTTGCTTCTTCAACCTCGCTGCCTGAACAGGGTCAAGTTCCTCCAACTCGATCTCGGCAACTTGCTCCATAGTCAAAACTGCACAAAACACCAAGGTTAGACTGAGACGAAGCATCAAAGATCAGGGGAAAAAAGGCAAGGTTAGATAATTACATCCTATAGTATCTTCAGTCTTAAGGAAAATGTTGTTTTGCTCCTGGCAACGAACACATTCACGAAGGAAAACCAAATTGGGATGGACGATCCAATCCGGGAACCTATTTCCCCTCAGAACACTAACCTTAGGGACGACCCCGTCAAGGGGACCCTTCATCAACCCGGCCTGAACATAATAGCGGGGATCTTTCTCCAGTTCATTCCAATCCAAAGTACCCAAGTTGGAAAACTCCTCAAGTTTAGCGATCAACCTATCGCTCCATTCAGGCTTGTGGACCTTATGAGGACGGGATGGTGCGTATTCGGGGACGGCAAACTCCCAACCGAAACGGGACTCGACTTTAATTACATGGGAATTCCACCCCGACACCTTGCTGACTGTGCCAGAAATTGGGGTGATAATCTTGGGTTTGGAGGGATCAGACTTGATGGTCAATGTTCTCGTAGTCTTGTTGTAACTCACGTTGAAGAAGTGATCGAAAACAGACATACACAGTTCGAAGTTAAGACTGCGACACAAGACAATGAAACTAACCAGGTACCTGACTGCATTAGCACCAATGTGAGCCGGCATCAGTTCCCACGACTCCAGAAATTCGTTTGAAGGGGTCAAGAGGAAGCCGTAGTCCTAGTTGGAATTGTTTAAAGAAGAACGAGACGACAGCCTGGTTGTAGTAAAAGTTATGGATCTTTTCATCTGTATCTAAAGGAATGGCCTTGCTATAGTACAAAAGATATTCCTCTCGATCCACTCCGTACCGAGAATAGAGGGCCTCAATCATTTCTTCACCCGATTTGGGGTGCTTATCCACAACGGGACCTGACTTCCTCACTTTCCTACTAGTCATCTTAACACTGGCACCTCGTCCTGGCCTGGAAACACCGGCATCGAAGCGATCCACTATCCTATTGGTGGTGCTCTCCCCAGCCATACCTGTAGAAGAAGCAGAGGGGTTAGACTCATCGAGAAGCCTTGGTAAGGCCGTATTCCCCCTCCGAATCAACTACGGGGACCGAGGAGGTTGCACCCTCAAGGCGGGATCAAATTATGGACTTGTCTTTTACATAAAATAAATAAATATGGTCAAGGACTCTATCCTCGTTATCGAATACAATCATATCGGCATCGTCTTCCCCCTAACCCTCGGGGCATAAAGGCCAGATGGATACCTCAGATCTTTCCTAGGTGACCCCTTCAAGTACAGGATATCCCCCACGGCTAATAACGACAGCATATTCCAATGCCCATTTGATTTAATATAAATCCTATTGTTTCTTTGATAACAACCATACAAGGGATTTACACCCGAAATCAGAGGTCAAGACATTGTAAAGAGGTGAAAGTTCAAGAAATAAAGCTAAGAACAGTGGCGGACGAAGCAGCAAAACCCTCAAAGAAATGCTCGAAAACCCCAAATGTGGAAAATCAACAAAAGGAAGGGTGAAGAATACCTTAAAAATGGAAAGGGATCGGAGGGAGATAGTCGAGGGGCCGCCTTAAGCACTTTAATCAAAGCAGATTGAGGGGAGTCGCTCCAAAATCAGAGTTCTTGTCTGATTCGCCGGCGGCAGCCACACTACGCAGGTGAAGAATTGGAAAGTAAAAATATTTTCAAGGGTTTATTGTGGAGTATATATCGTCGGGTCGAGAATTATGGGTCCGGGTTTAAGTCGGACCTGACCCGCGATCCATGGGCAGCACGTACTCCCACTAACTCATCATGATCAACATTTAATAGACCGCGTTTTCGAGGTAACTGTCCCATCACTGGGACACGTGCACCAATCAATACAAGGAGAAGACGAACGATTGAAGTGACTCAACCGCCATTTGAGAAACACAAGCAGACTGCCAATGCTAGATCAACACGTGTCAAGACGAGACCTACAGCAAGGATACCAGTCGGCTTCAAAAATCCCACTTTTCGGATGCCTGGATCGACATTAAAGGGTTCAGCACATAGGTGTAGCCGACACCCCTACGATGGACCGACATCCTTAGTGGTATCCAAGAACAGGATGAAACTGAGATGAGGAAAGGTCAAGTCGATGTCGGGTGGTGATTGAAGTTATAGTTGAATGACAGGTGCAAATGCTTTCCATGCCGACATGTCAACTGAGATCGGATGATCGGCATTGTTCTATTGCAACATCGTGTAAAAGGTGATGATAATGAAAAGATTCAAGGTCATACAAATCGTATAGAATTCAAAAACAGAGCAAGGAGGGCAAAGGAGAGAGCCCCGATATATATAGATATATTCAACAAAAGACCCCCACAGCAAGGCCGGGGGCTTAGCCTGTACAAAAAAGAAAGAGAAAAAAGGTTACTACTATCATTAGGCCGACATGAAGTTATTTATTTTTGGTTCTCTCGGTACAACTTCATCTCTTCCTAGAAAGCTTTGAAGTCTTTCTCTTCTTCTTCATCCTCTTCATCAACCTCGCTGGAGCTGCTGCCCTCATCATCACTTGAGTCCTCATCACTACCTTCGGCGATGGACTCCTCCCATTAGCGATTGCTATTATCCGAGTCTTCACCATCCAGATGGTAATCTTCAGGGGGAAGTGAGGAGCCGTCAGCAGACTCTTGGACACTTGGGACGGGCGAGTTTTTCGCATCATCTGATGAATCGTATTCCTCTGGGAAAGCATTGTCATAATCTCTTTTCGCCATGGATAAAGTTTTGAAGAAGAACATAGGGTAAGGATAATGTGAAAACTCAAAACACAGATTCTCTATTTATAGTATTTAAGATGGAGTTAGTTGAAGGGTAATTAATAATATTCATATATGGAATCCAACTGGAGTTTTCCCATTCCAAGAAGAACAATGATTCAATTAGCATTAAATCCTATTGGCATCAGCAAATCAAAGCAAGGATTTTGGCGGCTACAACTGTCACATCAATCAACCAGAAATTAAATACCCAACAATTTCTATTCGGCATGCCGAGATAGAAACTCGGGGGCCACTGAACGACATAAACCGACCTGGTTAAATGGGGCCCATAAACTCTAGGCCCATACATCATAAGGCTCGTACAATAAGGCCCATCTTCGCATAGGCCGACATCAGTAAGGCCGAACAGGCAGTCCTTTCCTAGGCCGAGTTTGAGAAAGCCTAATCCCTAGCCGGCCTCTATGACGAGCCGAGTTAGATGACAGGCCGACTTACATCGTAAACTTCCCATTATCGTCGGGAAACCTCTTACAGAGTTATACTACAACTCTAAAATTAAGAGTCTTTATCTGAACCAAGATAACTCTCATACCAGATAACAGGATATCATCCATCCTTATCAGGAGTCTATCTCCAAGGAATATGAGTCTTACATCACCACGGGCTTCCAGGCTTTCCTAGCAAGTCAGAACTCATACACCCATGCCTATATAAACAGGTCCTCTACACAAGAAACGGGTAATGAACTTTTGGCTCTAATCTAGTCACTTGATTCTCTATTTTTAATCACCCATATCCTTATTCTTACACCGGAGGGCCTTCGCCGGTGAAGCCCTGGTGTAGTTCACGTTTATTTCGTGTGTGCAGATCCGGCTATCAAGAACTGTCACTGGGATTATCCTAACCGCTAGACGAAGGCTGATCCAACCAGATTTTGACGTCATCAACAAGGTTCATCTGCGTTCTTGATGAAGCCAAACTCTTTGACTGATTCATTAAAATGGAGATTCCAACTCCTAGAAGCTTGCTTCAATCCATAGATGGATTTCTTCAATTTGCATACTTTAGAATTTTGTTCAAAACCCTCAGGTTGTGTCATATAGACATCCTCTTGCAAGTTCTCGTTAAGGAAAGCGGTTTTAACATCCATCTGTCATATTTCATAGTCATGATATGCGGCAATGGCAAGCAAAATTCTTATAGACTTGATCATTGCTACGGGTGAAAAGGTTTCATCATAGTCAATACCATGAATCTGCCTATAACCTTTCACTACAAGCCTAGCTTTGTAAGTATGAACCTTCCCATCCATGTCAGTCTTCTTCTTGAAGACCCATTTGCATCCTATGGTTTTTACACCTTCGGGTGCATCAATCAAGTTCCAAACTTGATTATCTTTCATAGATTGTAATTCGGATTCCATGGCTCCAAGCCACTTATCCGAATCAGGAAAAGACATCACCTCTTGGTAGGTGGTCGGTTCATCATTCTCAATGATCTCCACCTCATCACTATCCGTTCCGAGAAACCCATATCTCTCGAGTTCGGATTGTGACCTACCAGATCTGCGAGTTACTTATGTATCATGAACAGGTTCCACAACTCCTTGTGGGACTTGTTCTTGTTCCACCATCGGTTCAATGTCATTTTCTGGGTCTCGAACCTATGCGAGATTTACTTTACTCCCACTGATTTCTTTGGAGAGAAACTCTTTCTCTAGAAAGACACCAGTTCAGGCAAAAAACAGCTTGTTGTCCGTTCGGTTGTAAAAGTAATATCCTTTAGTTTCCTTAGGATATCCCACGAAAATACATTTATCATATTTATGATCAAGTTTGTCGGAGACAAGTCTTTTGACAAAAACTTCGCAACCTCAAATCTTCATGAAAGACAAACTAAGTTTCTTTCCGCTCCATGTCTTATATGAAGTATTTTGAACCGATTTACTTGGAACACGATTTAGTGTGAAAGCAACAGTTTCTAGTGCATAACCCCAAAAGGATAAAGGAAGATCAACTTGACTCATCATTGATCGAACCATGTCCAACAAAGTTCGATTCCTCCTCTCGGACACACCATTCCATTGTGGTATTCCGGGTGGAGTCAATTGTGAAACTATTCGATAATTTTTTAGATGATCATCAAATTCTTGACTTAAGTATTATCCACCTCGATCCGATCGAAGTGCCTTAATACTTTTGCCAAGTTGTTTTTCTACTTCATTTTGAAATATTCTAAATATCTCAAACGCTTCACTTTTATGTTTCATTAGGTAAACATACCCAAATCTACTATAATCATCAGTAAATGTTATGAAGTATTGAAATCTTCCCCTAGCATTGGTACTTAGTGGTCCGCATACATCGGAATGTATCAACCCCAATAAGTCGCTTGCCCTTTCATCCAATTTGGTAAAAGGTGTCTTGGTCATTTTTCCAAGAAGACACGACTCGCAAGTATCATATGACTCAAGGTCACATGAACCCAAAAGACCGTCCCCATTGTAACACCCACAACTCTTACATGCATTTTATATATATTCATCGACGTGCTTATGTTAAAATGTGCATGAGTATGTGTTGTTTGTTTATTTTTATTTGTTTGTGTCATAGTATATACTTCGACATAAATATGTGTTCATATATTCCATGTCATTTTAAACATTTAAAAATAAATAATATATATATATATATATATATATATATATATATACATATATATATAATGTATATACAAAAATGTAAATATAAGTTGAAATTGTGATTTTTGTCTAGCTTTGACACCTTATACAAAAACGACCATAACTTATTGTAGAAAATTCAAAATTTAAATCCGAAAAGTCCTGAGTAAACTAGTTATCTTGGGCTTTATGAAACATATTTTATTTGCAATATTTGATCATATAAAACGTTTTAGACAACCTGTTTAAGCCAACTAAAATTTAACAAATTATAGTTAAACCGTTGACTTTTGTTTGACTATTCAATAATGATTGACCATCTCATTTAGTGACTCTAAGCTCTTTGACCGTGTAAATGGGCTGTAGAAGGCATCTTGGGTTTTCAAATATAATATACATACTATTATTTTATTCCTAAAATATAATGCATTGTTTGTATAGCATTGTTGCTTAATATGTTGACACGTCACTAACTAGCCCCTTGTCTGGCAAACTTAAACCGACTCACTCCATATTTAAACCGACTCACTCCATATTTGGACATATAACAAAATTAAGCACAATCACTTTTCAAGAACAGAATACAAAACTTAGAAAAGAAAAGGCTATGGAGTACGAGTGATTCGTTAAACAAAAATTCTCAAGAAAATCTTTTCTGACTCCAATTTCAAATACTGACTGTGAAGAAGTATGGAGCTTGCCACTACTAATTTTTAAAGTATAATCGGTATAATTTTGTCAATTAGGTAAGTTACTATTTCCCCCTTTTAATTATAGTTTTGTGCATAAATGCTATAAATGATGCTTTTATTGTCAAATATGAAATTGTGAATATTAATTGTGATGTTTGTTATTTGTTAATATGTAATTGTATATACATATTACTTAGTTAAATGGACCTAAATAATTAGAATTGTTGCTTGTAATAATAATTTTGGGGACAAAGGGAGTATAAGTATACTGGGTAAGTGATTTGGTTTATATACCTGAGAATGTTAGTATAAGTGTTTGAAAGTATACTCCTACTCGTGGGACGGTAAAATATTAACTTGAGTTAAATGTTAAATAAGTATATTATAAAAATTATACTATTATTCGTGGGACGGGGAAATGAATGAAAGTATCCCTAAATGAGTATATTAGAAAAATTATACTTATACTTTTGGGACGGTAAAATATTTAAATGGAATAAAAGAAAATTATTCTATTATTTGTGGGACGGTAAAAGGAATAAAATAAACTTGAAAGTAATGTTTTGGGATGGTTGTTGCACTCCTGATAATAGTATAAGTGTTAGTAAGTTATACTCCTACTCGTGGGATGGATGAAATTGACTTGCAGGAGAAATTGAGAATTCAGAGTATTTTGGGCGACCGCTCAGTCTGGTTTGGGCGACCGCCCATAATTGCTAAAAAAGTTGAGTTGTTTCATTTCAAGGGAATTAGATATCAATCTTGGTCTAGGTCTTAGGTAATATCCTAAAGTACCTAGAGGGGGGTTGTGGAACACCCTAGTGTGTGAAATTGGTTCCTTTGTGAACAAATGTGTTAGGGAATATGAATAAGTGTTACATGAGGTATTGTTGAACATCTTTTGATGTTGTTTGGATTGGTTCATCTTTGTGATGTGTTTGGCTTGGTTCCTTATTTTAGAATCATTGCCCGGTTGTTGTTGTTTAGCAAGTATTTATTACTGTGCTCTTTGTGGAAAGTCCAGCTGGTCTTGTTGTGGAGTCAGGCAATGGAAGAATTATAGTGGTACAAGTAAGTTCACTATAAGGTTTTCCATTGGTACCTTCTGTGTCAGGCGGTGGGAGAATTATAGTGGCACACAAGCCAAGTTCACTATAAGGTGTCCACTGTGCCTTCTCAGTTTCCCAGTCCAGATTGGCCTTGGATGGGATGAATCGCTCCCTTTGGTGAGAATTTGGGTTATGACTTTGTGTCGTATTTCCCTCTCTGGTTACTTTGGTTCTATTGGTTATGGTTTGGTTTTCGGGATCCCGGCTTCAGCTATTTATGCTACTCAGATGGTATCCTCAGATGGTTATGTTATTTCGGTAAACCTTGGCCTGGTATTCTCGTAGGAGTGTTTACTCCTACACTATGTGTTGTATGATGTGTTGGTCGTTATTTCCAACCGGTATGGGACGGTTGACGATAGGGAGCCTCTCATGTTATATGTTATATGCTATATGATTAATTGTTGATATTGTTTCTTTAGGATTATCATATCAGCATGTAACGTAGTTGCATTTTAGTAGCTTACTGAGATTCATTCTCACCCCTTATTTGTTTACTGTTTTAGATAAAGGCGAGTCCAGGGAATAGGATAATTGCACGGGAGGACGTCGTGGTGGTAAGAGTTTGGGATATGAGTTTTGTCAAGGTTACATTACTTAGATGTATAACCTTTTGGGTAGAGTTTCCTTGACTTTATCATCCTGTAACACCTATATTTTGGATAATGTCGGTGTTTGTACATTTGTATAAAAGTTTGTAAGCCTTCGGGTTAAATACTTTCGTTTGTGAAAGTTGTTTGAAAAGTTTGTTTGAAAGTTAGTGGAAGTCTTTGAACTTCAAGTGTGGATTTTGTTAAACTTTATGAAAGTATATTTCGAAAAATTTTCTAAAAGTGTTTTATAACGTCTTCCAATCGTGTCCCGAGCGTGGGGCCAAGTAGGACCACGGGTCAGGGGCGCAACACCCATGGAGTTTTAAGATACGTTTCTCATTAATATGACCAAGACGGCAATGCCACAAATAAGTATGATTTACATCATTAGGTTTAGATTTCTTATTTATGTAATAGACATTTTCATTATTTTCATTCTTGGCATCAAGGACATAAAGGCCATTAAATGAATTAGCAATACCATAAAGCACATCATTTAAATAAATAGAAAATTTCTTATTCTCAATAAGAAATTTAAAACCTTCATTATCCAAACAAGAAATTGAAATAATATTCCTACTTAAATCCGGTACATAATAGCAATTGTTCAAAACAAGTATTAAACTGGAAGGTAAAGTGACTTCATAAATCCCTACGGCTAATGCAGCAACTCTTGCTCCATTCCCCACACGCAGGTCTACTTCACCTTCTTTAAGTAGTCTCATATTCTTTAGTCCCTGCATATTTAAACAAATGTGAGAACCACATCCGGTATCCAATACCCAGGAACTAGTGGTAGAAAGGAGAATATCTATCATATAGATACCTGAAGTCGACGCAGTACCACTGCTCTTCTTCTTCTTTTGCTCTTCCTTAAAAGCCTTGCAATTACGTTTTCAATGACCAAGTTCTTGACAATGGAAACAAATTGCATCCTTTTGTGCATCGGGTTTTGCACCATTAGCCTTGGCAACATTTGCCTTGCTAATCTTGGGTTTGGCAACCTTTGCCTTACCCTTTCCTTTGGCACCTTGCCCCTTTCCATCATGAACCATGAGCACTGGAGAACCTTTCTCCACTATCTTCATCTCCGCAGTTTTCAGCATATTATGCAACTCGAAGAGAATCTTATCCATTCCATGCATGTTATAATTCATCACAAAGTGATTATAACTCTCAGACAATGAATTAAGAGTGAGATCCTTGGCTAGCTTCAATCCTATTGGATAGCCAAGTTTCTCAAGATGCTCTACGTAGCCCTTCATCTTAAGCATGTGAGGTCCCACTTGTTGCGCTTCACTCATTTTGCAAGAAGTGAATGCAACAATGGTTTTATACATGTCTATCCTAGCTTGCTCTTGAAACATGTCTCTCAAATCCACGCCTATTTCATAGGCTTCCAAATGTTCCAAACTTTGTTGGAGTTTGGAGCACATAGTCGCGAGCATGAGACAACTCACATCTCTAGAATCATTATGATGCTTCATGTGATTGTCTCTTTCTGCCCTAAGGGCAGTGGCTGCGGGTTCATCAGGAATAGGCCCATCAAGAATGTACAATTTATCTTCTTTCCTTAGGACTATTCTTAGGCTTCGGATCCAATCCATGAAGTTTGTACCATTCTCTTGAAGCTTATCCTTATCAAGGATCGATCGCAACAAAATTGATTGAGTGTTGGTTTGTCATTATCTACAATTATGTAAAAAAATCCAAAATTTAATAAGTACCAATTTCATTAAAGAAATAAACAATGTATTTTTCCAAAAAATACCCCCACTAAATTATATAACCTTCTTATACATCCAATGTATAATATAATTTAAATGAGCTAAGATCCAACTTTATTTTAATTTCAAGTCCGATTTGGTGGACCGCTCAAAATCAAATTAATTAGGTAGACAACCCTGTCAATCATATACAATATGACTCTTAGATCTTTTCTGAGATTCTTAAAGAAATTCAATTTCAAAAAGCATGTTTAATCTCATCTTTGCCTTAAGCCCAAAACTGTTTTGACGCTTAATTAAGTCCAACCATTTTAAAAACATAGGAAACTCTTATTCACTCATCTTGCTCATACATGAATAAAATCAATGCACCTCGCTTTGGCGAGTCCACATGAAATTACCCTTGCACTTACAAGTGTTTAAATCATGGCATGGAAAAAAGGACTTAAAACTTTTAAGAAGGTTCATCACCATATAGCATACAACACATTTATGAGCACATAAGATAAACATGTTAAGCATCAAGTTTGGCCACTAAATTAATCTACATTAATTTAAGCATAATATTTATGTTTCATTAGTTTCTCTATAATTATAAGGATGAGACTATTTGAACTTTGGTTATCATCTCTAAATCAAGACAACAAGAAGTGCGGCCGAACTAAGCCATAGGCAACCACAATTCCGCACTAATTCAAGAAACCAAGAAAGTATTCCATTTGGCCGAAACTAAGCAATATATGGTCTCGATGAACGTAGGCCAATTGCATTCACAATTCCACATGGATCTCCAAACTTGAATCAAGAACTTTGTTTCTCAATTTTAGCAATTATGAACTCTTCATAATTCTAACTTCGTTTTATCTTTGAATCTTTGATTGCGATCAATTTTGGGAAACACAGTCTCGAGAACGTAGGCTAGCCATCCAAAACTTGATCCAATCTCAGAATTTACAAGACTAAAACAAATAGGAAATTTAAACCCCAAGATCCAACCCAAAACCCCATGCCCGATCCCCGTGCCAGAACACAAGGTTCGGCCGGGTCTCTGCATGGGTCCGGTCGGACCCTACTGAAATTTCCAAAAAAAATTAAAGTTCCAAATTTTGTCTCAAAATTGTTTTTCCCCGATTCAATTAGGATTTGGTGTTCTTGGTGATACAATCACCATGATCATCAAAACCTTGAATAAACTATTTATTCATGAATCTCTAGATTATCAAAACTTTGATCCAATCAAAAATTGATAACCCAAACAATTATTAAATCCACCATAATTTTTATTGCGATTGAATAGTGCGATTAAAGTTTATAAAACAATAAACGACATAAAAAGCATATAACACATAAACATCATAATCCCAATATTCAAATCATGCTAGGCACATAAACAATTTATATACACACAACATGATTATGTATTGAAATAATCAATATGAACGGGGCTCTGATACCACTGTTGGGTTTCCTAGTAACATGCGCAGCGGAATAAAGCATTTAAAATTTCATGAAACCCAAATCCCATAGATCCATTCATATGATTAAGTCAAATACATGCATAATGAATACTAGAATACTAACCCTTGATGCCTTTGATTAACAATCTTGGATCTTGGTGGAGATTGGAAAGCTTGATCACGAACAAAATCAGGAACACGAACTTTGAAGATGATAAGCTTCACCCTCTATCGGTATCCACACCATGAATGAATATCAAGAGCACATGATATTGGTTGCTAGACCGGATTGTGAAACACGCTTTCACAATTAAGAACTATATGGAATTAATATATGTGTTCTTGTTCTTCACCCAAGAGATCTTAGTGTAGATACCCCGGAAAAACCACACTTGGCTAGAGTGGTGGATTATCCTAGGATGTCTATTTGTGTTTTAATTGTTTAGAGTAGCCGCCTATGTTTTTAAAGGAACATAAGAAAAACCTAAGAATAGCCTAAAATTATATACAAAACCAGAGATTCGGGAAGAGAATGGTTCGGGGGTTAGATGACGGAGTGGGAAGTACTTAAACACCCACTCCGCCCCGCTTACGCGAGTCTTGCTACTGAAGATGTTCTAATGCAAAATGTCATTCTATTGATATTAAAATGCGCTAACAATTATATGGTAAAGAAAAGGGGAAATTACGAAGGGAAATAAAAGAGAAATGTTTTATTGATTTTAATTTATGCTAAAGATTACATTAAGGGAAGAATAGTAAATTGAAGTAAAGATTGAAATGTAGGGAGATAACCTTAACCAACTTTAATGTAGTAAAGTGGTCATTTAGTCATGTCTAAATTGATGGGGATTGCATACATTACTAAGACAAATAAAATAGAAGAAGAAGAATAAAGTACCTTTAGAAAAAGAAGAACTTCAAACTTTAACTTGGATATGGAGTTGTTGTAGAGAAATTGTTCTGTAGAAATTTGTGTAGAGTTTTGTTGCTAAAACTCTTCTTGGAAGAATTTGTGTATAGTAAAATTGTAGAGAAAGTTGAAGTCCTTTTCTAAGGTAAAATGAGAGGGTTTTTATAGGTAGAAAAGAGAGGAAAATATGGTCTTTCAACCAATAAGAAAATAAAGAGAAATAAAATAATAAGGAGAAAATCAAATAATATTGAAAAGAAATATTTTGTTTTAAGGAAATGGCTAGAATAATGGGATTGGGAGTTACAAAATAAAATGAGTTTAATGTTAGAATAAAACATGTGGTGAAAATGTTGTTTTTTACTCTAGAAATGGAGGGAAAAGGCTGCAATCCGTAACAGTCAATATGGGAGGCGCGGGTCCGTCCAGTTAGGTCAAACGCGCACGCGTCACATGGCTGTTACGGGAGGCGACCGCGGGTAAAAATGACAGAATGACCCTAAAAGTTAACTATGTTATGCAGTTTAGTCCAAAACTAACGGAATCAGTTAGGAACTTAACTGAAGTAACTGAAATTAATGAAAATAAGTTAAATAAAAATACTATATATGCAATCGGGGTGAGAGGTCCAAGGTGGGGTGTCTACAGAACCCCTCGGCGATGTGGATTGCAAAGCAAAACGCGTCGACGAAAGAAAGACAACCGCCGGGGACATCGACAAGGAAAAATAAAGACTCGATAAAAGCAGGAATTTGAAGTTGCGAGAGATAGAGGTGCGCTCCCTATGTGAGAGACTTTTGCTGATATAGGGTACGGTAGTATGAAAACGGCCCACCGTGGCCGAGGTTTAAAGTCCGTATAGAGAACTGGCTGGATTCGAGAATCCGTCTGCTGGTAGCAGGATCTGAGAATCCGTCTGCTGGTAGCGGGATCCGAGAATCCGTCTGCTGATAGCGGGATCCAAGAATCCGTCTGCTGATAGCGGGATCTGAGGATCCGTCTACTGATAGCGGGATCCGAGAATCCGTCTGCTGGTAGTGAGATCTGAGAATCCATCTGCTGATAGCGAGATTCGAGAATCCGTCTACTGATTTAGAGTCCGTATAGAGGACTGGCTGGATCCGAGGACCCGTCTGCTGGCTTAAAGTCCGTATAGAGGACTGAAAATGAATGTGAGTTTGCTGAATAGATTTTGCTGATGAGGCGGTGATTTTAGTGGTTCACCGAAGCTGTGTGCTTGTACCTGTTATGCGTATGCTTTGCAGATATATGTTCTTGTGTGAGATGTGAAATAGAAATTGCGAGAGAAAATTGTGATTGTGGTGTGATGTGATTTGTAGAAAGCGTGAATGATGTTTATACCTTCACTTACTATGGCTGCTTGATTCGGGATGGATTTCTGATGCCGTGGCTTTGATGAAGGATGTCGACACTTTTGATGAAGATGAGTCGCTTGTAATTTGATGGAGTGTCGGTGAGATGACATTCTGGATGATGGGTTGGTCGTGCCAAAAGGCTGCCTACGTATCCCTTGAAGAGAATCAGACCAGCGTAGTTCAAAGATGATGGAGAATGCTGGGGAAGATGCTAGGAGCAAAGAAAAATGAAGCACGTACTTTTACGCAAGGAGAAAACAAAGTTTATTTACAAGAAAAAGAAAAATATTTTTGTCTTTTTTTTTTTTAGTTCGTGGGTGAACCATTTTAACCATTGTGTGTTTGTAAAGCCAACCCAAGATCAAATCATGTTTGGTCAAAGTCCGGATTGCCTCGCTTGAATTCTGTTGTCGCTGTTGTGCCCAACGAAAATTGATGTCTAGCCCCAAAAGATTTGTCAATTATGGGGCTTCAAAAGATTTTTAATGCCGAGATACCAGGGGTTGTTGATTGTAAAGCCCCTATGATGCCTTTGATGCCAAACTTTGAGTGACTGGCATATCCCCAAGATAAATCAGCTCTTGGCCCATTCAAATAACTCGCCTTTTGTTGTTGACGTGAGTAAGCCCCAAGAGGAGATTATTTATACCAAGCTTCGAGAGATTGCCAAGCCCCAAATGTCATGTACTTATTGTTTGCGAGCTTTGAGATGGTGGGTTGTGAAGACCTGTCGATGTAAATCCCCAAAATATCTTGGAATCGGCTCGGCATTGAAAGCGGATGCATCGTCGGGTAGGATTCTTGATAGAGATCTCCTTCTTACTCTTACTGGGCAGATGAGTAGCCTCATTATGGTCGGTATCCAAATGGCGGAAAGCTTATGTTAAAAGATGCAGTAGTGTCTTGTGGTGTCTTCGAGGTCTCAGATGATAAGGTCTTGATGTGACAAGGTCCCCAAATGGGTATTCTTGCTTGAGTCTTCTTGAGTTGAACTAAAGACGGATCTTCGGATGCAACTAGTGCTTGAGGTGCAAGAGCCACACTTTTTGCTTTTGATCTTGGAGAAGGGGGTGCTGAATTGCAGAAACATTGGGATTGGCCAAGGCATTTCCCGCTATAACCCTAGAGTTTAGCATATTTAATCTTTTTCCTTTTCTCTAAGACTTCCTTCATAATCTCGTTGTAGGTTCTAACAAGAATCATCAAATTCATTCATAACTTCGGAGCCCTCCTTTCAAACCAAAAGACCTTTTGACGTGAAGTACTAGGAGACCCTTTAAGCTTGGACCACTCCCCACATTGCATTGCTCGAGTACCATTGCCCAAAAGATTGTCAATTTCGAAACCCCAATATTTCCCTTTGCTTGGATTACTGTATTTCCGTAGCCCAAAGATTGTAGATTGCGAAGCCCCTTGAGGCATTCGGTGCCAAACTAATTGAGGAAGCTTCCAATGTTGCATATGTCTTTACTAGGGCCACCATTGGGGGAGGTGAAGTGAATTGCTTCTTGCTGAGGGAGCCCTTCAAACTTGATTGTAGCACCTAGGGTGCCACCATTGATTTCAAGTAGAACGAGAAGGCTTTTCATCATTCATTTTGAGAGACTTTGAGGATTGTCTCACACATATTTCTTGAGCATAGCCCCTTAGGGCTCATTAATTGTCAAACGAAGCCAAAAGAAGCTCTCGTTCTTGAGTCACATAGCCCCTAGGGCCTCATCATTTGTCGAGCAAAGCAAGAGACTCGTCCTTATGTGGGGGAACAAACATAAGAGGACATGGCAAGAGCAACTTCATTCTCGGGAAACTTTTTGACATGCTTGAAGAAGCTTTGAAAACTGAGTCACACATTGTTGCTACTCGCTGCCCAAAAAAATTGACTCACTGGAGACTATTTGTGCAACCTCGTACCCCATATCAATCATGAGCTCATTCTCGGACGGGCCTTCTTTCACATGAGCCTAAAAACATTCACATTGCAAGAACAATCTCTCTTATGCCAATAACCCAAAACGACCTTTGATTGTGCCGTATCTTGTCGAGCCCTTTGCAATTACGAATTTGACTCGGGGAGGAATTGACTTGCTCGGGAGATTCAATGTAGAACTTGTCTTCTTTTAGAGGCTGGGGATCTCCATTTCTCTTTCCCTTCTCTCTCTCACTCTCTCATTTTTTTTATGACGCACCCTGTTTTTTGCCTAGACCGCCCTTTCAGGTTTTCAATCTAGCGGGCATCTCTTTTGCGTCTTCTTTTTTACTCGATTAATGAGGAAGTGTGCATTGACTCTAGCTTAGGATGAGAGGCATGTGATTTTGCGGTGGAGACCTTTTGTCACTAATGATGAGTGACATTGACTTGACTAGGGAAGTGGTCCCTAGTATTGACTTCATGTATTTATTTATTTTTGAACGACTCACGAAGGCAAGTAAGTCATTAAGAGAGAAGAGAAGGAAAGCCCCAATTTGATTGCAAGAAACTGGGGGTGTCGCTGAAAAATAAGAAGTCCCTAGACTCGATTAGGAATGTGAAATGATTTCAAATCTAGGAAAGTTGATCAATATTGAGGTGATTAATTCATTGGCAAATGACTCGTACAAAGATGTCTTGACAAGTTAGAGATGAAGGTCAATCACCATAACGCACTAGGGCTAGACATATCTTCTTTCTTGCATGAGACCGGACCCACAGGTTGTAACGCCCGTCCTAATTCTTGTTAAATTTTTGACTTGCTTGTTAAATTCTTGACTTGCTTGTTAAATTCTTGACTAGCGTATTTATATGTTATTTTATTTGAGTTAATTATTTAACTACTTTATAAAATTAAGGTGGTTAAATGTCAAAGTTGAAAGTTTAGGGGCCTTTTTGTCAAAGTTAGAACTTGAGGGGCCTAGTTGCAATTCTTGGAAAATTGAATGTATATCTTGTGGGTTTGCCTGAGAAAGCATTCCCCAAATCAGTTTCTTCTCGTTCTTTCCTCTGTTTCAAAGTTAGGGTTAGAGTTTTACCCTATTCTCGACTCCTCGAGCTTAATTAACTCTCTGTTCTTGATTCCGATCCCGGATAAATATTCATGGCGTTGAATAGAGCGTTCCAGGCCGATCAGAAATTAATTTGGGTCAACTTGATTTTGGACTAGGTAAGTTATTGACTCCCCTTTACTTGTAATAACATGCCTATGTGTTATTCTTGATACTTGTGCTTGTTAATTTCGTGATTTGAATGAGTTTTGTGATACTTGTAAAATTGGGACGAAGGGAGTATTTTTATACTATGTATGCAGAGAACATGAACCTAAATCTAAATGGGTTTGAAATTGTTAAAGGAAATTATACTCCTATTCGTGAGACGGTAAAATAGTAACTTGATTTAAATATTATTAGAAAAATTGTACCATTATTTGTGGTACGGGGAAATGAATGGAAGTATCCCTAAATGTTTATATTAGTATATTAGAAAATAATACTTATACTTTTGGGACGATGAAATATTGATATGGAATAAAAGAAAATTATTCTAGTACTTGTGGGACGGTGATAAATTAATAAAGTGTCCCTATAGAAGTGTTCTGAACATGTTAAAATGCACTCTTGAATGTTAGAAAGTGTTAGTGGATTTATACTCCTACACTTGGGACGGAGAATTTGTAAGTATAAAAGTCTCTGTTGAAATAAGAAAGTATAATTGAAATAAGTGATTTAAGCTTATTATATGTCCTGGGTAATGTTAAATTGTGAGTAAAAGTATACTCATACGCTTGGGACGGAGAATTCTAAGTCTGGAAAGAAATTTGATGTTTGCTGAAAATTGTACCAGGCGCCCGCCCATTTCATCAAAAGTTTTGGTTTCAAAAGTGCTTTGATGAGCGGCCGCCCGGTCCCTTGTAGGCGCCCGCCCGGTCCCCTGTTTCAACAAAAGTGTTTTAAATCTAAATTGAAATGAAAGCTTATCCCTCCTAAGGCATAGAGCCTTAGTATAAGATGTCCTAGCAAGTGTTGTGACACCTTAGGGGCATCAGAAGTGAGTTTTGAACATGATTACTCATTAAATTAAAATGAGAACTTGAGTATAAAAGGAAGAACTCTTCTTAATGTCTTGAAAGTGCTATGAACAAGCACTTATGTGTTATGCTTGTCTTGGAACCTATGTTTGTGTACCTTAGGGGCACCAACTAATGTCTTGAGCTTGAATGTCCTAAGAAAAGGATTGGAAAATAATACGTGAAAGATGTATAATTCATCTTCCTAGCTTGAACTTGAAGTATAAGATAATTAACTCTTGTACATGTTTAACCATCCAAAGAAATGGATTGAGAACTTGGATATAAGATGATAAAATCTTGTATATGTATTGAATGTCTTGAATGTCTTGAATGTCCTGAATGTCCTGAATGTCTTCAATGTCCTGAATGTCTTGAATGTCTTTAATGTCTTGAATGTCCTGAATGTCTTGAATGTCTTGAATGTCCTGAATGTCTTGAATGTATTGAATGTCTTAAGTTGAGACAGTAACTTGAAGTATAAGACAATAAAATCTTGTACATGACTTGAACATCCAAATAATTGGATTAAGACTTGAATATACGATTATAAAATCTTGTATGTGCCTTGACACCAACATATGTGTATGGTAATAAACTTGAAAGATTCTTGATGTGTATATGCAAATCTTGCATATATTTACTTGATAGAATGTTACTTCTTGATTACTTGATACATGGTATGAATAACCGAAAGAGTTGGGATATGGAACTAGATAGAGAATGATTAACTCTACTACATACTTGAATTTGATACATGTATATTGGAAGTGTTATGAATAAGCACTAAAGTGCTAGTGATTGGTTTTAATCGTGTATATACTCAATGAAGTATATAAAGAATAAAGAAAATATCTTGTCTTGAAATGGGTTCCTAAAGAAAATAGGGTCTAGTGTAATATGAAGATAATTTCATATAATCGTGAATACTACGATTTAAGTTAATAAGAATAACTTCAGAACACAATATGTGTTGGAAAATGTATTTTATTACAAACGATACATATACGTGAGATATGACTGTGACTAGGTATGATGTGACCTATTCTATTACGTATTTAGAGTCTAAGGTATTGGGCTCTATTTGATAGTAAGGGTATCGTGATAGACACTTTAATGTGTTAAATGTGATATGAATATGTACGTGCAAACTTGGCATGTGACAAAGTGATATAGAATGATATACCCTACTACTTGTTTGAGGTCTGTTATTAATAGACTCTAACTTGGATTGACCGTGTTATATGGACACTCTACGTGCCATTGTTAGATTGATTTGTCTTCGCAATGATTGCGTACGTGTACTTGTATTCTCGTGAGCACATGATACATGATTACATGGTGCATATTCTCGTGAGCATATGATACATGATTACATGGTTCATAAAGACTGGTCCACTGATATGGGACTTAGTTCTATTCTCGTAGTTCAAGTAAACATCTACTTGTGCATTCTCGTGTGAGTCCAGCTGGATTATTTGGTGCAGAGGGGTGTATAGGTTCCCGCTTATTGCGAGGGCTGGGGCATAAGTGATAATCGTAGGTCTATGCATTCGGTCTGTTTTTCCCTTACTACCGGCCATAGTAAGGGCTTAGCATCCTGTATTAGAGCAATACGCCTGATATAAGTGAATGCTAAACTCGTGAACACCTCGTGAATCTTGTTCTTGTGAATGACACTGGTTACCGGGTCTTCTTATATACTGCATAGCAGTCTCTTGATCTTGATCGTGGTTGTTATCAGCTATACAAGCATCAACAACAATGGTATTCTTGGGAGAAATAAGGAAGGATTCAGGTAATGATACGTGATAGGCCTATGTGCTTCTTGGTGAGTTGGTCTAGCCTCTCACACTACTTGACTACTTGTTACCTGATCATATCTTGAGCTTGATTACTTGTTGAGTTGGCTTAGCCTCTCCTATACTTGTTACTTGATGATACTTGATATATGATTACTTGAATATCTACTTGAATTGCATCATAACATGTCATGTAGTTGCATGTTAATAGCTTACTGAGATTTATCTCACCCTTTATTTGTTTCCCCCCCCCCAGGAAAGCCGGGGATAGTACGCAGTGAGGCTCGACATAGCTGGGAACGTACTCCGCAGGATGTTCTTGTTTGAGACTAGTGTCCTTTTACACTTTGGTAAGGACGATGTTGTTTGAGTTGTTAAACTCAGGTCTTGTTTGGGGTAGACTTGTGTAGTACTTGTTGTCTCTAGACATCTCTTGATGCCAGATTATGTGCTAGGCATGTCTTCCGCTGTATGTAACCATGTTTGGTTTTAATTTTCTTGGTCTAGAACTCGTTGTGAGCTATCTTAGCTCCTTACTCTTTAGTATATATATCATGTCAGTTTGTTTCTAACAGATATTGTTCCTGTTTCCCGTTAGTTTCTTGTTTTTTGTTAGTTTTTCATTCCTTGTTAGTTACGCGCACCAGGTTCGAGGTTCTATTAGGGAATCCCAGGACTTGGGGCATGTCAGTTTGGTATCAGAGCTATGGTTAGCTCTAAGCCTGGATAGGGTCTACATCATTCGTGGGTTGTCTTATGGGTGTGCTTCTGACGTTGAGTGTTCCTTTACTTGTTGTTATACCAGGCATAGGACTGGTGTTGATAGTGTTGATCCAATTGGATTAGATGGTTTGAGAATCGAGAGCGCGAGTCTTTAAAGACTTAGGCGTATCTATCTTGTCTAGTGGACATTGTTTCGTGCTATATATGCATGCTTGTCCTTATCTCGTGAATTACGTGGAAGTGTATTCTCTAGTAAGAGACTACATGCTTGATATCGTTATGTATAAGAGCTTGATAGAAGTGTGGGTGATAACACCCTATACGTTCTATGTTAACTTGGTCATGTTACCTAGATGGGACATTGATGTGATACGTGTTATGGGTTGGCTCTTACGTGTTATGATTTGGCTTTCTATATGTTATGACATTCTTGTTTGCCACAATAGATGGTGAATAGTTCTATGCTAGTATGCTTGACTATTTTTATGAGCATGATATAATTATGTATAATATTCATGTTCCGCATTGAAAGTTCGAACAGTATTATCGAGATTGTACTGGGTATTTAACCTATGTGATTGACAGTGGAATTTCTACACCAAACCAGATGGATGTATCCATTCTTGATGAGATCTCAGCTATAATTTCTACTGAGTAATACATGTTACTTGATGAGAAACTTGGATTATCTTGAGTTGTTACAGTGTGAATACAGTGCTGACATCTGGATTAATGTTCTTGACCTCGATTGAGTTAAAAGAGTTGAAGATTCAACTTGAGAAATTTCTTGATAGAGGATATATCTATTTTGAAGTGGGTTTACTTCAGGCATCTTTGTTGACCTATAAGTGGAAACAACCAAGGTACGCGTGTTCTTAAGATTTTCTTGATCTTGTTAGAGATTCATTAATGAATTTCGAAGGCAGCTCTATCGTTAATTATTTGACACCGAGAGCTATACCTTTTCGATGGATTGATAAACATGAAGTCAATTTTTAAATATTGAAATGATGGATGACCACGACTTCAGTATTTGAGATTGCCTAGTGGATTTGACTAGTATTACAGTGATCTGGAGGATATGACCAGTTGTATTATTTTTAGTGGATATGTCAAGTTTCACCAATATAGTGGATTGACTAATCGAGTCTGCTTGACTTTATGTGTTTCGATGTTATAATTGATACATCTCGATTGCATAGAATATTTGTGAGCATATGTGTAATATCTATTTGTGAGTATATGTGTATAGTCTTGATGCTCTTGAGTTCTATTTGTTGATTATATATGTTATAATCTTGATCAGTAAAATTCGAGGACGAATTTTCTTTAAGGAGGGGAGGTTGTAACGCCCGTCCTAATTCTTGTTAAATTTTTGACTTGCTTGTTAAATTCTTGACTTGCTTGTTAAATTCTTGACTAGCATATTTATATGTTATTTTATTTTAGTTAATTATTTAACTACTTTAGAAAATTAAGGTGGTTAAATGTCAAAGTTGAAAGTTTAGGGGCCTTTTTGTCAAAGTTAGAACTTGAGGGGCCTAGTTGCAATTCTTGGAAAATTGAATGTATATCTTGTGGGTTTGCCTGAGAAAGCATTCCCCAAATCAGTTTCTTCTCGTTCTTTCCTCTGTTTCAAAGTTAGGGTTAGAGTTTTACCCTATTCTCGACTCCTCGAGCTTAATTAACTCTCTGTTCTTGATTCCGATCCCGGATAAATATTCGTGGCGTTGAATAGAGCGTTCCAGGCCGATCAGAAATTAATTTGGGTCAACTTGTTTTTGGACTAGGTAAGTTATTGACTCCCCTTACTTGTAATAACATGCCTATGTGTTATTCTTGATACTTGTGCTTGTTAATTTCGTGATTTGAATGAGTTTTGTGATACTTGTAAAATTGGGACGAAGGGAGTATTTTTATACTATGTATGCAGAGAACATGAACCTAAATCTAAATGGGTTTGAAATTGTTAAAGGAAATTATACTCCTATTCGTGAGACGGTAAAATAGTAACTTGATATAAATATTATTAGAAAAATTGTACCATTATTTGTGGTACGGGGAAATGAATGGAAGTATCCCTAAATGTTTATATTAGTATATTAGAATATTATACTTATACTTTTGGGATGATGAAATATTCATATGGAATAAAAGAAAATTATTCTATTACTTGTGGGACGGTGATAAATTAATAAAGTGTCCCTATAGAAGTGTTCTGAGCATGTTAAAATGCACTCATGAATGTTAGAAAGTGTTAGTGGATTTATACTCCTACACTTGGGACGGAGAATTTGTAAGTATAAAAGTCTATGTTGAAATAAGAAAGTATAATTGAAATAAGTGATTTAAGCTTATTATATGTCCTGGGTAATGTTAAATTGTGAGTAAAAGTATACTCCTACGCTTGGGACGGAGAATTCTAAGTCTGGAAAGAAATTTGATGTTTGCTGAAAATTGTACCAGGCGCCCGCCTGGTGGTCCTTTGAGCGCCCGCCCATTTCATCAGAAGTTTTGGTTTCAAAAGTGATTTGATGAGCGGCCGCCCGGTCCCTTGTAGGCGCCCGCCCGGTCCCCTGTTTCAACAAAAGTGTTTTAAATCTAAATTGAAATGAAAGCTTATCCCTCCTAAGGCATAGAGCCTTAGTATAAGATGTCCTAGCAAGTGTTGTGACACCTTAGGGGCATCAGAAGTGAGTTTTGAACATGATTACTCATTAAATTAAAATGAGAACTTGAGTATAAAAGGAAGAACTCTTCTTAATGTCTTGAAAGTGCTATGAACAAGCACTTATGTGTTATGCTTGTCTTGGAACCTATGTTTGTGTACCTTAGGGGCACCAACTAATGTCTTGAGCTTGAATGTCCTAAGAAAAGGATTGGAAAATAATACGTGAAAGATGTATAATTCATCTTCCTAGCTTGAACTTGAAGTATAAGATAATTAACTCTTGTACATGTTTAACCATCTAAAGAAATGGATTGAGAACTTGGATATAAGATGATAAAATCTTGTATATGTATTGAATGTCTTGAATGTCTTGAATGTCCTGAATGTCTTGAATGTCCTGAATGTCTTGAATGTCTTGAATGTCCTGAATGTCTTGAATGTCTTGAATGTCCTGAATGTCTTGAATGTCTTGAATGTCTTAAGTTGAGACAGTAACTTGAAGTATAAGACAATAAAATCTTGTACATGACTTGAACATCCAAATAATTGGATTAAGACTTGAATATAAGATTATAAAATCTTGTATGTGCCTTGACACCAATATATGTGTATGGTAATAAACTTGAAAGATTCTTGATGTGTATATGCAAATCTTGCATATATTTACTTGATAGAATGTTACTTCTTGATTACTTGATACATGGTATGAATAACCGAAAGAGTTGGGATATGGAACTAGATAGAGAATGATTAACTCTACTACATACTTGAATTTGATACATGTATATTGGAAGTGTTATGAGTAAGCACTAAAGTGCTAGTGATTGGTTTTAATCGTGTATATACTCAATGAAGTATATAAATAATAAAGAAAATATCTTGTCTTGAAATGGGTTCCTAAAGAAAATAGGGTCTAGTGTAATATGTAGATAATTCATATAATCGTGAATACTACGATTTAAGTTAATAATAATAACTTCCGAACACAATATGTGTTGGAAAATGTATTTGATTACTAACGATACATATACGTGAGATATGACTGTGACTAGGTATGATGTGACCTATTCTATTACGTATTTAGAGTCTAAGGTATTGGGCTCTATTTGATAGTAAGGGTATCGTGATAGACACTTTAATGTGTTAAATGTGATATGAATATGTACGTGCAAACTTGGCATGTGACAAAGTGATATAGAATGATATACCCTACTACTTGTTTGAGGTCTGTTATTAATAGACTCTAACTTGGATTGACCGTGTTATATGGACACTCTACGTGCCATTGTTAGATTGATTTGTCTTCGCAATGATTGCGTACGTGTACTTGTATTCTCGTGAGCCCATGATACATGATTACATGGTGCATATTCTCGTGAGCATATGATACATGATTACATGGTGCATAAAGACTGGTCCACTAATATGGGACTTAGTTCTATTCTCGTAGTTCAAGTAAACATCTACTTGTGCATTCTCGTGTGAGTCCAGCTAGCTCATTTGGTGCAGAGGGGTGGATAGGTTCACGCTTATTGCGAGGGCTGGGGCATAAGTGATAATCGTGGGTCTATGCATTCGGTCTGTTTTTCCCTTACTACCGGCCATAGTAAGGGCTTAGCATCCTGTATTAGAGCAATACGCCTGATATAAGTGAATGCTAAACTCGTGAACACCTCGTGAATCTTGTTCTTGTGAATGACACTGGTTACCGGGTCTTCTTATATACTGCATAGCAGTCTCTTGATCTTGATCGTGGTTGTTATCAGCTATACAAGCATCAACAACAATGGTATTCTTGGGAGAAATAAGGAAGGATTCAGGTAATGATACGTGATAGGCCTATGTGCTTCTTGGTGAGTTGGTCTAGCCTCTCACACTACTTGACTACTTGTTACCTGATCATATCTTGAGCTTGATTACTTGTTGAGTTGTCTTAGCCTCTCCTATACTTGTTACTTGATGATACTTGATATATGATTACTTGAGTATCTACTTGAATTGCATGATAACATGTCATGTAGTTGCATGTTAATAGCTTACTGAGATTTATCTCACCCCTTATTTGTTTCCCCCCCCCAGGAAAGCCGGGGATAGTACGCAGTGAGGCTCGACATAGCTGGGAACGTACTCCGCAGGATGTTCTTGTTTGAGACTAGTGTCCTTTTACACTTTGGTAAGGACGATGTTGTTTGAGTTGTTAAACTCAGGGCTTGTTTGGGGTAGACTTGTGTAGTACTTGTTGTCTCTAGACATCTCTTGATGCCAGATTATGTGCTAGGCATGTCTTCCGCTGTATATAACCATGTTTGGTTTTAATTTTCTTGGTCTAGAACTCGTTGTGAGCTATCTTAGCTCCTTACTCTTGAGTATATATATCATGTCAGTTTGTTTCTAACAGGTATTGTTCCTGTTTCCCGTTAGTTTCTTGTTTCTTGTTAGTTTTTCATTCCTTGTTAGTTACGCGCACCAGCTTCGAGGTTCTATTAGGGAATCCCGGGACTTGGGGCGTGTCACAGGTTGCCTACGTTCCTCCAGTATAGAGGCTCAGGTCACCGTAGTTCTTGTGAATACTCTATTTTTCGTGATGGTTGCCTCGTCCTTCGTTGGTGGATGATGATGATGATCTTGTTGTGCACTTCTTTGAATGAGGGAGATTTTTTTTTTTTTTGTGCTCTAACTTTTGCCTAGGTTGTTTTGGAGAGTTCAACCTAGCGAGCATTTTTTTTTAATCCCACTTTGAAACATTGCTTGATTTTTCTCCATGGTTGTAGTTCCACCTTGTTTTGCTTCTTGGCTTCGTCGTTGATGTTGTTGCCTTCGTTGCGGTGTTTAGCCCCTAGGTGTTCAAGTGATGGCCTTCGTTCCAAAACTCGTTTAGACATCTTTTTATCAATTTACAAAGAATTAAATTGAACAACTTGGAAGAGTGTATGAGGACAAGAACGAATTTTATTAAGACCGACTCAAACTTTAACATTGACGAGAAGGAAGAAAACTTAATGCACACAAAAGAGGACTTTGACTCTTTTTTTTTAATCCTATTTCTAGGTAGAGAAAGAGAAATGGAGATTGATGTCGTCGTCCGTGACGTTGTAGTCCTTCTTGTTGAAGCCCCTAAGTCATTCCTTGTTTCACGGTTGCTATTCACCCACGGTAAATTCCCCATTGTCGATCAAATCTTGGATATTGTTTTGGAGAGCGAAGCACCCTTTGGTAGTGTGGCCGCTATGCTTGTGGTAGTTGCACCATTTATCATGTGCATGATTTTTATGTATCCCTTTCGGCTTGTATCCATCTAAAGGCTTAACCTTTCCATTTGCTACCAAGGCTTCAAATGCTTCGGCTTGGGTTACTCCTAGGAGAGGAGTGAAAATTCGGTTGTTGGCGGCACCTTTTTTACTCTTGAGGGACGAGCCACTTGAGCATGTTTTACCATTGACCTTTGCCTTGTTGTCGGTGAATTCTTGAAAACGGGCCTTGAGTTTGGACATTTCTTCCTCGTGAATTCTCCTCTCGAGATCAAAACGGGCTTGCCACAAATCGTCTTTGTGCCGGGCATCCTCGACAAGTCTATTCATTTGTTCCCCCATGGCTCTTATTATGTTGAAAAGCCCTTCATTGGACACGGAAATGTTCTCACCCTTGATGTTGTTGCCGTTGGAAGCCATTGTACCTATTGAAAGAACACGGTTGATCTTAGATTGGCCCACAAACACCTTTTGAATAAAATAATTTGACCCACAAACAAGAAAATGACTCAACCACATAGAGAAAAAGACATTTTTTTTATAAGTCGGAGGGACGGAATCCCTTTTGGGTTTCTAAGAAAAATAATGGAATCGTCACACTAGTATATAGACCTTCTCGCGGTCCCATATACTCATCGGATTCCACCACGCTTGTGATACCTACATGTGACGGAATTAAACTAAATTAATGTCATAAAGCATACATGCTGGGACGGAGTTTTATTTCATCCATGATAACCACTTGGGGACAGAGTTTTATTTCGTCCATAACAACCACTTGTTTCTTTTGGAAACGGCATGTATGATTTGATGACATTAGTTTAGGGAAATCTCGACACACGAAAACCGACTTGGTCATAGAGTGTTAGAACCTAGACTAAGAATGTGTTGGCTTATGCTCGGCTAAAGAGAGGCTTAAGGTCACCCCCGGCATGTAGTCGTGAACTACGCCACGGGTTGAGGTTTACCGCTTCGAAAGAGTCAAGGTCGGGTGGAGCTTGAAACTCTCTAGGACGGGCCTCGACGGGTTTGGGGTTATGAACTTGTGCGACTCGATTGTGAGCAATTCATAAGAATATGTGCATGTAGTGTGAGGTCAAGCCAAGTGACCAAATATATATATATATATTCTTTAAACAAAAGAAAAGCAAATAATCACATATTTACAACTTTCGAATCACCCGTGTGACCGATAAAATAAACAGAAAGTAAAAGAAGTTATGTGCAGGCCCGGTGCCTACACACTGTCAAAACTGTTCTGTTTCTGTTCACTGTTCTGTTCTGGAAATGCGCCCAAAAGCGCGCGCATTAGGCTACCTACTCGGGAGGCGCATGCGTTAGAGGAAGAGGGGAAGAAGCGCCCAAATCTGGGTAAAACCTGCAAATTCATGGGTTCAAGGGACTGCCTTGACCCTAAATAATAAAACTTTCCCCTGCAGTAATTGTTAGCGCGGAAACATGAAATGGAAGGACAAGAAGGAAGGCAGGTGATTCTGGTAATTGGGGTCGGACGCGCGCGCTTATGGCCAAGAAGGCCAGAGGTGCGCGCTTCCAACATTTTTTACCAGAATGCCCAGCAAACAGAATAAAAGAACACCAAAAGCCGAAACGCAAGTTTAACCCTCTAAATCATCCCCAGCAGAGTCGCCACTGTAGATACCCCGGAAAAACCACACTTGGCTAGAGTGGTGGATTATCCTAGGATGTCTATTTGTGTTTTAATTGTTTAGAGTCGCCACCTATGTTTTTAAAGGAACATAAGAAAAACCTAAGAATAGCCTAAAATTATATACAAAACCAGAGATTCTGGAAGTGAAGGGTTCCGGAGTTAGATGACGGAGTGGGAAGTACTTAAACACCCACTCCGCCCCGCTTAAGTGGGTCTTGCTACTAAAGGTGTTCTAATGCTAAATGTCATTCTATTGATATTAAAATGCGCTAACAATTATATAGTAAAGAAAAGGGGAAATTGCGAAGGGAAATAAAAGAGAAATGTTTTATTGATTTTAATTTATGCTAAAGATTGCATTAAGGGAAGAATAGTAAATTGAAGTAAATATTGAAATGTAGGGAGATAACCTTAACCAACTTTAATGTAGTAAAGTGGTCATTTGTCATGTCCCAATTGATGGGGATTGCATACATTACTAAGACAAATAAAATAGAAGAAGAAGAATAAAGTACCTTTAGAAAAAGAAGAACCTCAAACTTTAACTTGTAGATGGAGTTGTTGTAGAGAAATTGTTGTGTAGAGTTTTGTTGCTAAAACTCTTGTTGGGAGAATTTGTGTATAGTAAAATTGTAGAGAAAGTTGAAGTCCTTTTCTAAGGTAAAATGAGAGGGTTTTTATAGGTAGAAAAGAGAGGAAAATATGGTCTTTTAACCAATAAGAAAATAAAGAGAAATCAAATAATAAGAAGAAAATCAAATAAAAATGAAAAGAAATATTTTGTATTAACGAAATGGCTAGAATAATGGGATTGAGAGTTACAAAATAAAATGGGTTTAATGCTAGAATAAAACATGTGGTGAAAATGTTGTTTTTGACTCTAGAAATGGAGGGAAAAGGCTGCAATCCGTAACAGTCAATATGGGAGGCACGCGGGTCCAGCCAGTTAGGTCAAACGCGCGCGCGGCACATGGCTGTTACGGGAGGCGCCCGCGGGTAAAAATGACAGAATGACAGAATGACCCTCAAAGTTAACTATGTTATGTAGTTTAGTCCAAAACTAACGGAATCAGTTAGGAACTTAACTGAAGTAACAGAAATTAACGAAAATAAGTTAAATAAAAATACTATGTATGCAATCGGGGTGAGAGGTCCAAGGTGGGGTGTCTACACTTAGAACAAGAAAATAGACTCTCAAACCCTTTGGAGGCTTTCACAATGCTTAGGACTGATTAGGGCAACTAGAGGCTGTTTATATACTTGTTACACCCATTCCAAATAGGTAACTAGTGACTAAACCCGCAACAAAACGGACTAGGAAAAATCTCTGCTGATATTGACTAGGTCCGCCCGGGTAGAAAGAGGGTCCAGCCGGATCCAAGCTTGGTCCGACTGGTTCCTTTACTGGTCTGCCCGGGTTAAGCAGGAGGTCCGGTCGGGTCCTTTATGAAGTCCGCCCGGACCCTCCTCTTTTTCCGGTTTCTTCATTTGTCCTCTAAATTCCTCAAATCCCCTCAAGGTCCTTCGACCCAAAATTCCAATTAAGTCCTTTTAAGACTCGTTCTATTGTGTGTGACCCTATAAGATTACACTAAGTTGGCAATTGGTTCAATCATAAACCCATAAGATATGATTAGGTTCTAGCAAACCGTCATACCTACCCAAATAGTGTAACTATATACAAGTTCGCATTCCTTTATAGAACATGTCACAATCCCTTTGTCCACGATATCATTGAACACAAGTCATGGTCAAACAGTCAACTTGTATTGTTCAATACTTTCTCGATCCCGAATATGTTGATAATCCAAATGACATTGATCCAATCAATTCACTTGAGTTTGGCCAAACATTTCATCAACATCATTCCTACGAGGGGCCCAAGCTTGACATCTCTCCGAAGAGGGACAAATCCATTTACCTTATTATTCTTCCCTACTTGAATCCGATTATGCCAATCCTACCCTTTATAACTTCCTGGTTAAAAGTAGCGTTTGAATATGTCAAACATAATGTTCATCAAGTGGAAGACTATAATAACTTCATGTCTAAGGATTCAAATGACATAACTAATATGATATATATGTACGACATAGACCACGACATAAATCTCATACAGCGGGTCATGTCCAGTACCTTGTTCCAAACAAGTACCCATAAATCTAACATGATCATCCCATGATTATTTAGCCTTTATACTAGTACTTAACATGTACTAGGGACGGAGATTATTATAAGTAAACATGAACAATAATAATCAAAACATCTCTTTATTAATATGAATAAAATGATAACAATTACAACGTTTAACAAACGTGCCTAGGGAACCAACACTAACATGAGGCACCACGAGAAAGCACGGGACCGGTTTGTCGAGTCGATGAGACAGAAGGGTGTTAAGGTTTTATTTCAGACTGATGGGTCCTTCATTGAGGTTTCTAACCACGAGGAAGAGGTCGAAATCACCCAACCTCCGAATTGCAACCAAATTCCGCCACCTTAATCTTGTGGAAACACCAAATCCCCTCATTCTCTATCTCAACATATCATCACTGAAAGCTTACCTCCCACTCAAGCTCCCTACACTCCGCCTCACCCCGGATCCAACATTCCCTATGGGTTACCTCCCATAAATCCCCAAATACAATACACTCAAAACACCCATGTCTCACCATTCACACCGGTCATGCCTCAACCATAACTCCCACGATATCTTCCTAATTATACTCTTTTTCTATTCGAGATCGCCAATCAAATCCCAAGAACTCGGTCACCATATGTGGGTACTCGATCAACCATTGGATTCCATGATGTCATGTATCAGTTCTACAATCTAAGACCTTTTGGACCACAAGCTCCTTGCATGCCTCCGATGTATATTCCTGTAAGCAACCGAGGTTATGAGTATGCCTACACCCACGCACTTCCATAGAATCCTCATGTTGCACCTCAGTCGGGTAAGTTATTGGGAAAGAGAAAGCAAATGGAAGATAAGGAACCCCTTGTCTTGAGCAACGGTAATTCTCATTACCTCCACATTTCAGTCAAAGATAAAGGAAAAGCCAAATGCCAAGCCAAACCCCGTTTCACAAGGTTTGAGGATTTCGGAATGCCCATAAGAAAGGTATTTGAAGGATTGGTTAAGCAGGGCCTCACATCGCCTCTTGTCAATTTCAACCTAAAAACCCCAAAAGGCATCTCGACAAGACCAAGAGGTGTGCCTTTCACAACTACCATGGCCATGACACCAATGATTGCACCGCCATAAAACGCATCATCTTGGAGTTAATTGAGAAGGGAAAGATTGAACGCCCCCAACACAGCCAATAACCCGAGTGTCAACATGCTTGGATTCGTAGAATCTAATATCGTGACGTCCCTCGAGTTCAAAACCTCGATGATCGATGTGAAGGAAGTGTTGGTAGTGGTGCCCTAGGCACGTTTAATAAACGTTGTAATTGTTATCATTTATTTCATATTAATAAAGAGATGTTTTGATTATTATTGTTGTTCATGTTTACTTATAATAATCTCCATCCCTAGTACTTGTTAAGCACTAGTATAAAGGCTAAATGATCATGGGACGATCATGTTAGATTTTTGGGTACTTGTTTGGAACAAGGTACTGGACATGACCCGCTCTATGAGATTTATGTCATGGTCTATGTCATACATATATCTCATATTAGTTATGTCATTTGAATCCTTAGACATGAAGTTATTATAGTCTTCCACTTGATGAACATTATGTTTGACATATTCAAACGCTACTTTTAACCGAGTAGTTATAAAGGGTATGATTGGCATAATCGGATTCACGTAGGGAAGAATAATAAGCTAAATGGATTTGTCCCTCCTCGGAGAGATGTCAAGCTTGGGCCTCTCGTAGGAATGATGTTGATGAAATGTTCGGCCGGACTCAAATGAATTGATTGGATCAATGTCATTTGGATTATCAACATATTCGGAATCGAGAAAGTATTGAACAAAACAAGTTGACTCTTTGACCATGACTTGTGTTCAATGATATCGTGGACAAAAGGATTATGACATATTCTAAAGGAATGCGAACTTGTATCTAGTTATACTATTTGGGTAGGTATGACGGTTTGCTAGAACCTAATCATATCTTATGATTTCATGCTTGAACCCATTGCCAACTTAGTATAATCCTAGAGGGTCACACACAATAGAACGAATCTTTAAAAGGACTATTTTGGAATTTTGGAAATTCTGGACATTCTGGGGAAGTGGGCGACCGCACAGTATGGACTGGGCAGCCGCACACTTAGCTCAGTTTTTGTACCAGTTTTGTTTCAGATAGTTGTGCGACCGCACAGAGGCTTTTGGGCGGCCGCACAGTACTGTCGGGTGGCAGATTCCTAATTTGATTAGGAAACGAATTTTGGACGGATTTTGACACAAGTTTCCTATTTGGAATAGTCATACTTGTGTATAAAAGACCAAATTCGGCCAGCACTCTAGGCCAATGATTTTGTGAGTCTCAAAGAGTTTGAGAGAGGGTTTATTTTGTTCCAAGACATTCTTGGTTGAAGAACAAAATAATACACAAAATAAATTCCATATAGTTCTTTTGATTGTGAAAAAGTGTTTCACAATTTGGTCTAGCAACCAAGATCAAAGAAGCTCCTTTGATATTCGTTCGAAGTGTGGATACCGCTAGAGGGTGAAAATCATCATCTTCAAAGTTCGTGTTCAAGCTTTGTGATCGTGATCAAGTCTTCAAACCTCCACCAAAGACCAAGAGAATTTGATAGCCATCAAGGGTTAGTTTATTCCTTTATTCTTATGTTGTATTTGATTTAATCATATGAACGGATCCATGGCTTTGGGTTTCAAAATTTTAAATGCCAAATTCCGCTGCGCATGTTTGATCGAAACCCAACAGGAAGAACGGAGTGATATCTGCCCCAAGGAAAAGGAGCCCAGGATTGACGAAGTCGTCAATCCCAAAGTGGCAGAGCCTGTTTTGGAAAAGTTGACAAAATCAGTATCCAAGATGGAGGTTCCTAAAATCAGCAAAGATGAAATGATGGAAGGCGTTTGGAAAGGGTCAGTGGTACAGAAAATGTCTGAAGGGCTAAATGCCCCGGGTTGGGAAATGAATGGTGCTGTGGTTTCCATAGCAGAGGATGAAGTTTCGAAACCCCTTCCATCAACCTCCCCTTAGGAAAAGCCAGCCTCCTCCTAGGAAAAGTCAGAGTCTATTGTTAGGATGTGTGATAAGCTCTTAAGAAAAGTCAGTTAAGATATCTGTTAGGTTTAGTTAGAGTCTTGACTCACCGGTTGATGCCATGTGGTGACCATTCCGAGTCCATTGTCAGTTTTCTTAATAAGATTATTGCCTTGTCAAAAGTTTACATAAAAAATTGTGTGTGAGTCTTTCGCTCAAAATAAAAGTATGTTTTCTAAAAAGAAGACCAAGCTTTCTTAAAATAAAAGATCATATCTTTCTTAAAAAGGTCAATCCGCTAATGAAGCGTTTTTCTCAAATCCCGGTTATAATTTCACCTTGAGGTTTAATATGCTAAAGTCCTTCGCGGTTCTGTCCATTGGAAACATTGACCAAAGACCCCACATCTAAATTGGAATCCGAGACAACCATCCACATGAACAACAAGATCAAAAGGTTGGAACACTGTTTACAAGGAAGCGGCTACATCAAATGGAGAGCCGTACCTTCGTCGAGTGCCACATACGAAGGCTACGCATCTTGAAAGGAAATCACCAAAAAGAGATGGCCAAAGCAAACTCCCAACTCATGAGTAGACGAATCCGACAATTATAACGCCAAGCCAAATGGAGACCTCGCGACATCTTTCCCGACGACATGGAACCCGAGTTCCCCGTGGAAGACATGGAATATGCTGCCCACAATCCCTCCAACAATTGAGGAAGAAAATGGATCATCGAGCTTCATTGGAGCCCATCTCTAAAAAAATAGAGTCTTCCAGCCTCGTAGGATATAGATTTTCACCAAAGACCGTCACGGACTGTGTCTTTTTATTTTTGACAAAGTTCCACACTTGGGACATGCATGTATAAAGTTATCTAAATAAAAGAGTCATTTTCCTTCTCTTCTCTCTAGACTTGAGACATTATTTGCAATATACATTTACTCTTGAAATTGCCTTACTTGTTATTATCAACTGATTGCTACGTCCCTAAAATGATGAATTGACTTCTAAGCATACTAGTCAATGACGACTCATTAACGACGAATGGACCTAACACAAATGAAAAATACTAAGTGAAAACAATTAATCTTGATGTGAATAAATGTTGTGATCAATTGGCATGAAGAAACCATTAATGGCAAGTCGTCCTTCATACACATCCCCGATACACATCCTCGATACCCATTTCCCGATACACAACCCGATACATCTTTCCTATACAAATTCTTGATGCACATCAAAGGAATCCCAAGACAATGAAAAGGCAAGGAAGTTGTTGCTCAACCACCAAGATTCAACCATGATCGCACGTGCCCAACCAAGCAAAGGACTTCCCGGATCTTCAAAGTCAAAGGACTCACTTGTTGCCCTTCACTCATTTTGCAAGAAGTGAATGCAAAAATGGTCTTGTACTGCAACAATGGTCTTGTACCTCTCTTGCCTAGCTTGCTCTTGAAACATGTCTTTTAACTCCACGCCTATCTCATAGGCTTCCAAATGTTCCAAACTTTGTTGGAGTTTTGAACACATAGTAGCAAGCATGAGACAACTTACATCTCTAGAATCATTACGATGTTTCTCGTAATTGTCTCTTTTTGCCCTAGGGGCAGTGGCTTCTGGTTCTGCAGGAAGAGGCCCATCGAGAATGTACAACTTATCTTCTTGCCTTAGAACAATTCTTAGGCTACGGATCCAATCCATAAAGTTAGTAACATTCTCTTGGAGCTTATCCTTCTCAAGGATCGATCGCAATGAAATTGATTGAGTGTTGTTAGTCATTATCTACAAAATTTCTAAAATTTCCAAAATTTAATAAGTACCAATTTCATTAAAGAAATAAATAATGTATTTTTCCAAAAAAATACTCCCACTAAATTATACAACCTTCTTATACATACAATGTATAATATAATTCAAATGGGTTAAGATCCAACTTTAATTTAATTTCAAGTACGCTTTGGCGCACCGCTCAAAATCAAATTAATTAGGTAGACAACTCTTGTCAATCATATCTCATATGACTCTTACATCCTTTTATGAGATTCTTTAAGAAATCCAATTTCAAAAAGCATGTTAAATCTCATCTTTGCCTAGGCCCAAAACTGTTTTGACGCCTAATTAAGTCCAACCATTTTAAACGCATAGGAAACTCTTATTCACTCATCTTGCTCATACATGAATAAAATCAATGTACCTCGCTTTGGCGAGCCCACATAAAATTACCCATGTACAAACAAGTGTTTTAATCATGGTATGGCAAAAAAACTTAAAACTTTTCTTGAAGGTTTATCACATATAGCATCCAACACATTTATGAGCACATAATATAAACATGTTACGCATCAAGTTTAGCTACTAAATTAATCTCTATTAATTTAAGCATAATATTTATGTGATATTAGTTTCTCTATAATTATGAGGATGAGACTTTTTAAACTTTGGTTATTATCTTCCAAATCAAGACAACAAGAAGTGCGGCCGAAACTAAGCCATAAGGCATCCACAATTCCGCACTAATTCAAGAAACCAAGAAAGTAGTCCATGTGGCCGAACTAAGCAATAGATGGTCTCGATGAACGTATGCCAATTGCATCCATAATTCCACATGGATATCCAATCTTTGAATCAAGAACTTTGTTTCTCAATTTTAGCAATTATGAACTCTTCATAATTCTAACTTCGTTTTATCTTTAAAACTTTGATTGCGATCAAGTTTGGGAAACACAATCTCGATGAATGTAGATTAGTCATCCAAAACTTGAACCAATCTTAGAATCACAAGACTAAAGCAAATAGGAAATTTAAACCCAAGATCCACACCCAAGACCCAAACCCCACCCCCGCGCCAAATCCTAGGTCCGGCCGGGTCAAGGCATGGGTCCGGTCGGACCCTTCCGAAAAATCCAAATTTTTAAAGTTCCAAAATTTATCTCAAAATTATTTTCCCGATTCAATTAGGATTTGGTGTTCTTGGTGATCCAATCACCATGATCATCAAAAGCTTGAATAAACAATTTATTCTTGAATCCCTAGAATATCAAAACTTTGATCCAATAAAAAATTGCTAATCCAAACAATTTTAAATCCACCATAATTTTTATTGCGATTGAATAGTGAGATTAAAGTTTCTAAAACAATAAACCACATAAAATCATATAACACATAAACATCATAATCCAATATTCATATCATGCTAGGCACATAAACAATTTATATACACACAACATGATCTTAGTATTGAAATAATCAACATGAACGGGGCTCTGATACCACTGTTGGGTTTCGGAGTAACATGCGCAGCGGAAAATAGCATTTAAAATTTTAATGAAACCCAAAGCCCATAGATCCATTCATATGATTAAATCAAATACTTGCAATATGAATACTAGAAAACTAACCCTTGATGACTTTGATTTCTAGCCTTTGATCTTGGTGGAGACTTGAAGCTTGATCACGAAGTAAGAACACGAACTTTGAAGATGATAAGCTTCACCCTCTAGCGGTATCCACACCACGAACGGATATCAAGGAGCTTCTTGATCTTGGTTTCTAGACCAAAATTGTGAAACACGTTTTCACAATTGATATGAACTATATGGAATATTATTTGTGTATAATTTTTTTCTTCAATCTAGGATCTCTTAGAACAAAATAATTCTCTCTCAAACTCTTTGGAGGCTTGCACAAAAATATGTATTGATTCTGGCCAAATTAGGGTTGTTTATATACAAGTTAGACCTATTCCAAATAGGTAACTTATGTATAAACCCGCAAGGAATCGTAATTAGGAAAGTCCAAGACATGTCCAAAATCTGTTTCCAAATTGAATCAGGAAACCAATCCCGACAAACTGTGCGGCCGCCCAAAACAAACTGTGCGGTCGCACACTCAACCTGGAACAATTATGGTACATTTGAGCCAAACTGTGCGGCCGCCCAAGATATTCTGTGCGGTCGCACACTTGCTCCAGTCTCCCTTAATTTCCAAAATCCCTCAATGGTCCTTCGTCCCAATATTCCAATATAGTCCTTTTTAGAATTCGTTCTATTGTGTGTGACCCTCTAGGATTATACTAAGTTGGCAATGGGTTCAAACATGAAACCATAAGATATGATTAGGTTCTAGCAAACCGTCATACCTACCCAAATAGTATAACTAGATACAAGTTCGCATTCCATTTAGAATATGTCACAACCCTTTTGTCCACGATGTCATTGAACACAAGTCATGGTCAACAAGTCAACTTGTCTTTGTTTAATACTTTCTCGATTCTGAATATGTTGATAATCCAAACGACATTGATCTAATCAATTCATTTGAGTCCGGCCGAACATTTTCATTAACATTATTCCTACGAGAGGCCTAAGCTTGACATCTCTCCGAGGAGGGACAAATCCATTTAGCTTATTATTCTTCCCTACGTGAATTCGATTATGCCAATCATATCCTTTATAACTACCCGGTTAAAGGTATTGTTTGAATATGTCAAACATAATGTTCATCAAGTGGAAGACTATAATAACTTCATGTCTAAGGATTCAAATGACATAACTAATATGAGATATATGTACGACATAGACCATGACATAAATCTCATACAGCGGTCATGTCCAGTAACTTGTTCCAAACAAGTACCCATAAATCTAACATGATCATCCCATGATCATTTAGCCTTTATACTAGTGCTTAACAAGTACTAGGGACGGAGATTATTATAAGTAAACATGAACAACAATAATAATCAAAACATCTCTTTATTAATATGAAATAAATGATAACAATTACAACGTTTATTAAACATGCCTAGGGCACCACTACCAACACTAAACACTTATGTTCTGTCAAGCAAGGGCTTCCTCCCATTTCATGATACATTGCTCAAAAAGCTCACCAACATAAAGGGACTCTCTCCTGCCTAAATAAAATGCCCTTACATGTTTTCTCCAAAAGATACCTTAAGTACCCGTTCTATTGAGTCGGCTGGATCACTTATAAAAAATAAGAAAAAAAATGCACCAAAAAAGTAGCCCACTATGTTGAAAACCCGCAAGGGTGGCCTAGGCAAAAAACAGGGTGTGCCATGAAAAAGGGATGGGTTCCTAACCTCAATTCAAAGGTCAAAGGATGATATTGGGTCTATGCCAACATCAAAAGTCGCAGGACGACATTGGGGCTACCTCCATATCAACGACAACAAGGACATGGGGCTACCCCGACATCAATGACAAAGATGACATTGGGGCTATCCCCACAAACAGTGACAAACAGATTTCCTACCACCTGTTACTTCTCAACGAACGGACAAAGCTCCAAAGGACTTTATGCATAACAAACCTCACGGTTAAGTTAAAATCAAAAATTTAACTAACATGCTTCGTTAAAAGATTTGACTTTAGAAATAAGCGTTTCCAAATTTGCCGATTTGGCATCGTTTGTCAGAAATAATGTTTTAAGCAAAATGCTTTTGATCTCCCCTCAAAATGATTTTCCCAAAGTCTTGGACTTTTTCGTCCACAATGTGTCTTAAAGGTCGCCCCTAGGCTCTCCCCCGGTATCAAGAAAATGTGTCAACCATCCCGTAGAGTAGTGTTGACCAAGTCCAAACTTTGACCAAAGAGGTCAAGTTGAAACACCGCTGGCTGTCCTTAGTAGGACGTAAGACCAGTTTTACCGTCAAACTCCCCAAAGATGGAGTTGACCCAAGTCAAGCCTTGACCCAAAGTGGTCATTTTAGGTTGAAGCCTTTGTCCCCGGCAGTCCTTAGTCGGACGTAAGACCAGTTTTCCATCAAACTCCCCAAAGATGGAGTTGAACCAAATCAAGCCTTGACCCAAAGTGGTTATTTTAGGTTGAAGCCTTTGTCCCCGGCAGTCCTTAGTCGGACGTAAGACCAGTCTCCCCATCAAACTCCCCAAGGATGGAGTTGACCTAAGTCAAGCCTTGACCCAAAGTGGTCATTTTAAGTTGAAACCTTTGTCCCGGTAGTCCTAACTGGGCATAAGACCAAAGACTCCGATATCCACCTTAGGATAGGATGACAGATATCCACCTTAGGATAGGATGAGAAGATATCCACCTTAGGATAGGATGAGCAGATATCCACCTTAGGATAGAATAACAGATATCCACCTTAGGATAGGATGAGAAGATATCCACCTTAGGATAGGATGAGCAGATATACACCTTAGGATAGGATGACAGATATCGACCTTAGGATAGGATGACAGATATCCACCTTAGGATAGGATGACAGATATCTACCTTAGGATAGGATGAGAAGGTATCCATCTTAGGATAGGATGAGAAGATATCCACCTTAGGGTAGGATGAAAATATGTCCGCCTTCCGGGTGAGCTCCCATGTCCCAAAAAACTTCCTTCGCTCGAACTACGTTAGGCTTGATTCCCCGCAAACGGGATACGTAGGAATCCTATACCCCTAGGTCCAGTCACCCAACCTTGATGGTCACCCCTGGTTTCAGACGCTAAGTTCCTCACCCGACCTTGATTGTCACCCCTGATTTGAGACGCTAAGTTCCTTACCCGACCTTGATGGTCACCCATGGTTTGAGACTCTAAGTTCCTCACCCGACCTTGAAGGTCACCCCTGGTTTGAGACGCTAAGTTCCTCACTCGACCTTGATGGTCACCCCTGGTTTAAGATGCTAAGTTTCTCACCCGACCTTGATGGTCACCCCTAGTTTGAGACGCCAAGTTCCTCACCTGATATTAATGGTCACCCTTAGGTTTGAGTAGCCTTAAAGTCTCTCGCCCCCGAACTACGACCGGCTTGATTCCCTCGGATAGAGATACGTAAGGATCCTTTAAAGATAAAGGTCCAGCCATTCGACCACTCTGGTCACCATCTCTCCTATCTTGGTAGTTCGCCAGATCGGGATTCTTTCTTTTATCGACAACCCTGCTTTCTTTAAAAGCGCTGTTGGCGAGGGGCACTGTAAGTGCCCCGATCCAGATTACTATCCTTAAAATAATCAAATTATAAAGCTAAGGGGTAATTTGAGAATTATTTAGGACATTCCTGATAGGCTAGGGACTCATAGGAATAAACAGAAAACTTTAGGACCAATTTGGAATTAAAAAAAAAGAAAAAAAAAAAAAGAAAAGTAAAAAAGACTAGCCATACGGATAGTTTGTCCAAATTCCACATCAGCAGCCCAAACCGAAAATGTACAATTCCTGCCCATTTTGTGCACCAAAAATACCAGTTTTCAGCGTATTTTAAGGATCAAAATATCTCCTCTTTGCTTAGCCCCTAAGCAAATAATAAGCTAATAGTTGAGGGACCAAAATATTACTTTTAAATTACAAACAAGTCCCTAATCCATCCTATAAATAAAGGCTTCCTCTACCCATTTCACATCAAGAATACCCTAGTAAAGTTACTCTCAAAAATTGTAGTCTCTCTTTCTCTCTCTAGGATTTAAGAACACACATAATTCCTTCCTCCTACCCAAAATCAACCCAAGTAAAAAACCTTAGAACCCGAGTTCTCTAAGTAAAGAAGAAAAGAAGCAAACTTGGGTCAACCAATTAGTGGTTTACCCCAAGCTTGCTTAAAGGTTGAATCTTTATTTTATTGTCATCTTTATATTGTTCTTGTTGGGATATTGGCTTTGTTTATTTTCATGCTTATAAAAATGTAATCTTTATATATATATGATTGGACCCAAATACTCCCATGACCCTAATGGTTTCACCTTACACTTTTATAGTGTATTAAATGATGAGCCAAGTGGATAGGAGTATTTGTTATGACTAAAATTTGTTACATTTATGTCATTTACATATTTATGTCTTTATTTTTGGCTTGGTGATCCATTGCACATATGGAGAGAGCCTTGTACATTTATCTTATATTTGTTTATTTATTGTCATAATCTCTATTATTTACATATATATATATATATATATATATATATATATATATATATATATATATTATTAAATGTTCATATAATGATGTTGGTCTAAATGTTCATAGATGTTATTTAAAGTCTTTATTCCAAATTTTGTAAAGTTTAACCTTATTTAGATGATAGGGTCTTAATCCTTATTCATCTAAGTTGTGGTTCCATCCAAGTAAATGTATTATTGCTAGATTGTCCCTCTTGACTTTGCTAACCTTTTCCATGGCTAAGTGAAAGCCGTCCCTAAGAATACCTTATTTTACTTGGATAGTTTATCTCTTTTATGTATAAAATATCAAAAAAAAAAAAAAGGACATTAACATGCCTACATTTTATTTCCAAAATCACATTCTAAAAACAAGTCGGTTTCTCCCATTTTAAAATACGCTCAGTTTTGGTCAACAAACTTAGGGAGACTCGGTTTTCCGAGGAGGATTGGGTGAACGATGAAAAGTTCTTCCCAAGACGTAACCTGACCTCCGAACTCATTTTCTCTAACTTTTTTCGTTGAATTGGGTTTAAAATTAATTTAACGTGGCGACTCCGTTTTTTTGAACTTAAAGTGCCGTGTTTGATTCTCGAGAGAACTTTTCCATTTTTCCGCGGGTATCTTACACTAACGAGATTCGAACTTGTGACTTCTGCGTGGAAGCTAACACCGCTTGACAAATTCTTATATAAATGGGTGCATGGGCGTGCGGCGGGCCAAATCCGCCCGACCCGCCCGCCAGCCTCTCTTCCATTCCTAGCGCGACACGTGTCATTTTTTATTTTTATTTCTTAAAAAAACAATAACTTTAAAATGCTATATCTTGATATTTATAACTCGGAAAAAAAAGGACATTAACATGCCTACATTTTATTTCCAAAATCACCTTCTAAAAACAAGTCAGTTTCTCCCATTTTAAAATACGCTCACACACTTGCACGTTTTGGTCAACAAACTTAGGGAGACTCGGTTTTCCGAGGAGGATTGGGTGAACGATGAAAAGTTCTTCCCAAGACGTAACCTGACCTCCGAACTCATTTTCTCTAACTTTTTTCGTTGAATTGGGTTTAAAATTAATTTAACGTGGCGACTCCGTTTTTTTGAACTTAAAGTGCCGTGTTTGATTCTCGAGAGAACTTTTCCATTTTTCCGGGGGTATCTTACACTAACGAGATTCGAACTTGTGACTTCTGCGTGGAAGCTAACACCGCTTGACAAATTCTTATATAAATGGGTGCATGGGCGTGCGGCGGGGCAAACCCGCCCGACCCGCCCGCCAGCCTCTCTTCCATTCCTAGCGCGACACGTGTCATTTTTTATTTTTATTTTTTAAAAAAACAATAACTTTAAAATGCTATATCTTGATATTTATAACTCGGAAAAAAAAAAGTAAAAATACCGTTGTGGTCGTCTCGACGAGACGAATCAAACTAGATAGGTCATGATATGGTTTGATTTTTTTTTTTTTAAAACATATTTTTTTTACACACAAAAAGTTTGAGCTGCTCCTCAGCTGAGATGTAACACTCTGTTCTGATAAAAGTAACAGTTTCATCTTCAAAAAGTAACACTTTTCACAGTCAAATGTAACAGCAATTTTACAAGAAAATTTAAATTGTTTGATTGTTTTTGTGGTTAGAAAAAGTAATATTTGAAGTGTAACAAAGTGAATATATAATTATAATTTTCTATATAGATGAATGTAACATTTTTATTTAGTAAATGTTACTTTTCTTCTTCAAAAAAAGAGTAAAAATTTATATATATAATCGAGTTGCATTTCAATTGTTACTTTCTCAATAAAAAAATTTTACATTTCAGATATAATGTCACATTTAAGAATATAAACTGTTATAATTGAAAAAAAAAATGTTATATTCATTTTTTATAAAATGTAACATTAGTTTAGTTTGTCAATCTTATGTTAATTTTGGAAAAAAAAAAAGGTGTTACATTTGAAAAAAAGAGTGTTAGATTCCTTTATAAAAGGTGTGACATTAGTTTAGTTATCAATCTTTATGTTATCTTTAATCTATTGCAGCAAAATTGTGGTACATTTTGAAAAAAAAAAGTGTTACATTTGAAAAAAAAATGTTACATTTCGTTATAATAAGTGTTACTTTTGTTGGGAGGAAAAAAAGTTGGGGGTGGCAAAAAAAAAAAAAAACTGTTGGAACAATTCTTTATATCCCTGAATGCCACGCTCATTTTCAGAATAAGAATGAGGAAGAAGATGAAGGCGGAAGCGAAATAATATATACCTGTTGAATCCATGGATGATGTGGGGAGAAATAAGATGAAGAAGAAGTAGGGAATGAAGATCTTCTAAGTAATAGTGACTTCTTAATCTCTCAAGTACTTCAATAATGTAAAGAGAATTAGGAGAGATAACAAGAATGAATAGTTGTTTCTAGGCTTGATGGAAGGGCCTTTAAATAGGAAACATTGTGTCACTTCACCTAGGGACTACACCCTTTCAAGAAGCTTAGTGATATTATATTACCCTTTTGCCCATCACAATTAGGTAATTATATATCCAGGAATTCTACACATTTTATTAGCAACTATACTTTATAAATTAACATTATAATCATAATTTTATAAATGGAAGTCTAAATGACTTGTGTTGCAAGCCATGTCCTTACAATCTCCCACTTGGGTTGCAAAACAAAGTCCTTCCTTTAAATCATGAATATAACACAAATGACAACCCTAATGTGCGCACTTTATTGTCATTTATAACAATCTCGTCCATTAGCCATACAAGTATAGGACTAAAGGGGCAGTCGTTGTAATTGATTCGCAACTAAACCCACAATAATCACGTATACAAATCTAACTAAATGACATAGATCAAAAGTATAGATGTGTAGCATGGAATCATAATGAATATATACATATTCTTCCAACTAGTCCAACTTAACCAAATGAGATCAAAAATAATAGAACAATTAATGAAGTACAACACAAAACTCCCACTAAATTAAATGTTATCAAATTGTTACACCCATATGAGCAACATGCTCGTGAAACACTAGAGATGATAACGTTTCATAAATGGATCCGTTAAATTATGGAGTTTGTTCTAATAAGTTGTATTTCTCTGTTCATTTTGTACTCTTTTCTTTATAACAAGATACTTAATGTCTAAATCCATAAACCTTTTGTTAGAGTACGGAACTGCTACCTGATAGTCATATCTTAATTGGTCTTTCGACACTTGTTTTGACAAATCACAGTCCATTAAAACTTATGTAGCCATGTAATTTTAACAAATATCGGAATACAAAATGATCTCAAGATTATCCGATTAAAAATAGGCATGTAGATCTTTGTGTTTTGTAAATACTATATCATTCTTTTGGCTACTACTTAATGTTCTTTTTGGATTGCTTTGGTATTGACCAAGCATCCCAACATTGAATGCAAGACTTACGCATTTATTAAGCTTTCTTACTGCTGATGCAAAGAGGGATATTTTCTATATACTTGGATTCATAATTAACTTTAAGACACTGTTTGAGACTAAGCATGTCTCCTTTAAAATTAGGGGTGTCAAGTGGTTTATAGTTTTGCATGCTATACCTTTTGTAATACCTTTTCTATATAGGCCTTTTGTGATAATCCCAAAATACTCCATGTAAACTCACAGTGAACTTGGATTCCTAATACAAAAAGATGTCTCACCAAGAATTTTCATTCCAAAGAAATTTCTTAGTTTCCTTATTAAGGTTTAAAACATTACTAGCAAGCAAATATTACCCACATATAAGACCAAAATTATAATTTTTACTCCCACTGAACTTATGGTATACACAATATCTATCAAGATTCATTTCAAACCAAATGAAAGAATAACTTGATTAAATTCTAAATACCATTAATGAGAAGTTTGCTTAAGTCATAAATGAATTTCTCCATATAGATAGTTTGCTTAATGTCTCCATTAAGAAAAGTTCTCTTTAATATCCATTTGATGAGGCTTAAGACACAAATTGCTACTAGTGCCATAATGGTTCTAAAAGAGTTTTTTAGAAGATACCGGGAAATGTTTCTTTCTTGATAATTAATGCCTTTCTTATGAGTTGAAAAAATCTTTAGCAACTAGATGGGTCTTATATCTTTCAACATTACTTTTGCGAATCCTTTTAGGTCTTAGAGACCCATTTATAGGTTTCACATCTTTAGGTAATGTAAAAAGATCCCAAAAGTTGTTATCTTTCAAAGATTTCAACTCTTTATATATGGTATTAATCTACTTATGAGAATTAGGACTATTAATGGCTTTATGGTAGATGAATGGCTCATCTCCCACTAAACCTATGTGTCCTTAATTTCTCGGTAAGATACATCTCATAATTATCTGGTATTGCAATCCTTCTTACTCTATTGTATCTCTTTAAGGGCACCGGTTCTTACTAATTCTGAGGTTGTTGAATTTCCTTCTTATGATCAACATTTTCATGTTGTTCAATATTTATAGGGAAACCATATTTATTTTGAATTGTATGTTCTTCTTGAATATCAAGTACAAAATTTGAAATCCAATTGGAACTTATTCAAAATATTACACCTAATCTCCCACTAAATTCAACATCCTCAAAGAACCTAGCTTTTCTCGTTTCAAAATGTTCAAATTTTCGGGTTGTAAAATTTATATATCCCCTAGATCTTTCGGCTAACCTCATGAATAACTACTAACAATCTTATGTCTAACTTGCCCTTAGTAGACTTATAAGGTCTACCCTTATGTTAGACAACCCCATAAATGAAGATGATTTAAGGACGTGTTCCTTATTCGTCCTAAAATCATAAAGGGTTTTTATTAGTAGCTTAGAGGGAGCTTTAATGAGAATAAGGGCTGCGGTTTTAATGTATCGCCCATAATGAGTGAGGTAAAAGAAGCACAAAACATGCTTATTACCATTTCCTTAAGGATTTTATCATGGCTCTTGTGTACATCATTCATGCTAGGCGTACCCGGCTTAATGTAGATGGAGATAATCCCACACTCTTCAAAATAGCGAGTAAAAAGGACATAGACGTTGCTCCCTTTAACAATCATTCCAACCATGATATATTCTATCATGATTGGACCTAATGTTCTTAATAGTCTTTCAAAGTTGTTTTCCAACTTTGACCTCATAAGACTTGAAAACGTCCATAACTTGAGTCTTTGCATGAAGTAATAATTGCATCCATATTGAGAGTAGTCATTTATAAATGTAATAACTATTGTTGACCTTTCCACGAAAGAATAATGAATGGCCCACAATGTTCATATGTATTAGTTTTAAAGACACTTGATACTCTCGGGAATACTATTCTTTTAATGTTTGTAAATTTCCTTTAAGGCATTTAATGCAAAAGTATTTTCCAAAATATCAAGTTTGTTTAAGATTTTCTTTAACATAAGCTTATCAATTTTCCTTTTGGAAATATGACCCAAATGCCTATGCCTTAATGAAAAATAAAATAAAATTTACTTGATAACTTTTGCTTTCTAGTTTTGGTTTCATTATTAAGGGACACATTTATTGTTTGAATAATGTCAAGTGAAGAAAGAATACTTGACAAAGTACTAGTGCCAACAACCTTTGGAATTAAAATAGAGATCACACTTATTATTAATGAACAAGAGTGACCTTCCTTGTCCAATATTGTGATAAATATCATAATTCCATTTAAATGATGGTACAATAAATATATTATTTAATAAAAAATAATACTTAGTACTTAACAATAATTTAAATGATCCTTATGCCTATAACTCTAACCGGATTCCTAGTTTCCATATAGATGAATTTCTTCATCTTTACTAGGTCTTCGGTAATTTAGGCAATCCTACTTGAACATCCTTATGTGATTGGTTGTACCAAAATCCAATCACCATGTAAATGTAGGAACTGAAACCAAATAAGCCTTAATACAATACAAACAAGACCAAATGATACCAAATGATATACCTCTCACGCCAAGCGTGAGACTTAGGATAATCGAACTTCATGTTAGTAAGGTCCTTGCAAAAGAAACATTTCTTTTCTTTATGATCATGAGATGATCCCTTAAGCTTCTTTTTACTTGCAACCACAGTTTGTTTCCCTCTTCTCTTGTCCCATGAGAAAAGGTAGATGCTAAATGAGTACCTTTAGTTCTAAATTATTCTTAACTTATCTTCTTCTTGTGTCATAAGTGAAAGTAATTCATTAATATTTCACTTGTCCTTTTGACATTGATAGGTCACTTCAAAGCAACCAAACCAAGGAAAAAAGATTAAAACTAAATGCACAAGAATATCATCCGATATCCTTAACTTAAGTGCCTTTTCGTTTCGTCAATAGATGAACTATTTCTAAAATGTACTCCCTTAAATTCCCGGTACCCTTTATACCTTATGGAAACAAGTTTCCTCAGGGGTATCAAGGAATGTTTGTAGCATCAATATCCTCGGAGACACCGTCCAAAAGGTCTTCGGGACAATATTCTTTATGATAATTAGGCTTACGCGGTTAGAGCGTGTCACTTCTCAGCACTCAAGCAATAAGAAGAGAAACGGATCCCTTAATGCGAGTTCTATATAGCCCAAGATTATAATTATTTGTTTTCAAGTTTTATAATTAGTCCCACATTGCAACGGTACTCATAGCAGTAATTACAGATGAAGCAATAAACAAATTTGTTGGAATTTTGAGAACAAGAATGAATACAAAACATAAATAAGAAACCACACAATAAATAATGATTAATTATATCAATGAAATCCATCAACAAGACAATCAACATGACATCAAAACTAATCTTTGGATTGCGAGTTGACTCATAAATGATTGCCTTAGGCAACAAGTAATTTGAACTTATATTTTAATAAATACTTAATCTTCCTTTGGGCCGACATAAGTACCTAAGAAAATAACATAATGTTTATTTTACTTGTTACCACATGAATGCCCAAGTTTAGTCAAATGTCAAGATCTTCTTTGGAAAATTCAAGCCATTCACATATCAACTTAAACATCCAACACTTTACAATTTTAGGGTTTAAATAACGCAAATCACTTAGGCGACAATATTATTTAAACAATGAATAAAATTGTCAAAGCATATAATTAATCAAGGACTTTAAGGTTTGAAAATAATTATGGTTTTGTTCAAAAGAGGAAACAAAATTGTGCAACATCTTGAAAAAGGCAAAAATCCTGTGAATATGCGCGATCGGGCAATGCCTAATACCCGACCAGGCAACATACAATGCCCGACCGGGCGGAACCAAAGACCCGACCGGGCAAACACATTTAGTCCAACCGGGTCTTTTCTTGAGGTCCGACCGGGCAGAACATAAGACCCGACTGGGCGGAACATAATACCCGACCGGGCTAAAGCCACCGTTTCATGCATTTTTGCTGCACTTTTTCCATATTTTATTCCAAAAGGCATGAATAACAAGTAGATCCACATGGTATGTACTTAAAACATAAAACCATGTTATTTAGGATAATCTTGCTTTTAAAATTAATGGAATCAAGTAAGTAGATCCACATGGTATGTACTTAAAACATAAAACCATGTTATGAAGGGATAGTCTAACTTGAACCATTTTAATTTAATGAACAAAATACTTTCAAACCATTTTCTGAATTTTAGATGATGATTATCAGTACTCTATGAACGAATTAGAATCCCTAATCAACATTAAAACTTAATGATTCAACAGGGAAAATGAATCAAATTGAAAGTACAAAACTTTCCCAAAGAAGAACCCAGACTTAAACCAAAATGAACGGGGCTCTGATACCAATTGTTGGAACAATTCTTTTTATCCCTGAATGCCACGCTCATTTTCAGAATAAGAATGAGGAAGAAGATGAAGGCTTAAGCGAAATAATATATACCTGTTGAATCCATGGATGATGTAGGGAGAAATAAGATGAAGAAGAAGAAGTAGGGAATGAAGATCTTCTAAGTAATAGTGACTTCTTAATCTCTCAAGTACTTCAATAATGTGAAGAGAATTTAGGAGAGATAACAAGAATGAATAGTTGTTTCTAGGCTTGATGGAAGGGCCTTTAAATAGGAAACATTGTGTCACTACACCTAGGGACTACACCCTTTCAAGAAGCTTAGTGATATTATATTACCCTTTTGCCCATCACAATTAGGTAATTATATATCCAGGAATTCTACACATTTTATTAGCAACTATACTTTATAAATTAACATTATAATCATAATTTTATAAATGGAAGTTTAAATGACTTGTGTTGCAAGCTTTGTCCTTACAAAAACATCTCGGCAAAAAAAAAAAAAAAAAAAAAAACGTTGTGCGGCGGTTGCACATGAGACAGCCCCCAACACCGGATACTGTTTAAGGTAAAGTTTTTTGGGTAATGTGGAACTAGTTCAGAATTAAGTAAGTTCATCTTATTATTGAAAATTGAACACACTATTTGTTTTATGAAACTAATAGCGAAAACAAATTGGATATAACATCTGGATGTTATCATTTAATTTTATATATAGAACTTGGAAAATGGAAGATTTGAATAAGGTTACATATCATTTTCAAGTGAATTCAGCGTTGCAAGTTATTCCATAGCCTAAACGTGTTTGGTGGGGTCCATCACTTTGCCTATCTTGGCCGGGAATCTGTAGCTAGTGGGACCCTATAAGGTTCTTGAATATTTCCTACAACAAAAATAGAATATCTGAATATCTCCAACACAAGAAAAAGAAAAGGAGGCGTCGAATCATACATCTACAAACAATATTTATGTAAAGTAGATGCATCTCGTATATTAAATTAACTTATACTATAACATATAAAGTACAACTCATTTATGATCATTTCAAACATTTTTACTTTTACACGCATCTTATAGATTAAACCGATTGAGCTCGACCAACTGCATGCTATGGAGTACTTATATAAGGGGAATTGCGCTCATTTGCAAAATGAAAATTAACTTTTGTATGATTTTAGAGTTTCAATACACTTTATTTAAACTTGACCGAGACTATTTTTTTTTCCTCTACTTTTAACACCATTTTTTTCTCACTTACTCCCTCTGCACAGACTAAAGTTCTTACTTTTCTTTTTAGTTTGTCCCAAACTAAAGTTCTTAGTTGCTTTATTACCTAAAATGGACAATAGGACCTACTTGTCATTCTCACAACAAAACTTTCTAACCACTTTCTCTATCCTACTTTACTTTTCATACTCACAACATTTACTTTTTCTTAATCTCCGTGTAGAGTCAAATTAAAAACCTTAGTCCAGGACGAAGAGAGTATAATTTTTTTAATACAGTCAGACTAGTCAAATTGTTGTGCGCTTAGCTAAAGTAAGTTTAGCAATACAATACTCCCTTTGGTCCATTGGTCCAAAATAACTTTCGTTTTTTATCAATCAGATAATTAGATGTAACTTTGACCAATAATTTAAATAAAAAATAATGATGCTAATAAAAATAAAAAATTGTCATTGTATTATACTCCCTCTGTTCTTAATGAGTGTCAATTTTCAAAAAATCTTTGTCCCAAAATGAGTGTCTTTTTTTAGCATAACTTTTGCCCCTAAATGTTTTTTTTTATTATTTTTTTCACCGGTCTCTTTATACGTGCAAAACTAAATGTTTGGAAAGGAGATTACAACATTATATATGAATCTTTGCCACCAAAGTATACAAAAAGTTGACATTTTCAGACGTCTCTTAGAATGAAATTTGGACACTCATTTAGGGACAGAGGTAGTAATTAATAATACTTTTAATAAAAAAAAAAAGATTTTTATTAGGATCATTATTTTTTGTTTAAATTTATTGGTCAAACTTACATCTGTTTGACTAAAAGTGACAGTTATTTTGGATCAGAGGGAGTAATAATAATGCCCTCTCCCCATTTCATTTCATGGACGCTATTTCTATATAAAGCAAGTGACTCTTTGCATGTGCAACTCTCTCAAAACCCATTCCCAAACTTAACATCTCTCCCTCACCCCCCACCACCACAACCACCACCACCACCACAATAATGACAGCAAAGGACTGCGGTCACGAGGACGATGACCAGAAAACCCTCTACCGCCGCCTACTACTGGCGGCAGTATCCTTCATCGTCCTCATACTTTTCATAATCCTCCTCATCTGGCTCATCCTCCGTCCCTCCAAACCGCACTTCGTACTACAAGACGCCACCGTCTACGCGTTTAATGTCTCGTCCCCCTCCCCTGTGGCCCCACCAAACTACCTCACATCCAACTTCCAAATCACACTCTCTTCAAGAAATCCGAATGCTCGTATCGGGATCTACTACGATAAGCTTGATCTCTACGCTACTTACCGTGGACAGCAGATCACCCTGCCAACTCAGCTGCCTACCTCGTACCAGGGTCACAAGGATGTCACCGTCTGGTCTCCGTTCCTCTACGGCACTTCCGTCCCCGTGGCCCCGTATCTGGCAGTTGGATTGGGTGAGGATCAGATGGCTGGGACGGTCTTGATCAATGTTAGGGTGTACGGACGGGTGAGATGGAAAGTTGGGACCTTCATTTCCGGTAGGTATCACTTGAACGTTAATTGTCCGGCGTTTATAACGTTTGGTAGCCGGAATAATGGTTTCACCGGCGGTGGGCCTGCCGTTAAGTATCAGTTGGTGCAGGCTTGTAATGTCGATGTATGAATAATGATGATGATCTGATGTTTAGGTGGGTTTAACGACGTAACCGTCACGCCACTCTTGTTTCTTATTATTGGTTTTATTTTTCTTCCTTAAATTTTACTTTTTGTAGCATATATATGTAAAAGTATATTGTTAAAGAATTGATAATCATGTGTTCAAAAAAGAAATTAATAATCATGAATTTGAGAGGCAGAATGTTTATCAAACAAGCCAACTATTGAATGTATTTTTTTACATTTCATTCTTTATTGGCCAAAATACATTTACCCCCCAAAGTATCCACCGAATCCCACTTTGCCCCCCAGCGCCAAATTTGTCCCACTTTGCCCCCCAAAGCTTCAATTTGTCCCACTTTCCCCCCAGCTCCAGACTTTGCACCCCAGCACTAACGAATGTTAGAAAATTTAACAGAATAGGTAACGATTGGACTATTTTGTAATGCTTATTAGTTTTTAAGGGTCAAAATGCAAAGTTTCAAATATTAAGTACTAAAAATTTATTTATTTTTCCAAATATTTAACATTATCTTAAATCATAAATAATTAATTAGTCTTGAAACTAATACTAATTTTATGCTAATTTTTTTTTTTTTTTTTTAAATATGAAATTATTTTTTCTAAATAAATGAAATTTATTTTTTTAATAAAACTAAAATTAAGTATGTTTTTTTTATTTTTTAAATAAAAATATTTAAAAAAATAAATATTTTTTTTTCTAAAAAAACATTGTAAAGTTTTATTTATATTTTTAAAAAATATAAAATAAAACTTTTAAATTGTAATTTTTGTTGAAAAAATAAATATTTTTTTATTTTTATTTAAAAAATAAAAACAGACTTAATTTTTTTTCATCTTGGCCAAGATATAAAAACAGACTTAAAATATGAAATTATTTTTTCTAAATAAATGAAAGCATAGTTTTTTTTCATCTTGGCCAAGCTGTTGCCAGTGACATGGAGCGGCCGGAGGAGATCGACGGTGTTGCTGAGCTGTGTTCGGACGGAGTTTTGCTTGGTGAACGGGCGACGGCGAAGATGATGGGATATTGGTGATGGCCGTCACAGCAAAGAGATGATGAGTGGGGTATCGGGGAGTCGGTGTTGGAGACAGGGGTGCGCCGGCGTCAAATTTATCACATGGAGACCGGAGTTGGGGTGTGGACGTCAGATCAGAGAGTTGGCCGGCCATGGGAGATTCGCCGGAGATAGGACAGAGACGGCAAATCAGGGAGTGTGGCGGACCGCAGCTGTCGACGGGAAGATTCAGAGGGCCAACATTCTTGAATTGAAGAAGAACGAGGGCCTTGATTTGGGAATTTACACGCCCACCACGTTTCCTCCTCTCTCTATATATATTTTTTTATTAAGTAGAAAGTGACCAACTCAAATCTGTTCCACCTTTTGCAAATCGGTCCCTGCTTTGCATTCCTGTTTTCAGTTTAGTCTTGTCCGCACCTCCCTGTTGTTCAGTCTCTGCAATAAGAACAAAAGCTACCCACAAGCATAATATCTATAATATCTATTGAAAGAAAAAAAATATTTATTTTTAAAAAAATAAAAAAAACTTTTAAATTGTAATTTTTTAAATATTTTTATTTAAAAAATAAAAAAAACAGACTTAATTTTTAGTTTTATTAAAAAAATAAATTTCATTTATTTAGAAAAAATAATTTCATATTTTTTTTAAAAAAAAAAATTAGCATAAAATTAGTATTAGTTTCAAGACTTATTAATTATTTAAGATTTAAGATAATGTTAAATATTTGGAAAAATAAATAAATTTTTAGTACTTAATATTTGAAACTTTGCATTTTGACCCTTAAAAACTAATAAGCATTACAAAATAGTCCAATCGTTACCTATTTTGTTAAATTTTCTAACATTCGTTAGTGCTGGGGTGCAAATTCTGGAGCTGGGGGGGAAAGTGGGACAAATTGAAGCTTTGGGGGGCAAAGTGGGACAAATTTGGCGCTGGGGGGCAAAGTGGGATTCGGTGGATACTTTGGGGGGGGGTAAATGTATTTTGGCCTTCTTTCTTTATTTGTTTTTCTTTTAAAAAAATAAATAGAACTGGGATAGCTAATTTTAAATTAGTTAATTGTTTTTTTTTTTTCTTTTCACGTTGTATCAATTAGCTATCCGGTTTGTAATAGTTACTCCCTCCGACCTAAAATGATCTTCTCATTTGCCATTTTTCATTGTCCCAAAAAGTTCTTCGTAAAGATCATTTTGGGACGGAGGGAGTACAATGCAATTTATACATTTGTTAAATTGGAGCAATGTGGTATATGTAAAAAGTAAGGGTAACTTCCTAGTTACCTGAGTTTTACAACATGTTTCAATTGGTTATTCAGCTTATTTTTGTTATGATCGAATTCTTAAGTTTGTAAAATGTGGACAATCTGGTATAATGGATGGAATGTTAAAAAACTAACTAATTCAAGTTCATGTGCAGCTCACATAATATTTTAAAGGAACGTAATGGTCTTTTTGCTAGTTTAACAAAAACTAACGAAGTCTTAAAAACTATTTCAATCAAGCCCCCATATGTGATACTTTTAACGTGATTTATAACCCACATTAACATTATCACCACTACTACCAACACAATCTCGAGTTACAACCCAACACTACCACCTCCACCATTTACCACCAACCAACTACTAACACCACTTTCATTCTACCGTCATCATCTGCCTCACTACTGCCACCACTGATGTTATTGATACCACTCTCCTCTACCCCTACGCCCACTCCAAGATAACACAGCACCACCACTACATTCCAATATGATTTTTTTTTTTCAAATCCAAAAGACATTGAGACAATTACACACATAAATCAGAAGAACAATAAAAAGATATGAGTCATGAAGGAAAAAGATAAGAAATTTGTATAACAACAAGCAGAATAACACACACCACACATAATAACACATGTGACAGCGCCACTATCAATATAATCAGCACCACCACCACCAAATAACAAAATTCAGTTCTGACATGGAGATTCCTCAATTTCTAATCTAGAAGGAGAATAAAAAAACTAAAACAAATCGTAATTGCAAACATCTATCCCACTCATTCCACAGAATGCCTGAATTCTCGCGTGAGGGGGTTGGAGTTGAAGTTGCGGTTGGTGGATAGGTCTAACTTCAAAGGGTAGGTACTTAGAAATTTAGGAACTCAACGGAAAAGGATGAAAGCTAACTAAAAGAAGGAAAACAAAGATTTCGTATGCAATCGGGACTTGAGAGGTCCAAGATGGAGTGTTTACAGTGTTCGGTTTAGAAGCACCATGCGCATCTGAATAATAACATGAAATCAAACACCCATGACCCCAGATCCGTCCATGTTGATTAAATTAAATACAAGATGAAACAAACTAACCCTTGAAGATCGCATCCATGAACACGGACTTTAAGGTGCTAAAGCAGACACCCTCTATCGGTATCCACATGTCGAACGGACTCAAGAACGCCTTCTTAATGCGACTGCTAGATCTAAAGGCTTGATAAAGAAACGCTTTCTTTGTATGAATTATCTCGCTTCTTCGATTATTGAATTTGATGATCATAGATCTCAAATTAATAATACTACCTCTCTATATTTTAATGTTTCACAAATAATTGATATAGGTTTCCAAAACCTAGGTTATTAATCGGGTTAGGGGCTGCAAAACCCGGCACTCCTTTATATATGAGAGGTTTGACCTAATTCCTTTTGGACCCGGGATTCCTTCTCTAAGAAGAAAACTGTAGGATCTGACCAGGCCCGACATAGGAGCAGTACTCCACCATTCTGGCCATACGGTCAAAATGCAATTTCCCAGAATTTTCCAGCCTTTTCAATCCGTTGTAATGTGTGTGAACCAATAGGATTATACTAAGTTGGCAACGAGTCCGAACAAGTCAGAACTCGTAAGTCATAAGCAGACTCTAGCAAGCCATTATGACTACCCAATTAGTATAACTTTGAAAGTCCAAAGTTACCTTATAGAACATATCACAATCTCTTTGTCACGCGATTTTGTATTGGACATAAGTCATGGTCCAAGTCAACTTACGTTGTCCAATGCTTTCTCGATCTTGAGTAGATTGATATGAGCAAATGACATTGATCACATCAATTCATTTAGGCATGGCCATGCACTATCATCAATCTGACTCATCGAGTGGCCTAAGCAGATTGATGGACAAAATCCACTTGTAATAAAATACCTTGCAAGTGCACAAGTACCGGAGTAGCAGTGTACAAAAGTAAGGGTCGAACCACAAGGACTTGGTGGAACTACAAGCTTATTTAATTGGTGTAAAAGTAACAAGATAGGGGTTTTGATTTGATTTTTATTAACTAATTAAAACTGAAAATAAAATAAACTCAAGCAAAGATTAAATTCAAGATGACAAAGATTCACAGACTGGGGTTCATAACTATCTCATCTCTATGCTACTATTAATAAAAAGATTATTACCTTGTTCAAGAAATCATTCCCTTAATTAAGCGTTGGGACGGTCTGGTCACCGGATTGCAACACTATTATTATTTCAATATGAAGAATTCCGCTAGGTCAACAACACATCAAAACAATTCATTAAGATTCAAAGAACACTTGATTTTAGATTCTTTTGATTTCCACTAGGTCCTCAATTAAATATAATCACAAGAATACTTTTTCAATATATAAACTATCCACGCTAGTGCAATAATCTATACCAAGATGATTTAAAGACCAACAATATCTATCTATAAGGTTGAAATCTTTAAACGAATTAAATTCTATCCTTATGAACAAGAACAAGATAATATGAATTAAACCCTAATTAGCATAGAGATTTGATAGTTACTACACCCAATCCATGAATAAGAAACTTAGCTACTCATAGCCATAGCAAGAATCACAAGAATTAAGTTTAGATACATAAAACCTGGATAATCGCTTGAATGATGAATAATCCTTGAATCTTGTTTACACTTGAAAAACCTTGAATAAAACTAAAGAAAACCTAAAAAGCGGATCCCTAAACAGATCTGATACTAAACTCTTTATACAAGAGAGGTAGGAGTCCAAATAATAGGAAGAGATTGCAAAATATTGGACTTTAATTAAATTTCCCGTAACTGAGCGGAGGTACCGGGCGGCCGCCCGCTAGGCATCACGCGGGCGCCTGTTTGGCCAGAGCTTGGGGTTGTTTTTCAGCGTTAATTCACGCGGGCGCTGGGTCTTCTGCGCGCGGGCGCCTGGCTGTGCGGTCGCCAGGATGCGTTGAGCGGTCGCCCAGAATGCTGCTCAAGCCAAGTTCTTCTGTTGACTTCTGGAGTGCTACTTTGACCTTGTTGACTTTGACCACCACTTTGACCACGACTCTGACTTGGACTATTCGGACTTTGCAATTACATAAAACACCCTCAAAAGTGCTCCAAATTAAACACTTTACAACAAAGTTCCTCAAATGAAATAGAAACCAAAACTTACACCAAACTAATCTAAATTACATCAAAAAGGCACTAAAAATAACATGAATATGTAGAGATAAAGTATGTATAAATCTGTCCATCAAATTCCCCCACGCTTAGACCATTACTCGTCCCAGAGTAATATTCCTAACCCCACATCTAAGCACCGGTCTAATAAGCGTAGCATGGAGAAAAATGATACCTAAACTCCTCTACATCATCCAACCACCAAAAACAAGAATAAAAATAAAACACACTCGGAGTATAAACGAAAACTCCGCTCCTTATAACTCCCAACCAATAACAAAAACAAAAACTTTTGGCCCTAATTGATAGTAACACCAATAGTAAAAACACATATCCAACTAGGGCCCACTCAAAAAGCTAGGGGGACTAAAATGACCTATTTTCCCCCACGCTTATCTCACACTACACTCTCCCTAAAAAAGAAAGAAGTCAAAGTTAAGATAAGTCTCTAACAATGATCTACCTCATAAAAACAAAACACCAACTCCCCTTATTACTCCAACGAGAACTATGAGGATTTTTCTAACCTAACACCTCTAAACACAAACCTCCTACTACAATATGAAAATCTTACCCAAACGCTCCATACACCCTTATGTCGCCTCCGCCATAGAATTCCAAATTTGCTCTCTTTTCCTCTCCTTTTGCCTAGGCGCCCTTGCGGGTTTTCACCTAGCTTCTCTCTTTTTTTTTTTTTTTTTTTTTTTTTTTTTACAAAACTAACACATACATGTGATGAGATGACAGCATCAATTCTAATAACTAGTACCCCATACCCCCACGCTTAAATCAAGCATTGCCCTCAATGCAAGAAAAACAAGAAGAATAGCAAGGGTAGGGATACCTCCAACCATTGGGACCACCGGTTAGTTGCACCGTAAGTGAGGAAGATGACCGGTGCAGTAGCTCGTAAACGCCTTTGATGACATCCCAGCTCCACCATGTAAAGCCTTCACCAAAACTTTGATTCCAACTTTGTTCTTTACTTTTCAACTTTCACCCAACTGACAAACAGGGGATGTAATTGGGGATATTCTGAGGATCATAGAATGACATCTTTGCGGGAATAGGCTGCGTTTGTTTTTTTTTTTTTTTTTTTTTTTTTAGCAGCCGAATTACTTTAGCAGCCGAATTACTGTAGCAGTTTTTTTTTTTAACTGCTACAGACTCCTCTGGTTGGGTCCAAAATACTGCACATCACCACGAACAAACATCACAAGCGTAATATCCATTATGAAAATTAAAATGACTCAAAAAAAAATAAAATCTTTTGGAGGGTGACACTATTTACACTCCCCTATAAACCCACAAACTCAGAGAGATCCTTTCGGATGACACAGTAAAAGCAATAATATAAAACATACCTCATTGGGTTGCCTCCCAAGTAGCGCATTTGTTTAACGTCGTTAGCCCGACTGGGGCCCCCATTTTATTTTTTTTATTTTTTTTATTTGGGGGGAAGATGAGCCACCTTAACTCTGGCTTTTGCTTTTCTGCCTTTTGCCCACTTTGAGTGCTCTCTTGCATTGGAGCCCCCATTGGACCACATCTCAAGTCCCATTTTAAGTAATTCCGAGATAAACCATGGGATCTTTGTGGTGCCTTTGTGCTTTTTCTTTTTCACTTTTGGGCTCTTATCCTCTTTATTAGTACCTGCAGAACACGGAGAAACAGGGGGGTACTAGATTTTCTATCCGGCACCAACTTCTTATCGAAGTGGCCTAAGGGGCGAAACGGGGCATTACTAGAATGGTGTTCGTCGGCCTTATGGGACGTGGCCATGTCATGAACTTCCGCATTATCCCTAGCTTTCTCACCGTCGGACAACACACTCTCCACTTTCCCACTATCCCTCTCATCCTTTCCATTCTCATGAACCCACTCATCTGCCTCATCCTCCACAGTCAAAGGATGTTTCATAATGTCATGCACAGGAATCTCTAAGTGTTCATTAGCCACACACATTGATAATGTCCCATTGCCCACATTAATTATGGTGTTGGTGGTTGCCATGAATGGTCGCCCAAGAAATATGGGAGATTCACGGTGACTACCAACATTATTAACAGTTTCAAGCACAATGAAGTCTACAGGGACAATCAAATCACCTACTTGAACCAAAACATCCTCCACAATACCCAACGGTTGCCTTGTGGAACGATCAGCAAGTTGAAGGGTCATAGTAGTGGGTTTTAGTTCAGGCAATCCTAACTTAAGATACATGTGATAAGGCAATAAATTGATGCTAGCACCAAGATCCAACATCGCTTTCACCTTATTAGAGTCCCCCAAGGTAATGGAAATTGTGAAACTCCCGGGGTCCTTTATTTTAGGAGGAAGGTCTTGTCGAACTATAGCACTAGCACTTTCTCCCATTATTAACTTTTCATCTTTCCCATACTTAAGTTTCTTGGAATTAATTTCTTTGAAAAACTTAGCATAAGCGGGGATATTTTTGATCACATTCAACAACGGGAGATTAATATCCACTTTAGAAAACATCTCGTAGAGGTCAGACATTTGTTTATTTAATTTGTGCCTCATGTAAGTGCCAGGAAAAGGAATGAGAGGTACATATGGCTTGGGAGTAGAAGATTCCGTATTAGAGGATTCCCCGAATCCATTAGTACCTTTTTCAACAACTTTATTCTCAATAGCAGGTGAAGATGTAGAAACAGAAGTTACCTCATGGTCATTATATAGAGCAGTTATGGCCATGGCTTGCTGCCCTTGGCTTGGAAAAGTGCCTGGCTTATGCCCTTGTTGCCCCTCAGCTAGTTGCCCAATTTGGGTCTCCAGCTTTTTGTTAACCGCTTCTTGCTGCTTCATCATTCTCCTAATTTCCTGTTGCTCTTGCATCATTGTCCTCATCATATCCTCCAGAGATTGCTTGGGCTGTTGGTCTTGATTCCCTTGTGGGGGAGGAGGATAAAGAGACTTTTGTTGAAACTGATCCCCTTGGTTACCCCTCCATGACAAATTTGGATGATTTCTCCAATCAGGATTATAGGTGTTAGAATACATACCACCTTGATTTTTCCTTGGGGGGTAACCTTGCATAGCATTCACCTGTTCAAAATTTCCCTGTACAATACTTGGACACCCATTAGTAGCATGAGTGTTAGAACCACAATAAGCACATATATCAGATATCACATTAGCACTTGATGAACCCATATTCATATTAAATTTTGCCAAATTTTGGTTCATCAATGCTACTTGCCTAGCAAATTCATCTACTCCACTTATTTCATGCACCCCCTCTTGGTTTCCCTCTAGAGCCTTTTTCTTGCGAATTGGCCCCTAGCAACTCAAATAATTCTTGGGTTTGATCAACAATTTTAGATCCTAGAAACCCACCTGCTGCATTGTCAACCATAGCTTGGTCGGCTGCAGTCAACCCCCCATAAAAAGTCTGATGCAAAAGGGCCGCAGGAAAAGCATGATGGGGACATTGCACTTGTAACATTTTGAATCTATCCCATGCCTCATGAAATGGCTCACCCGGATCTTGAGTAAAACCTATCATTTTTTGTCTAAAGGTGGCCAATGTGGCATGTGGGAAAAATTTCTTCAGAAAGATATCATGCAACTGGTCCCAAGTAGTAATACTCCTAGCCGGAAGTAACAATAGCCATGTTTTGGCTGCACCTTGAAGAGCAAAAGGGAAATATTTTAGTCTTAATTGTTCGTCAGTCACCCCATCTTTGACTGGGAATCCTGACACAATCATCATATATTCTCTCAAAAAATTCAAAGAATCCTCACCAGGAAGACCTTGAAATTTAGGCAATTGACTAAAATAATGACCCTTGGCCTCATAGGTTTTCGCTGCATCGGTCAAGACAATGCACGACACAGAGGTGTCAACCTTGGGCCTAGCAAATTCATTCATTAAGGGATTCGCCATCCCTTCCACAACCTCTTCTCCCTCGGTGGAAGAAGTTTCCAACTCACTCAACACTACCCCTGTCTCAGTGACAGAAGCTTCCGATTCAGACTCACTATTAGAGGGAATGCCTCTTTCAAGTCTGTCAATATTTTCGTTCAACGGGACCAACTGAGGATCCAGTGAACGTCTACCAAACATACACCGCTTAAATCAACTTGTAAATCTGAACAAGTCCCCGGCAACGGCGCCAAAAATTTGATGGACAAAATCCACTTGTAATAAAATACCTTGCAAGTGCACAAGTACCGGAGTAGCAGTGTACAAAAGTAAGGGTCGAACCACAAGGACTTGGTGGAACTACAAGCTTATTTAATTGGTGTAAAAGTAACAAGATAGGGGTTTTGATTTGATTTTTATTAACTAATTAAAACTGAAAATAAAATAAACTCAAGCAAAGAATAAATTCAAGATGACAAAGATTCACAGACTGGGGTTCATAACTATCTCATCTCTATGCTACTATTAATAAAAAGATTATTACCTCGTTCAAGAAATCATTCCCTTAATTAAGCGTTGGGACGGTCTGGTCACCGGATTGCAACACTATTATTATTTCAATATGAAGAATTCCGCTAGGTCAACAACACATCAAAACAATTCATTAAGATTCAAAGAACACTTGATTTTAGATTCTTTTGATTTCCACTAGGTCCTCAATTAAATCTAATCACAAGAATACTTTTTCAATATATAAACTATCCACGCTAGTGCAATAATCTATACCAAGATGATTTAAAGACAAACAATATCTACTTATAAGGTTGAAATCTTTAAACGAATTAAATTCTATCCTTATGAACAAGAACAAGATAATATGAATTAAACCCTAATTAGCATAGAGATTTGATAGTTACTACACCCAATCCATGAATAAGAAACTTAGCTACTCATAGCCATAGCAAGAATCACAAGAATTAAGTTTAGATACATAAAACCTGGATAATCGCTTGAATGATGAATAATCCTTGAATCTTGTTTACACTTGAAAAACCTTGAATAAAACTAAAGAAAACCTAAAAAGCGGATCCCTAAACAGATCTGATACTAAACTCTTTATACAAGAGAGGTAGGAGTCCAAATAATAGGAAGAGATTGCAAAATATTGGACTTTAATTAAATTTCCCGTAACTGAGCGGAGGTACCGGGCGGCCGCCCGCTAGGCATCACGCGGGCGCCTGTTTGGCCAGAGCTTGGGGTTGTTTTTCAGCGTTAATTCACGCGGGCGCTGGGTCTTCTGCGCGCGGGCGCCTGGCTGTGCGGTCGCCAGGATGCGTTGAGCGGTCGCCCAGAATGCTGCTCAAGCCAAGTTCTTCTGTTGACTTCTGGAGTGCTACTTTGACCTTGTTGACTTTGACCACCACTTTGACCACGACTCTGACTTGGACTATTCGGACTTTGCAATTACATAAAACACCCTCAAAAGTGCTCCAAATTAAACACTTTACCACAAAGTTCCTCAAATGAAATAGAAACCAAAACTTACACCAAACTAATCTAAATTACATCACAAAGGCACTAAAAATAACATGAATATGTAGAGATAAAGTATGTATAAATCTGTCCATCACAGATATCTCTTCGAAGAGGGACAAATTTCATCTTAACTTATCATTCTTCCCTACAAGAATCCGATTATGCCAATCATAACTGTTATAACTACCATGTTAAAGGTAGCGTTTGACTAAGTCAAACATAATGTTCATCATGTGGAAGACCATGATAATCTCAGTTCTAAGGATTCAAATGGTATGACTATTATGAGATTTAATTATGACATTTGACCATGACATAAATCTCATAACGGGTCTATCCAGTACCTTGTTCTCCAACAAGTACCCACAAGTTTAACCTGCATCCTATGCACCATAATCATCATATGATTATCCATTAAACTCATTCTAACTCTTCATAAGTGCTAGGGACAATGATTATTATAATAAACATGCAAAAGATATAATAATCGGGTTTGTTATCTTTATAACAATGAAGCTATGATGTAACGCATATGCCTTTCTCAAGGACCTAGGGCATAATATCCAATAATCTCCCACTTGCAATAGGCCCAATCAACGTGTATCCAATACCCATTGAGCTAGTTATGATATCCATAATTATTGCAAGAGAGCTTATGTAAGATGATTATCCTTGTTATCATCACTTGGTACTTTGCATATTTTGACATCTCCCATCTTTGACATTTCTCGAATAAGATAGAAATGTATGAGCACGTGTTTGGAAAAGATATTAGTCTCATGTCTTGTGCAATAATGATTATTGTCACAATGAAGGTCCGTTAAATTAGTGACGCTAAAAATAATTTCTTGTTAGGATTCATTGTTAGTACACCCACTTGATTTGATTGATCCATGCCACGTGTCTTTTTATGAACTTTAGGATTCATGTAATGAAGTTTTACTTCAATTTTTAGATAAGTCTATTTCTAGATTTTTATTTGTCTAGGCTGAGTTTTTGATTCGGTTTGACCGCAGCGGTTTAGTTCATCAAACCGCACTCATGCTATTCTGAACCGCCAGTATGGAGCCGTAAGTATTCATCAAAACCACATGCTACAGCTTTGATGAAACCGTTCTTCAAGTCTTATATGGAACCTCAGATGTAAACTTGATGGAACTGCATTCATGAAACCGCATTCTTCAGTTTCAATGAAACCACATATCAAGTTCATCCTTGGAACCGCACCAGTGCCTGGTGGAACCGCAGAGCATTTATTGAAGAATTCAAGTTTCATTTATTCCTTGAGACAAACATTCCCTTTATGACCGTAAAGGAATGATTTATGACTTGTCAAAATAACTTCAAGTTAACTTGGAATTTCTGCAAGGAATGTCGGTTTTGTCCAGCAATTTGAAATATTTACCGTTAGTCCTTTTCTGTAACAAAGGACAGATGTCAGGTAGTGGTGCTACAACTACCTAGGACTACAAGACAAAACCAAGGATGATAATGACAGCTCAACCAATGGGATTTTGACAGCAGTTGTACCATCAGATTTATTTCAAATCTTTACCCAACGGTCACAAGGGTGCACTGCCTATAAATAGCCTTCATTTCTCAACAATGAAGGTTTCTGAGTTTCAAGAGATATTATTCCCAAGTGTTCAAGTTTACTTTGAAGATTTAACCCAGAAATTCAAACCTTCAAAGATCTCCTTAGTAAACCCATAATTCATCACCAAGCTTCAAGCCAAACAACCATTCATCACTCAGCCTTTACACATAAAGTTTTCATTTGCTCATCCACCACTTAGATCTTTATAGAATTTGATTCATTTCCACACACACCCTCGATTTGTATGATCACATAAATTATACACTTCGAAAACACCGCTTGTTATAATAGATTTATAGGTTAGATTTATTATTTAGAGTTTAGATTCATCTTGTAAAACCTCCTCTAAATTAATACAAGTCTAGTAGCTATTAGAAAATCCTAGACTAACCATCTAGGTAGAGGACGTAGTTCATTCAAGAACGAACCTCTTCCAGTTATGTGTTTGATCTTTACTTTCTGTCTTGTTATTTACTTTTGTTGTTTGTGGTCTATAACTTAATCTATTTACGAAATGACTTGAAAAGTGAATTGTGTTTTTCTTTGATCTTTAAGTTGAGATTATCGGTTGCATCATTGTGTTTTTCAACCCGAGTCAAACCGCCCAATTCTTTACATATCCTCTTTAGCCAAACCAAAAAACTCCGCTGTGCATTTTATCAGTTCGGTTCTAGTGCTTTGAACCGCAGTTGACCAAACTGATAAGTACTCGATTGAATTTTAAAGGGTATTTTCGAAAAAGTTTGGACCGCTATTTACCCCTCCTCTAGCGGTTCTATACCCTTGTTGCCCTCTGGGACCAACAAGTGGTATCAGAGCATATCCACCAAAACTTGTTTTTACAAGCTTAACCACTTGGGTGCTGATCCAATGGCAAACATAAACACCCATATGATGCAGACATCCAACTCGAATCATTTACCGATTCAGGATGAAGATAGTTTTATCTTTTGGAACGATAGGATGATGAAACACATGATTTCATGTGATCGTAGACTATGGACTGCGGTTGTGGATGGACCATATATTCCTATGAAAGCTAATCCACGTGCAGGTACTGCTGGAGAACCGGCTGAAGTCAGGAAGCTGGAAAGTGAGTGGACTGATACAAACCGCATAAATGTTGACTTTGATGGAAAAGCTATGTCCATGCTTGTGTCAGCTATTTACTTGAGGACCCACTCAAAGGTGCTGCATTACAAAACCGCAAAGGCAACCTGGGATGCAATAGTTGATTTTCTGGAAGGAGATATTGATACCAAGAAGAACCGTCTCTATCAACAGAGAAGACTCTTTGACTACTTTGTTAAAGATCCTAAGGAATCTTTTCGTCAATGCTATGAGAGGTTCATTGATATTGTTAATGTATATTTTTCTCTTGGACATGTCTACACAAATACATACTTGAACATGATATTCATGCAAGCCCTTGGTAGCAAATGGCTGATTAAAACTACAAATATCGAAGACAACAAAGACCTAGAAGCTCTTGATCTTCATCATTTATATGCCATGTTAAAGGTGTTTGAATTCAAGCTTGGGGAGGTCTATGAAACCGAGAATAGATTCAAGACCCTCTCTCTAGACGCATTCACAATACCTCATCTCCAACTTACAATCCAGACCACCCGCACCATCTGACTATCATCAACAATCTCATCAATAATATCCACAATCTCATCAATCCTACCAGCAATCTCATCAGTCCTACACTCCTCCTCAAAGTTCTTACTCTCAGAGTGTAGCATCTCAATCATCACGCTCTAGTCAAGTTGATTTTGATGATATGGATGATGAAGAATTTGCTTTGTATGTGAAGAAATACACCAAGTTCAGGAAGAACAACAGATCTCAGTTTCCATCCAAAGGCCCTGCAAAGTTTGTCCCTCCAACCAAATTCAACAAGACTGCAGATCCTAAGAAAATGGATGACTTGTCTGTTACAACTACAGACAGCCAGGTCACTTTGCTTCGAGTTGTCCTAAACCGCGCTATGAAGCCACACCAGCAAAGAAACCGTTCAACAAACAGTTTGTGAAAAGAAGAGGAATGGTAGCTGAACAAGGGGATCAACCGCTGACATGGATGGGTTCTGATTCAGATGAAAGTGATGATGAAGATGAAATGGTAAATCTATGCCTCATGGGATTTAAAGAAAAGTTTGAAATTGACGAAAGCCTTCCACTGCCAAATCAAAGTCAGTTTCACCAAGGACTCCCGAGGCTAGATCAAGCAAGGCTCCAACAACACCAAACTGCTTTCATGAGGTTCAAGCAGATCAAAGCCATGATGACCAGGTACTTGAACGAGATAATCTTATTTGTCAACAACACACAATGCTTAAAAGAGCATATAAATTAATGGTTGCGGAACTTGAAGATTCCCAAAAAGAATGCAAGTCCCACAAGGAGGAAATTGAAGGCCTCAAGTTCCAAATTACTGGGATATCTTCTATTGTGGAAGAAAACCGCTATCTGAAGGATAGAGCTGAGGTACTCTTAACCCAAATCCATGAGCTTACCACACAAAGGGATGACCTTAAAAAAGTGGCTAATGTGTGGATTAAGTCTGGTGTCGCTGTGGAACAAATCCTAAATTCACAAATTCCTACTTCGGACAAAAGTGGATTGGGGTTCAAAACCAGTGATGGGTGCAAGTGTCCTTGCCTCTGTGCCGAAGGTGGTGTGTTACCCCCTAAACAAACCAATGAAACTCTTAAAGTTAATCATGATGGTAAAAAGGGCTCTAAGTAAGAAATTAAGAAGCAAAATTATTTCTTTGAGTATCCTAAAAACCAGACTGGGAGATATTCTAAGTGGAAAGAAAAATCCACAGCGGCTGAGGCTGACAAGGTAGTATTGAGTGATGAAACCGCTCCTAGTCGGTTCAAGAAAATTCCTATCATTTTTCTAAAGCCGCACCTAATAGGAAGGTTGAGCTCAAGAAAGTGATCTTTGTCAAAGTCAAAACCGCTGACCCAGTAAAACATGAGAAACCGAAGATCAGTAAGGGGTTTGTAAAACCGCAACCTAAATCAGGTTTTATTCATTGTGCTATTTGTGCCGATTATGGTCATGGTATTGCTCATTGTCTTTTAAGGTTCACACCCAATGCCAAAGGAAGTAAAAATCCTAAGGTCAAACAGGTATGGGTCCCAAAAAGCTGCTAACCCTAGGACCCAAGGAATAAGGGGGACCAAATCTTTCATGTTTTATTTTTCAGATTTTATGCTTTATGGATGGTAATGCAAAGAAGAAGAAGGATCTTTGATACTTGGACAGTGGTTGCTCACGACACATAACCGGAGATAATGAACTTCTTTGTGATACCATCAGTATGAAAGGCCCCCTAGTAGTGTTTGGTAACAACAAGAAAGGAGAAACAGTAGGATATTGAGCAATCAAACAAGGAAAGGTGACCATTGAAAATGTGTCACTAGTAGAAGGACTCATGCACAACTTTATCTCCATATCTCGGTTTTGTGAAAAAGGAATGAACTGCAACTTCACTTCAATGAAATGTTTCATTAAAGATGCAACTTCCGGAGTTACTCAACTGACTGACCACAGAACAGGTAATGTGTATATGATAGATTTGAGTAATGTTATTTCTATAGCTGACCTATGTTTTTTTATCCAAAAATGTAAGTGAAAGCAGCTGGTTATGGCATAAGCAGCTCAGCCACTTGAACTTCAAATATCTAGCAAAACTGTAAAGGGACGATCTCATCAAAGTGTAGATACCCCGGGAAACCACAACTTGGCTAGAGCGGTGGATTATCCTAGGATGTCTAACTTGTTTTAGATTGTTTAGAGTCGCCACCTATGTTTTTAAAGGAACATAAGAAAAACCTAGAAATAGCCTAATTTATGTACAAAACCAGAGATTCGGGAGAGAAGGGTTCGGGGGTTAGGTGACGGAGTGGGAAGTACTTAAACACCCACTCCGCCCCGCTTACGCGGGTCTTGCTACTATTGGTGTTCTAATATTTACATGTCCTTCAATTAATTAAATAGAAATGTGCTAACAATTGTGATGAGAAGAAAAGAGGAAATAAAGGGGAAATAAAATAGAATTGTTTTATTTATTTAATGATGAAGATTACATGTAACAAGTAATGTTAAAGAATTACATTAAGAGATGAAGAGAAATTAACATGGTGAATTAAAGTTGAGATTAAAATGTAGGGAGATAACCTTAACTAACTTCAATATGTGAAGTAGTCATGTTGGTCATGTCCCATTAATGGGGATTGCATACATCAAGAAGAAGAAAACAAAGGAAGAAAATGGAGTTGTACCTTGAGAAAGAGGACTTGGAACCTTGACTTAAAAGTGTTGTTGTTGTAATGAAATTGTTGTAGAACAATTTGTGTAGAGTCTTGTTAATAAGAACTCTTGTTGGGAGAATTTGTGTATAATGTAGTTGGTGAATCAAGGTTCGAGTCCCTTTCTAAGGTAGAAGATGATGGTTTTTATAGGTAAAAAGGAGAGGGAAATCATGGAGGGAAATTGGTCATCCATGTGAAATGGAATGAGCCAATCACAAATAAGATAAATGAATAAAAGAAAAATAAAAGAAATAAAAGAAATCAAATAATAAATGAAAGAAATATTAGTTTTTGGGAAAAGGCTTAGAATTTGGGATTGGGAGTTAATGAGAAAAGGGGGGATGAATGTGGATGTAAAAATATGGTTTTTGTGATCAAGAAAAAATGTTTGTAAATAAGAAAAGGGAGAGAAATAAGGTGCAATCCGTTACTGCCATAATGGGAGGCGCGCGGGTCCCGCTTTAGGGGCGAGACGCGCGCGCATCCCATTAACAGTGCCGGAAGCGCCTGCGGTAGAGAAGGACAGAATGACAGAATGACCCTAAAAGTTAACTCTGTTATGCAGTTTAGTCCAAAACTAACGGAATCAGTTAGGAACTTAACCGAAGTAACAGAAATCAACAAAAATAAGTTAAATAAAAATACTTTGTATGCAATCGGGGTGAGAGGTCCAAGGCGGGGTGTCTACAGAGCCCCTCGGCGACGTGGATTGCGAAGCAAAACGCATCGACGAAAGAAAGACAACCGCCGAGGACATCGACAAGAGAAAACAAAGACTCGATAAAGCAGGAATTTAAAATTACAAAGGATAGGAGTGCGTTCCCTGTGTGAGCGACTTTCACGGATGGAAAGGGTGTGGTGGCTTGAGGCGGCCCACCACGGTCGCGGTTTGAAAAAAAGGTCTGTTTATAGTCTCTAGATGGAAATTCTGGTGCGCGGTGCGGCATATTCTGATGCACTGTGCGGCACTTGTTGATTCTGGTGCGCGGTGCGGCATATTCTGATGCGCTGTGCGGCACTTGTTGATTCTGGTGCGCGGTGCGGCATATTCTGATGCGCTGTGCGGCACTTGTTGATTCTGGTGCGCAGTGCGGCATATTCTGATGCGCTGTGCGGCACTTGTTGATTCTGGTGCGCGGTGCGGCATATTCTGATGCGCTGTGCGGCACTTGTTGATTCTGGTGCTCTGTGCGGCACCTGGTGCTCTGTCCGGCACCTGTTATGTGTATGCTTTGCAGATATACGTGCTTGTGTGAGATGTGAAATAGGAATTGCGAGAGAAAATTGTGATTGTGGTGTGATATGTGATTTGAAAGCACCTTTGTAATGAGAGAGAAGTAAGAATGTAGAAAGTGATCTTGTGTGCGGTGTGATTTTGAGGAAAGCATTGGATGTATTCATACCTTCACTTACCATTGCCGCTTGAGTGGAGATGGATTCTTGATGCCCGCGGAAGATGCTTTGATGGAGAATGTCCATTCTTTAGATGTTGATGAGAGAATGCCCTTGATGTTGGGTTGGCGAGATGGTACTCTGAATGATGGGTTGGTCATGCCAAAGGATGCCTACGTATCCCTTTAAGAGAATCAGACCAGCGTAGTTCAAGGATGATGGAGAACGCTGGAGGAGAGGCTAGGAGCAAAGCAAAGTAAAGCACATAATTTTGCACATAGAAGGAGAAAAAGAAAGAAAAAATCTTTTTTTTTTTTTTTTTTAGTTCGTGGGTGAACCATTTTAGCCATTGTGTGTTTGTGAAGCCAACCCAAGATCAAGTCATGTTCAGTCGAAGTCCAGATTGCTTCGCTTGAATTCTGTCGTTGTCGTCGTCGTGCCCAACGAAGATTGATGTCTAACCCCGCCGGTGTGCCCAACGAAGATTGATGTCTAACCCCGCCGGTGTGTCTGACGAAGATTGATGTCTAGCCCAAGGAGATTTGTCGATTATGGGGCTTCAAAAGGCTTTTGATGCCGAGATGAGGGGTTGCTGATTGTAAAGCCCCTAGAATGCCTTTGATGCCAAATTTTGAGGGACTTGCATAGCTCCAAGATAAATCAGCTCTTGGCCCATTCGAGTAAATCGCCCTTTGTTGTTGTAGTGAGCAAGCCCCAAGAGGAGATCGTTGATGCCAAGCTTCGAGAGATTGCAAATCCCCAAATGTCGTGGGCTTGTAGATGGCGGGATGTGAAGACCTTTCATTGTAAAGCCCCAAATTATCTTGTGATTGACTCGGCATTGAGAGCGGATGTACCGTTTGGTAGAATTCTTGATAGAGATCTCCTTCTTGCTCTTACTGGGGAGATGAATGGCCTCATTGTGGTCGATACCCAAATGGCTGAGGGCTTATGTCAAAGGATGCAGTAATGTCTTGCGGTGCCGTCGAGGTCACGGAGGATAAGGTCTTGGCGTGATAAAGTCTCAAATGAGTATGCTTGCTTGACTCTTCTTGGGTTGAACTAATGACGGATCTTCGGATGCAACTAGTGCTGTGGCCCAACTTTATCTGAGCTGCACATTGTGCTTTTGATCTTGGAGAAGGGGGTGCTGAATTGCAGAAACATTGGGATTGGCCGTGGCATTTCCCGCTATAACCCTGTTTTGATTAGAGTTTAACATATTGAATCTTTTTCCTTTTCTCTAAGACTTCCTTCAAAATCTCGCTGTGAGTTCTAACAAAAATCATCAACTTCATTCATAACATCGGAGTCTTCATTTAAAACCAATAGGCCTTTGACTTGAAGTGTTGAGAGACCCTTGAATCTTGATTGTTCTCATGGAGCCATAAGACTACTCCACATTGCACTGGCTCGAGTATTGTTTCCCAAAAGACTGTCGGTCGCGAAGCCCTAATACTGCCCTTTGCTTGAATTACTGTAATGCCGTAGCCCAAAAGATTGTAGATTGCGAAGCCCTTGGAGGCCTTCGGTGCCGAATTGAGGAAGCTTCCAATGTTGCACATGACTTGGCTGGGGATACTGCTGGGGAGTTAATTGCTCTTTGCCGAGGGAGCCTTTAAGACTTGACCGTATCCCCTAGAGTGCCATCATTGATTGCGAGAAAGGTCCATCCTTGATTGGGGGAACGAGCACGGGCACACGTGACAAGAGGGCTTTTTGACATCCCTTTTGAGAGACATTGAGGATAGTCTCACACATCTTTCTCGAGCATAGTCCCTAGGGCGTATTGATTGTTAAATGAAGCAAAAGAAGCCCTTGTTCTTGAGTCACATAGCCCATAGGGCGTCACCATTTGTTGAGCAAAGCAAGAGTGACTCGTCCTCGTGCGAGGGAACAAACATGAGAGGATAGGGCAAGAGCTACTCCATTTTCTCGGGAGCCTTTCGGCGTACTTTAGAAGCACATACTTGAAGAAGCCTTGAAAACTGAGACACATGTTGTTGCTATTTGCTGCCCAAGCCAATTGACTAGCTAGGGATTATTTGTGCAACCTCGTGCCCTTTTATGATGGGTTTGTTCTCGGATGGATCTTGGTTACCACGGGCCTTCTTTTTATGAACCCAAAAATGCACACTGCTGGAGAATGATGCCGATAACCCAAGACAACCTTTGATGGTGCTATATCTTGTCGAGCCTTTTGCAATCCCAAAGTTGACTCGGTGGGGAATTGACTTGCTGAGGAGATTCAATGTAGAACTTATCTTCTTTAGAGGCCGGGGATCTCCATTTCTCTTTCCCTTCTCTCTCTCACTCTCTCATTTTTTTTTTATAACGCACCCTGTTTTTTGCCTAGACCGCCCTTTCGGGTTTTCAATCTAGCGGGCATCTCTTTTGCGTCTTCATCATTTTTTTTTTGACTCAATTGATGAGGAAGTGTGCATTGACTCTAGCTGAGGAGATAAGACATGTGATTTTGCGGTGGAGACCTCTTGTCACTAAAGGTGAGTGACATTGACTTGACTAGGGAAGTGTCCCTAGTATTGACATGTATTTTTTATTGAATTGAATGACTCGCGAAGGCAAGTAAGTCATTAAGAGAGAAGAGAAGGAAAGCCCCAATTTGATTGCAAGAAATTGGGAGTATGCAGAAAGAATAGAAGTCCCTAGACTTGACAAGGATCGCGAAATGATTCCAAATCTAAGAAAGTTGTTCAATCTTTTTGGTGATTAATTCATTGGCAAATGAATCGTACAAAGATGTCTTGACAAGTTCGAGATGAAGGCCGGTCACCATAACGCCCTAGGGCTAAACATATCTTCTTTCTTGCATGAGACCGGACCCGAAGGTTGCCTACGTTCCTCCAGTGTAGAGGCTCAGGTCACCGTAGTTCTTGTGGATTCTCCATTCTTCGTGATGAATTGTTGCTTCGTCCTTCTCTTGGTGGATGGAATGATGTTGATCCTGATGTGAACTTCTTTGATTGAGGGGGATTTTTTTTTTTTTTTTTTTTGCGTGCTCTAACTTTTGCCTAGGTTGATTTGAAGAGTTCAACCTAGCGAGCATTTTTTTTTTTTTTTTTAATCCCCCTTTGAAAACTTTGCTTGATGTCTCCATGGTTGTTGCTCCACCTTTCTTTGTCGCTTGATGTCTTGGATTTGATGTTGTCGCCTTCGTCACGATGTTTAGCCCCTAGGCGTTCAAGTGATGGCCTTCGTTCCAAAACTCGTTTAGACAACTTTTCATCATTTTGCCAAGAATTAGATTGAACAACTTGGAAGAGTGTATAAAGACAAGAACGACTTTTTTTTTTATTCGATGATAAGACTCGACACTTAATATGGGACGAGAGAAAACATTGATGCACACTAAAGAGGACTTTTGACTCCTTTTTTTTTTTTTTTTTTAAATCCTATTTTCTAAGTAGAGAAAGAGAAACGAAGATTGCTGTCGTAGTCCCCATTGTCGTTGTAGTCTTCCATGTCACTACATTCGTCCATGTCGTTGCTCGGATTGTTCGGGAACCCTTCATCGTTGAAGCTTGTCTCGTAGGAAGACTCGGCCATTTCTTGGAGCAAATTGTCGACTCTAATTCCCGCATCATACATGCTTGCAAAATCGGAGTGAAAAGCCCCACTAAGATTAGTGCGGTAGTCCATTTTCAAACACTTCAAGAAGATGTCCATTTGTTCCTTCTTGGAAGGCCTATCAACCATCTCGGCTAGCTTGTCGTTCCAACGGCGATAGAAGCCCCCAAATGATTCATCACCCATTTGCACGGTGCTCTCCAATTCTTTCTTGGTGGGACGGAACATGGAGTTGCCTTGGTATTGTGACTTGAAGGAAAGCATAGCGGCATCCCAATTGAGGCGGGTGGAAATCGGAAGACCCATGTACCAATCTTTTGCGACCCCATCGAGAGTAAGCGGGAAGCATTGTGTCATTATTTTAGGAGACACTTTCTTCGGCAGCATGGCCCAAATGTAGGAGTCGACATGAGCGTCGGGGCAAGAGGTGCCTTTGAACTTGCCAATATCGGGCATCTTGAATTTTTCGGGAAGAGCCTCCATTGTTTTCATGAGGAGGGAAGCTTGATGGAGATCGGTGCTCGGGCCCTTGTGCAAATTTAGCCCACTAAGCCTTTGGTCAATGTAGGACATGAGAGTGTTGACCAAACCGGTATCAATGCTTTGGACCTTTCCTTCATTCATGAGCCCCTTTAATCGGTTCTTGAGTTGAGCAACTTCTTTCTCGTGGACCGTTTTCACATGCTTGTAACGAGCTCGCCATAGATCATCCTTGCGGCGGACATTCTCGGCTAGTGTATCAACTTGCTCTTTCAATGCTTCCACCATGCGGAATAACCCTTCGTTGGACACGGGAGTACCGTTGTCGTTGCCATTTGAAGCCATTGGACCTATGGAGAGAACACGGTTGATCTTAGGATGGCCCCACAAACACCTTTTGAGTAAAATGATTTCACCCACAAACAAGAAAAGACTCAACCACATAAGGAAAAACGATTTTTTTTTTTTTTTTATTTACAAAGTCGGAAGGACGTGGTCCTTTTTGGGGTTTCTAGGAAAATAGTGGAATCGTCACACTAGTATATAGACCTTCTCGCGGTCCCATATACTCATCGGATTCCACCACGCTTGTGAGACCTACATGTGTCGGGATTAAACTAAATTAATGTAGTAAATCATACATGCGGGGACGGATTTTTATTTTCGTCCAAAATAGCCACTTTTGGGGACGGAGTTTTATTTCGTCCATTGCAACAAATTGGCATGTATGATTTGAAGACATTAGTTTAGGGAAATCTCGGCACATGGAAACCGACTTGAGTCACGGAGTGTTAGACCCTAGACTAGAATTGTGTGGCTTGTGCTCGGCTTGAATATGAGGCTCAAAGGTCACCCCCGGCATGTAGTCATGAACTACGCCACGGGCTGAGGTTTACCGCTTCGAAAGAGCCAAGGTCGAGTGGAGCTTGAAACTTTCTAGGATGGGCCTCGACGGGTTTGGGGTTGGACTTGTGCGACTCGATAGTGAGCAATTGATAAGAATATGTGCATGTAGTGTGAGGTCTAACATGTGACAAAACATTTTTTTTTTTCAAAAGAAATAAAAACAAATAAGCACATAATTACAACTTTCGAATCACCCGTGTGACCGATAAAAATAAACAGAAAGTAAAAACTGTTTTATGCAGGCCTGGTGCCCGCACACTGTCAAAACCACTCTGTTCTGTGCACTGTTCTGTTTCTGGAAAATTGCCCAGAAGCGCGCGCCTCAGGGAAGTGATGTGGGAAGCGCGCGCATTCGCAATGAATATGGGAGGCGCGCGCATCTGGGGTACCTGTCAAAATGTTAGAAGAAACTGCGGACTCAGGGGATTGCCCTGGTCCCAAATTATGTAACTTTCCCCTGCAGAAACTTGTTAGCACAGAAATATGAAATTGAAGGACAAGAAGGAAGGCGGGCGATTCTGATAATAAGGGTCGGACGCGCGCGCGTTAGGCCAAGAAGGCCGGAGGCGCGCGCTTCCTACCCTTTTTACCAGAATGCCCAGAAAACAGAAATTATAACACCAAAAGTTAAGAACGCAAGTTTAACCCTCTAAATCGTCCCCAGCGGAGTCGCCACTGTAGATACCCCGGGAAACCACAACTTGGCTAGAGCGGTGAATTATCCTAGGATGTCTAACTTGTTTTAGATTGTTTAGAGTCGCCACCTATGTTTTTAAAGGAACATAAGAAAAACCTAGAAATAGCCTAATTTATGTACAAAACCAGAGATTCGGGAGAGAAGGGTTCGGGGGTTAGGTGACGGAGTGGGAAGTACTTAAACACCCACTCCGCCCCGCTTACGCGGGTCTTGCTACTATTGGTGTTCTAATATTTACATGTCCTTCAATTAATTAAATAGAAATGTGCTAACAATTGTGATGAGAAGAAAAGAGGAAATAAAGGGGAAATAAAATAGAATTGTTTTATTTATTTAATGATGAAGATTACATGTAACAAGTAATGTTAAAGAATTACATTAAGAGATGAAGAGAAATTAACACGGTGAATTAAAGTTGAGATTAAAATGTAGGGAGATAACCTTAACTAACTTCAATATGTGAAGTAGTCTTGTTGGTCATGTCCCATTAATGGGGATTGCATACATCAAGAAGAAGAAAACAAAGGAAGAAAATGGAGTTGTACCTTGAGAAAGAGGACTTGGAACCTTGACTTGAAAGTGTTGTTGTTGTAATGAAATTGTTGTAGAACAATTTGTGTAGAGTCTTGTTACTAAGAACTCTAGTTGGGAGAATTTGTGTATAATGTAGTTGGTGAATCAATGTTCGAGTCCCTTTCTAAGGTAGAAGATGATGGTTTTTATAGGTAAAAAGGAGAGGGAAATCATGGAGGGAAATTGGTCATCCATGTGAAATGGAATGAGCCAATCACAAATAAGATAAATGAATAAAAGAAAAATAAAAGAAATAAAAGAAATCAAATAATAAATGAAAGAAATATTAGTTTTTGGGAAAAGGCTTAGAATTTGGGATTGGGAGTTAATGAGAAAAGGGGGGATGAATGTGGATGTAAAAATATGGTTTTTGTGATCAAGAAAAGATGTTTGTAAATAAGAAAAGGGAGGGAAATAAGGTGCAATCCGTTACTGCCATAATGGGAGGCGCGCGGGTCCCGCTTTAGGGGCGAGACGCGCGCGCATCCCGTTAACAGTGCCGGAAGCGCCCGCGGCAGAGAAGGACAGAATGACAGAATGACCCTAAAAGTTAACTCTGTTATGCAGTTTAGTCCAAAACTAACAGAATCAGTTAGGAACTTAACCGAAGTAACAGAAATCAACAAAAGTAAGTTAAATAAAAATACTTTGTATGCAATCGGGGTGAGAGGTCCAAGGCGGGGTGTCTACACAAAGGACTACCCAAAGTGGCTAACCATCATGATAAGAAATGTAAGGCATGCCAGCTTGGTAAGCAGCTTAAACAGTCATTCCCCAGCAAAACCGCGCCATCAACGAACCGCTGCTTACAGTTACCTCATATGGACTTATTTGGACCTGTCCCAACCGCAAGTATAGGAGGAAACTACTATACCTTGGTGGTTGTTGATGATTATTCAAGATACACATGGGTGGAAATGATGGCCTAAAAAGATGATACTTATGGTATCATAACTGCTCTCTTTAGACAGCTCCAAACTCAAAAATAGGATGACATTGTTAGTGTGCGTTCAGATAATGGAACTGAGTTTACAAACAATGGTGTTGCCCAATATTGTGATGATCATGGGATTGATCATAATTTCTCTGCTGCTGGGGTCCCACAACAAAATGGAATAGTGGAAATAAAGAATAGGACTTTGATTGAAGCCGGGAAAACTATGATTGCAGAAGCTAAGCTTCCCAAGTACTTCTGGGCCGAAGCAGTTAATACAGCATGTTTCACTCAGAACCGCTCCCTAATCATCAAAGCCCATAACAAAACTCTGTATGAATTGTGGAGAGGCAGATCACCCAACATTTCCTTCTTCAAGATATTTGGATGCAAATGTTATATCTTATACAATGGTAGAGAGCATCGAGGTACATTTGATGAACATGATCTTCTTGAGACACATATGGCTCCAAATGTTGCTGATGATTTTAGTGATTTTGAGACAGGTAGAAATTATCGTAATCATACATCCGCAGATGACCAACCTACTCAAACCGCACCATCAGGTTCTCCAGCCGCACCCAATCAAACCGCAGGTGGTGTTTCTGTAGAACCGCTGTCAATAAATAGTGGTTCATGAAGACCTCCCTCTAGAAAATTTCAATGATTATCAAGAAGAGCCTCCTCTAGATAATCTTCAAGAAATAGTGGTTCATGAAGACCTCCCTCTAGAAATTAATGAGCATAGAGACCATCCAACTACTAATGTTATCGGTCCTATCAATTCTGGTGTTCAAACAAGAGGTAGCTTAACTCATAGAGATGACCACATTTTTTTCTCAACTGCACTGTTATCTCAAATGAAACTGAAGAAGGTTGATGAAGCTCTATGTGATCCAAGTTAGGTAGCTATAATGCATGAAGATCTTAATCAGTTTGAAAGATGCAGAGTTTGGACTCTAGTTCTAAGACCCAGAGATCACACTATAATTGGAACAAAATGGGTATACAGAAACAAGATGGATGAAAATGGTACTATAACAAGAAACAAATCTAGGTTGGTTGCTCAAGGTTATAAGTAAGAGGAAGGTATAGATTATGATGAAACCTTTGCCCCTGTAGCCAGACTTGAAGCCATTAGATTGTTCCTGGCATATGCCTCCTTCAAGAAATTCAAGCTATATAAAATGGATGTGAAGAGTACATTTATGAATGGTGAACTACAAGAGGAAGTCTATGTAGCCCAACCGCCAGGATTTGAAGACAACAAATTCCCTCATCATGTCTTCAAGCTCAAGAAGGCCTTGTATGGACTCAAGCAAGCTCCAAGAGTATGGTATGACACTCTATCTAAATTTCTTATTGAACAAGGCTTCACTCGAGGTAAAATTGATACAACTTTATTTATTGCTAAACACAAAGGTCATTCATTACTAGTTCAAATTTATGTTGATGATATTATTTTTGGTTCTACTGATGAAACTATGTGTGTTAAGTTTGAGAAGCTAATGAAAGGTAAATTTGAGATGAGTATGATGGGAGAGTTGACCTTCTTTCTTGGACTCCAAATAAAGAAATGTCATGATGGAATCTTTATCAACCAAGCCAAATACACTAAAGACTTGATCAAGAAATTTGGGCTTGAAACCGCAAAACCAGTTGATACCCCAATAACAAAGGCCTGCAGTTTGGATCGAGATGAACAAGGTAGGAAAGTGAATTAGACACTCTACCGAGGTATGATTGGCTCTCTTCTTTACTTAACTGCAAGTAGGCCAGATATCATATTCAGTGTTTGTGTTTGTGCTAGATTTCAAGCTGACCCTAGAGAATCTCATCTTATAGCTGTTAAATGTATTATTAGATATTTATGTGGCTCTATTAACCTTGGACTTTGGTATTCCAAATAATATTCATTTGATTTATTAGGTTATTCAGATGCTGACTTTGCAGCTTGTAAGATTGATAGAAAGAACACTAGTGGTACATGTCAGTTCCTTGGATCTTGGCTAGTATCATGGTCCAGCAAGAAACAAGATTCGATTTTAGTCTCAACCGCTGAAGCTGAATACATTGCGGCTGGAAGCTGTTGCTCTCAAATTCTCTAGATGAAACAACAGTTGGAAGACTATGAAGTATTTGAAAAGAACTGCCCTATCTATTGTGATAGTACTGCAGCAATATCTATCTCCAACAATCCAGTTCGGCACTCAAAGACCAGGCACATTGACAGAAGATATCACTTCCTTAAAGACCATGTTGAAAAGAAGAACATTTTTTTTAGCAAAGGTGGGAACAGATGATCAAATTGCAGACATCCTCACCAAACCACTAGAAAATAGCAGGTTCTTTCATTTACGAGGAGAAATGGGTATGCTGTAACTAACCTAAATATATCATGTCTATATACTCTTTATGTCTAATAATTTTTTGTAATTATTTTGGCTCTATTTAAAAAAATCAAAATAGCTTGCGGTTCAATCAACATTGAAACCGCATCAATAAAGGTTTAGTAGAAGATTCCAGTCAAACTGCAGAGTCAAGAAGGATGGAAACGGTTTTATCCAAACTGAATTAAGTAAGAAAGCATGTCGGTTGGACCTAGTGAAACCGAAGACAGAACTGAGATATATCGGTTTCATCAAAACCGATATCGGTTTTCTCACCAAACCTCTCAGGTATGCATAATTTCATTTTAGTCCCTACTTTATGTCAGTTCATTATTAAGGACCTTTGTGCAATTATCTCTGCCTCATTTAATGCGATGGACGGGTACGGTGACATTTAGCCTTCTTCAGCCGTCATGGCCGCTCCACTACCCGAGGTGGTTAATTGAGTATAAAAGACAAATTCATTTTCTTTTTACCTTTTTACCTTCTTCCTTATTTGGCAAAAACCTCTTTCTCTGTCTTCTGCACACCCATACTTGCTCTCTGTTCTCTCTCTCTAAAAATCTCTATAATACTTAAACCAAACTCGTAATGGCACCAAAGAAATCTTCTGATATTGCTTCTGCTTCTTCATCATCTAGACTTCGAAGCCCGATATGGTATGATTTCTTGAATCCAAACTCAGTATTTTTGTTTATATCCGCCATTGTTGAAGCTTCAAAAGCATGTTCATATTCCGTGTTGATTTCTTGCTTTTGCTTTGATATTTTGGTTGGATAGTGTTCGTTATTGCTAATATATACAGATTGTATGTTTTGTTTTGTGATTTGTGTTCAATTTTTGAACAATTTCATGTTTTGGGTTTTTCGGGTGTTCTTCGTCATTTTTGCATATTCTGAGTAAATGTGATGTTATTTGCCCTTGCTTATTTAGAACATTGTTAGAATCTGCCACTTGTTATCGTTTTGATATAATTCTTTCATGTTTTAGTTAAGTTTTTGTTTTGCATGTTCATACTCTGTTCTTCGTGCATTCTAACTCTTTTTCAAAAAAAAAATCCCTTTCATCCGTTTTTCATTTTAGTGTTTATTTATTGTTGTTTTTACCTTTTTACCCTTCATTTCCTTTTCTTGTGCCGCATGGTTACATTGTTAGGATTCATTATATACGGTTTTGTAGGCTTCTCTCAAACCGCTAAGTTTGTACATTTGGTTGAACCGCAAGGTTTGATCAGATGTGTTAAACTGCACGGTTTGCTTGATGTTTCAAACCTTTGTTACACAAATTATTTCTAACTTTGAATGTTTTTTTTTTCAGGATACCTCTAACTTTGTGCCCGGCTCAAGAATCCTTGAGGCTGATTTCAAAAAGGATGCGGTTGGAAGAAAGCTGTTGAGCCTGCTAGAGAATTCCAAGCTCCTACCGCTGTTCCTCATGGATGAACCACAGTTTGTCCCCATTATCTGTGCTGAATTCTTTGAGAATGGGATAAAGACCAATACTGCAATGCTGAATGGAAAAGGTGAAGAGATAAGGGATCTTCAAACTGGAGAGATAAATTTTGAAGATGCAATTAGATCCAAAGTTTGTGGAAAGACTGTTACTCTAACCGCATCAAAGATTGGTGTGCTGGCTGGACTTGAGTTCTCTGGGATCATGAGTATCAAACCAGAGCTACTAAATAGCACAACCATGGAACTGATAGGAATAAATTCCTTCTCCACCAGAAATTCCCCCAAGAAGGACTTTGGTGAGGTTATGGCTCATTTATGTGATCTGGTGGACACTGCGGTTATGTGAAAGAATGGAAACCACCACAACTTTAAATTTGAGCAATACAACTATTGCGTGGCTATTTATAAAGGGAAGAAACTGCACTGGCCCAAGATCCTGATGCATGAGATGATTAATGCATTGAACCGACACACTGCTGACAAAGCCACTAGAAAGTCAAAGATAAGGACTCATTGTAGGTTACTGATTAGGTTTCTACACCAAGAACCAGCAATTTTTGAGTTCTCATCATCTCACAAGGACTACTGGATGGATTCAGCTGAGAAAACAAATTTTGGCTTGTCAAAGTTTGATGCCTTTCGGACCAAGTTTGGATGGAGATTTGCCCAAACCGTGTGGAATGAGGATCCATTGCCTGAAAACCAAAGAGGACCATACCCTGAGGCTCGGCTCAATAAGTTAGGCAAACCGTATGCAGGGGCCATTGCAGATCAGGCTCATGCTACGATGTTAAGGAATGAAGGCCAAACCAACACATTGAACATATTGGGGTTAAGTGAGTTGAATGAACCCGCTGCATCGGCTGAGGGGGAGCCTGCAGTTCGGTCTAAGACTGCGGCTCAGCCCAAGGAAACCACAGCTCCAAGGAAGTGAAAAAGAACTGCTCAAATTCCTTCAATCATTACTAAGGCTGATCTAGCCAAACCTTCCCCTAAACCCTTATCCAAACCGCCATCAAAACCCTCTTCTACTTCAACTTCATTTCCTCCTATTAAACCTTCACCAACACTGTCAAACCCAATTCTTTCCAAACCATCTTCTTCTAAACTGATATTTTATAAACCGCTATCTCCTCCCAAACTCTCTGTTGAGAAATCCTTGCAGTTTGCTCTTGATGAAACTGCACTAAAAGCCGCAAAAGCCAAATCCATTCAAACCAAACCTTTATCCCCTCCAAAACCTTCACCTAAAAAGATTCTAACCGAATTTCTTCAAACCGAACCTTCATCTCCTCTTAAACCATCACCTTCCAAACCTTCCACTGTTCAATTCACTCAAGAACAGTTGGATCAAATTTACCAAGCCTTTCCAAACCTTAAACCAAGTGACAAAACCGAGCTTGAGCAGACCAAAGTGTTTGAGGCTGCGGTTCAGCCTATGCAAACCGATGAGTTTGAGGCTGCAGATTTGCCTGAGCAGACTGAGGTATCTGAGGCATCAATAGGTGAACCTGCACAAGAAGAAGAAAATCTTGAGGTTCAACCTTTAAAGAAGAGAAGGAGATTGATAAAGAAAGGTGATTATGAGGTTCACTGGCAGACTAGATTGCCCAGGGAAACTGATTTCAGCAATGCCTTTGGTAAGAAATACCACTCACCTGTTGAAGGGAGTTTCACAAGGCAGTTACGTGAACAAGCCGCACTGACAACATTTGAGAAATAACTGCACTTGGGTGAAACATCATCTCTAATACTTAAAAGAAAATTGGATTTTGATTCCTCAAGGACCCCATCTCTGGTTTCATCTCCAGTTCTACCATTGGCTCAAACTCCAGTTTAACGACCTAAACCGTTAATTAAGAAAAGGAAGCGTGCTGGAGAGATTACAGCTTACCTGAAGCAGTTTAAGGCTACAGCATCAAGAGAAAGGCGTGCTGGAGCTATTGCTCATACCGCTACTAGAGCCCTCAAGTCAGGCTGCCCCAATCCCTTCTCCATTTATCATGCCGACGATAGTGAAGCCATAGCAGACCAGATCATTCTTGCTGCTGCAAATCAACTGTTGGAAGAAATTGCAGTTCAGGTTACGAATGACCTAACTCTTTGCACTCAATTCTTCCTTCGGTTTAACTGCCAATTCATTCCTACTCTTTTCAAACTGTTCCATGCTCCTTCACCTTCCATATTTCTCTCTAAGGTTCAACTGAGGATTTTTTGTCCCAGTCCTCCTCCTGTTCAAACTGCATCTATTGTTCCCTTTTCTCATTCATTGCAGTTTGATCCAGTTGAGTTTGAAACTGCCCTTAGGGTTTCAATTGGTGAATCTTTAGAAGATGCCCATACCATTTTGAAAGGTAAGGCCAAAATGTCTTCTTCTCCTCCCCTTCAAACCGAAAATGCCATCTCCATTTCTGATGGTGATGCTGATGATTCTATTCCTAATTATACACCATCTGAGGAACCCTTCACTTCCATTCCTTCCTATCCCCTTCTGCCTCTGTATGCCTCAACCACAGACTTGATACATGCAATTAGGAATATTCAAATGCATCAGATGATCTCAACCTCTTGGTTTGACTCTCACTTGCTCATAATTCAGTCAGACCTTGATGCCATTAAGGGGGAGAGAGTAAATGAGAGATTTGATGATAGATCTAAGCAACAACAGTTAGATGAGAAACTGAATGGGATCTTGGAGAATCAACTGGCCCTTCATGAGCTTATGAAATCCAACCATGAAATTTATTCTTTGAAGCAGCAAGCCGTTGACTCTAGGATGGACTCCATTGAATAAAAACTTAACATTCTGTCAAGTTATGCCTTTCAGATCTCATCAACAGGAAAATTGCATGCATTGACAACAGAACTGCAAGCATTGAGAAGAAAATTAATGAACCTACTGAAGTTCAGCTTCATGCCGCTGATTTCATCTTCTCAACCGCATATGCAACCAGCTCAAGGAATGCTGCTGAAGATGCTCAAACCGATCAGGATCATATTGCAGATGATGCTGCAGCTGCAAGGGATCCAGCCGAAGATAATCAAGTCGACTAGTTTTCCTTACTTAGTCTTTTTGTGACTTGTTTCATAATTTTTTTGTTATTCTCTTGTAATTCACTATTATAACTCCAAAATCTTATGATTGAATTATAATGAGAATGAATGCATTGCATTTCAGTTTCCAAAACTTTGTTTATTCAAACTGATTGTTTGTGGAACAATGCTTGCATTTTTTCAAAACTCATGCACTATATCCTTCATGAAAAATATTTTTATGTGTATTTGTTTTAAACATTCAGTTTAAACTTGCATATCAGATTTTCAAAATCATATCATTTTATATGCATCTGAATGTATTTCTTTTCTATCTTTTCTTCATTTCCTTTATTTTTGATAGATTAGAAATCTATGATTAAGCATAGTGTGTGCATTGACTTGGGGCATGCAGTTTCAAGAAAATTTCTTTTAGACATGTTATTACCAAGTACAATGTTTTGCTTTATCATAGTGTGGTAATGGCATCAATCAAATAGGGGGAGATTGTTAGGATTCATTGTTAGTACACCCACTTGATTTGATTGATCCATGCCACGTGTCTTTTTATGGACTTTAGGATTCATGTAATGAAGTTTTACTTCAATTTTTAGATAAGTATATTTCTAGATTTTTATTTGTCTAGGCTGAGTTTTTGATCCGGTTTGACCGCAGGGGTTTAGTTCTTCAAACCACACTCATGCTATTCTGAACCGCTAGCATTGAGCCGCAAGTATTCATCAATACCGCATGCTACAGTTTTGATGAAACCGTTCTTCAAGTCTTATATGGAACCTCATATGTAAACTTGATGGAACCGCATCCGCATTCTTCAGTTTCAATGAAACCGCATATCAAGTTCATCCTTGGAACCGCTCCAGTGCCTGGTGGAACCGCAGAGAATTTATTGAAAAAATCAAGTGTCATTTATTCCTTGAGACAAACATTCCCTTTATGACCGTAAAAGAATGTTTTATGACTTGTCAAAATAACTTTAAGTTAACTTGGAGTCTCTGCAAGGAATGTCGGTTTTGTCCAGCAATTTGAAATGTTTAACATTAGTCCTTTTCTGCAACAAAGGAAAGATGTCAGGTAGTGGTGCGACAACTACCTGGGACTACAAGACAAAACCAAGGACGACAATGACAGCTCAACCAATGAGATTTCGACAGCAGTTGTACCATCAGATTTATTTCAAATCTTTACCCAACGGTCATAAGGGTGCACTGCCTATAAATAGCCTTCATTTCTCAACAACGAAGGTTGCTGAGTTTCAAGAGATATTATTCCCAAGTATTCAAGTTTACTTTGAAGATTTAACCCAGAAATTCAAACCTTCAAAGATCTCCTTAGTAAACCTAGAATTCTTCATCAAGCTTCAAGCCAAACAACCATTCATCACTCAGCCTTTACAGAGAAAGTTTTCATTTGATCATCCATCACTTAGATCTTTAGAGCATTTGATTCCTTTCCACACACACACACCCGATTTGTATGATCACATAGATTATACACTTCGAAAACACCGGTTGTTATAATAGCTTTATAGGTTAGATTTATTATTTAGAGTTTAGATTCATCTTGTAAAACCTCCTCTAAATTAATAAAATTCTAGTAGCTATTAGAAAATCCTAGACTAACCATCTAGGTAGAGGACGTAGTTCATTCAAGAACGAACATCTTCAAGTTGTGTGTTTGATCTTTACTTTCTGTCTTGTTATTTACTTTTCTTGTTTGTGGTCTATAACTTAATCCATTTACGAAATGACTTGAAAAGTGAATTGTGTTTTTCTTTGATCTTTAAGTTGAGATTATCGATTGCATCATTGTGTTTTTCAACCCGAGTCAAATCGCCCAATTCTTTACATATCCTCTTTAGCCAAACCGCAAACTCCGCTGTGCATTTTATCAGTTCGGTTCTAGTGCTTTGAACCGCAGTTAACCAAACTGATAATTACTCGGTTGAATTTTAAAGGGTATTTTCGAAAAAGTTTGGACAGCTATTCACCCCCCTTCTAGCGGTTCTATACCCTTGTTGCCCTCTGGGACCAACATTTCTAGTTTACTAATTAGTCTCCTGATCCAAACCTTTTTCTAGTTGTATCCCATGCCACTAAATACTCAACCTCTTGTAGAATAGTAATGGTGCTTTAAGAACTCTTCTAACACCATTATTGAACATAAATGTGTATTCATACTGTAATAGTTATCTTTGTTGGTTTATAAGAATGCATATTTGTAACCATTACAAGATCATCTTATATTCCATCTGTTGGGTTTCCTATAATCATGCGCAGAGGAATAAAGCATATAAAATTTTCATGAAACCCAAAGCTCATAGATCCATTCATGTGATTAAATCAAATACTGCATAATGAATACTAGAATACTAACCATTGATGCCTTTGATTAACAACCTTGATTCTTGGTAGAGATTTGAAACTTGATCACGAATAACAACATGAACACGAACTATAGAGGTGATAAGCTTCACCCTCTATTGGTATCCACACCTCGAATGAATATCAATAAACTTCTTGATCTTGGTTGCTAGACCAAAATTGTAAAACACGCTTTCACAATTGTATAGAACTATATGGAATTATATGTGATGTTCTTGTTCTTTAATCTAGAGATCTCTTAGAACAAGAAATAACTCTCTCAAACTCTTTGGAGGCTCACACAATGCTATGGACTGATTAGGGAAACTACAGGAGGTTTTTATACTTGTTTCTCCTATTCCAAATAGGTAACAAGTGGTCAAACCCGCAAGAAATCGGACTTAGAAAATTCCTGGCCGAAATTCACTAGGTCCGCCCGGGTCACAAAGGGGGTCCAACCGGGTCCTATACAAGGTCCGATCGGGTCCTTGTATAGGTCCGACCGGACCATTCCAATTTCTCTGTTTTTTTTCTTTTATCCTCTAAATTCCTAATATCCCTCAAAGGCCCTTCGACCCAAATTCCAATTAAGTCCTTTAGGATTCGTTCTATTTGTGTGTGACCCTATAGGATTACACTAAGTTGGAAATGGGTTCAAATATAAACCCATAAGATATGATTAGGTTCTAGCAAACCGTCATACCTACCCAAATAGTGTAACTATATACAAGTTCATATTAATTTATAGAACATGTCACAATCCTTTTGTCCATGATGTCATTGAACACAAGTCTTGGTCATTGAGTCAACTTGTATTTGTTCAATACTTTCTTGATCCTGAATATGTTTATAATCCAAATGATAATGATCCAATCAATTCATTTGAGTTTGGCCAAACATTTCATAAACATCATTCTATGAGGGGCCCAAGCTTGACATCTCTCCGAAGAGGGACAAATCCATTTAGCTTATTATTCTTCCCTACGTGAATCCGATTATGCTAATCATACCCTTTATAACTTCCTGGTTAAAGGTAGCGTTTGAATATGTCAAACATAATGTTCATCAAGTGGAAGACTATAATTTCATGTCTAAGGATTTAAATAACATAACTAATATGAGATCTATATATGACATTAACCATGACATAAATCTCATAGAGTGGGTCATGTCCAGTATCTTGTTCTCCAACAAGTACCCATAAGTCTAACATGATCATCCCATGATCATTTAGACTTATACTAGTGCTTCATAATTACTAGGGATGGAGATTATTATAAGTATACATGAACAACAATATTAATCAAAACATCTCTTTATTAATATGAATGAAACGATAACATACATAACGTTTAAATAAACGTGCCTAGGGCACCAACACTAACAATCTCCCACTTGCCCTAGGCCCAATCTACCATTTATCTAATACCCATGGACCTTACATGAACGTCATGTTTAGCTTGTGGAAGTCCCTTTGTTAGCGGGTCCGCTACGTTATCATCAGTTAGTACTCTGCATATATTTACATCTCCCATATCAACTATTTCTCGAATGATATGAAAATGCCTTAGTATGTGTTTGGATTTTTGATGTGCCCTTGGTTCCTTTGCTTGAGTAATAGCACCATTATTATCACAATAAAGGTCTATTGGATTAGCAATACTAGGAACCATCTCAAGTTCACCAATGAACTTCTTAATCCAAACAACTTCCTTTGTAGCATCCGATGCAGCAATATACTCAGCTTTAGTTGTAGAATTAGCGACTGTACTTTGCTTAGAACTCTTCCAGCTTACAGCTCCACCATTCAACATAAACACAAAACCGATTGCGATCTACTATCATCTTTGTCGGTTTAGAAGCTTGCATCCGTGTAACCATTTACAATGAGATCATCTTCCATACCTCCGTAGATTAAAAACGAATCTTTTAGTCCTTCTTAAGTACTTAAGAATCGCTTTAACAGCCATCCAGTGACTCTCACCAGGGTCGAATTGATATCTACTTGTCATGCTCAAAGCATAAGATACATCCAGCCTAGTACATATCATAGCATACATGATGGATCCAATTGCCGAAGCATATGGAATCTCACTCATTTTCTCATGCTCATATTTTGTCTTAGGACATTGAGTCTTGCTTAGAGAAACTCCATGTAATACTGGCAAGTGTCCTCTCTTAGAGTCTTCCATGCAGAATCTTCTAAGGACCTTGTCAATGTATGTACTTTGGCTTAAACTAATTAGCTTCTTTGATCTATCTTTATAGATCTTAATGCCAAGGATATATGCGGCTTCACCTATATTTTTCATTGCGAAACACTTTCCTAACCAAGTCTTTACAGACTGAAGTGTAGGAATATCGATTCCAATGATAAATATATCATCCATATATAAAATAAGAAATAGCACTATGCTCCAACTAATCTTCTTGTATACACAAGGTTCATCTTCATTCTTGATGAAGCCATACTCTATGACTGATTCATCAAAACGGAGATTCCAACTCCTAGAAGCTTGCTTCAATCCATAGATGGATTTATGCAACTTGCATACTTTAGAATTTTGTGCAAAACCCTCAGGTTTTGTCATATAGAAATCCTCTTATAAGTTTCCATTAAGGAAAGCGGTTTTGAAATCCATTTGCCATATCTCATAGTCATAATATGCGACTATGGCAATCAAAATTCTTATAGACTTGATCATTGCTACGGGTGAAAAGGTTTCATCATAGTCAATACCATGAATCTGCCTATAACCTTTCGCTACAAGCCCAGCTTTATAAGTATGCACCTTCCCATCCATGTCAGTCTTCTTCTTGAAGACCCATTTGCATCCTATGGTTTTTACACCTTTAGGTGCATCAATCAATTTCCAAACTTGATTATCATGCATGGATTGTAATTCGGATTCCATGGATCCAAGCCATTTATCTGAATCAGGAGATAACATCGCCTCGTGGTAGGTGGTCGGTTCATCATTATCAGTGATCTCCACCTCAATACTATCCGTTACAAGAAATCTATATCTCTCGGGTTCGGATCGTAACCTACCAGATCTGCGAGTTACTTGTGTATCTTGAATAGGTTCCCCAACTCCTTGTAGGACTTGTTCTTGTTCTACTATCGGTTCAATGTCATTTTCGGTTACTCGAACCTCTTCGAGATTTACTTTACTCCCACTGATTTCTTTGGAGAGAAACTCTTTCTCTAAAAAGACACCAGTTCGGGCAACAAACAGTTTGTTGTCCGTTCAGTTGTAAAAGTAATATCCTTTAGTTTCTTTAGGATATCCCACGAAAATACATTTATCATATTTGTGTGCAAGTTTGTCTGAGACAAGTCTTTTGACAAAAAATTCACAACCCCAAATCTTCATGAAAGAAAGACTAGTTTCTTTCCGCTCCATATCTCATATGGAGTCTTTTGAACCGATTTACTTGGAACACGATTTAGCGTGAAGGCGGCGGTTTCTAGCGCATAACCCCAAAAGGATATTGGAAGATCAACTTGACTCATCATTGATCGAACCATGTCCAACAAAGTTCAATTCTTCCTCTCGGACACACCATTCCATTGTGGTGTTCGGGTGGAGTCAATTGTGAAACTATTCCACAATTCTTTAGATGATCATCAAAATCTTGACTAAAGTATTCCCCACCTCGATCTGATCGAAGTGCCTTAATACTTTTGCCAAGTTGGTTTTCTACTTCATTTTGAAATATTCTAAGTATCTCAAACGCTTCACTTTTATTTTTCAATAGGTAAACATACCCAAATCTACTAAAATCATCAGTGAAGGTTATGAAGTATTGAAATCCTCCCCTAGCATTGCTACTTAGTGGTCCGCATACATCAAAATGTATTAAGCCCAATAAGTCGATCGCCCTTTCACCCAACTTGGTAAAAGGTGTCTTAGTCATTTTTCCAAGAAGACATGACTCGCAAGTGTTATATGACTCAAGGTCACATGAACCCAAAAGACCGTCCCCATGGAGTTTTGAGATATGCTTATCATTAATATGACCAAGATGAAAATGCCACAAATAAGTATGATTTACATCATTAGGTTTAGATTTCTTACTTATATGATAGACATTCTCATTATTTTTATTCTTGACACCAAAGACATAAAGGCCATTAAATGAATTTGCAATACCATAAAGTAGATCATTTAAATAAATAGAAAATCTCTTATTCTAAATAAGAAATTTAAAACCTTCATTATCCAAACAAGAAATTGAAATAATATTCCTACTTAAATCCGGTACATAATAACAATTGTTCAAAACAAGAATTAAACAGGAAGATAAAGTAATTTCATAAGTTCCTATGGCTAATGCAGCAACTCTTGCTCCATTCCCCACACATAGGTCTACTTCACCATCTTTAAGTAGCCTCCTATTCTTTAGTCCCTGCACATTTAAACAAATATGAGAACCACATCTGGTATCAAATACCTAGGAACTAGTGGTAGAAAGGAGAATATCTATCATATAGATACCTGAAGTCGACGCAGTCCCACTGCTCTTCTTCTTCTTTTGCTCTTCCTTAAAAGCTTTGCAATTACATTTCTAATGATCAATTTCTTGACAATGGAAACAAATTGAATCCTTTTGTGCATCGGGTTTTGCAACTATAGCCTTGGAAACCTTTGCCTTGCTAATCTTGGGTTTGGCAACCTTTGCCTTACCTTTTCCTTTGGCACTTGGCCCTTTTCCATCATGAACCATGAGCACTGGAGAACCTTTCTCCAATATCTTTATATCCACAATTTTTAGCATGTTATGAAACTCAGAGAGATTCTTATACATTCCATGCATGTTATAGTTCATCACAAAGTGATTATAACTTTTAGGCAATGAATTAAGAATGAAATCCGTGGCTAGCTCCAATAAAATCGGATAGCCAAGTTTCTCAAGATTCTCCACGTAGCCTTTCATCTTAAGGTCCCACTTATTGCCCTTCACTTATTTTGCAAGAAGTGAATGCAATAATGGTTTTATACCTCTCTTGCCTAGCTTGCTCTTGAAACATGTCTCTCAACTCCACGCCTTTCTCATAGGCTTCCAAATGTTCCAAACATTGTTGGAGTTTTGAGCACAAGGTCGCGAACATGAGACAACTCACATCCCTAGAATCATTCTTATGTTTCTTGTGATTTTCTCTTTCCGCCCTAGTGGCATTGGCTTCGGGTTCTTCAGGAATAGGCCCATCGAGAATGTACAACTTATCTTCTTGCCTTAGAAAAATTCTTAGGCTTCGGATCCAATTGATGAAGTTTGTATCATTCTCTGGAAGCTTATCCTTCTCAAGGATCGATCGCAACGAAATTGATTGAGTGTTAGTTATCATTATCTACAATTATGCAAAATTTCCAAAATTTTATAAGTACCAATCTCATTAAAGAGATAAATAATGTATTTTTCTAAAAAATACTCCCACTAAATTATATAACATTCTTATACAACATTTGTATAATATAATTTAAATGGGCTAAGATCCAACTTTAATTTAATTTCAAGTCCGCTTTGGCGTGACCGCTCAAAATCAAATTAATTAGGTAGACAACTCTTGTCAATCATATCACATATGACTCTTAGATCTTTTATGAGATTCTTTAGAAATACAATTTCAAAAGCATGTTTAATCTCATCTTTGCCTTAGGCTCAAAACAGTTTTGACGGCTAATTAAGTCCAACCATTTTAAACGCATAGGAAACTCTTATTCACTCATCTTGCTCATACATGAATAAAATCAATACACCTCGCTTTGGCGAGCCCACACAAAATTACTCATGTATTTACAAGTGTTTTAATCATGGCATGGCATATAGACTTAAAATTTCAAAGAAGGTTCATCACCATATAGCATACAACACATTTATGAGCACATAAGATAAACATGTCGAGCATCAAGTTTAGTCACTAAATTAATCTCCATTAATTTAAGCATAATATTTATGTGTCATTAGTTTCTCTATAATTATGAGGATGAGACTCTTTGAACTTTGGTTATCATCTTCAAATCAAGACAACAAGAAGTGCGGCCGAACTTGATGCAGTATGATGGGATAAATATGAGTTTTATTTTAATTAATTGTTATTTTATTATTATTTTCGGAATTAAATGTAGTAGGATGATTATAAGAGGTTTTAGAGTAGATTTAGCATTGATTTAGTAGTTTTAGACTTCTATTAGGTTACCTTATAGGTTAGGCATTATTTTAGGATGTTATTTCTTGTTTTCCAAGTTTTATGAGTGCTATAAAATAGCCTCAAAGTTGTAATCCGAAAATCAGTATTTGATTCGCACGACCGTGCCATGTTTCAGACACGACCGTGTCCGGCAGCAATTTCCTGATTACGGTTCTTTGTGTTTCGTTTTAAAAACTATTTGTCTAGGGTTATTTATGTCTTTTAGCCTGGATTTGTGTTTGGAGTATTTACACCCGTTTAGGGTTTCTTAGAACTCGGTTTTTGATTATTGAATTTTACAAAGAAAAAGCTTTTGCTTTTCATACTTGGATCTTCGTTCTTTCGGTTCGGTCTACAATCTCTAGCCTCAGTTTATCATTTGGTATCAGGAGTTCCTGGTGATCAATGGCCGAACGAGGACGAGGAAGTGGTGGTCGTGGTAATCGTGGTAGGGGCTGCAGATCAGAACCCCAGGGAGACAAAATCCATCGACATCATTACCTAAGTGAAATCGAGAAAGACGAATTGCGAAGACAAATTTAAAATCTGCAACTCCGCTTTCTGCGTTTCAAGATTCAAGAACTCCAACGTCGCCTTGAACGTGTGGAGGGTCCACGAGTCCAACGACATCTAGCGTGTTTGGAGGTTCCCACTAATGTGGGCTCGGAGTCAGATCTGTGGTCTGGTGATGATGAGGCTATCTATCCTTTCGATCGGGATCAAGAACTTGAGTGCAAGAGAGAGGCCGATCCTCTTACTCTTGACGAGTTTTGTGACCGATTGATTCCTATTCCCGTGGATTACTTTGTTGATTCGACAGGTTCTGACGTCGTCATTGATTGGTAAAAAACACCAATCTTTGATGAAGATAATGGTGAAGAAGATTTCTTGGTTTTTGACCCAGCTGTAGTTGCTCGACCGAGCGCACTTGAAGACTCGCCCGAGCAAGGAACACCAGAAACCATTGATAGGCAGAGCACCAGCCCCAGCACCTGCTCGGCGCATCAAGCACGACCGTGCTTAATTCCAGTACACGACCGTGCGATTAAAGGCAGCTGTAGAAGTCCTTGGCTCACTGATCTGCACGACCGGGCCAGATTACCATACACGACCGTGCTCGGCGACCCTCAGCCGAACCTGGGCTCAGTTTGTGATTTTCAGGGTTCATCTATTTTGGTTTCGACAGAAAAAGGTGTTTTTGGTTCTTATTGTTATGAAGATCCATTTGATATCCTTGATTGTAATTTTTCATCACCGTGGCACATCAAGAAATTTCTCATGGAAAATATTTGTCAATATTATTGGACGGATTGGATGGATATCATGAAGCCTGGTACAACTAAATTTACAGTTCGTCCAAGATTGAAGAAAAAATTTCACGCTGAGTTTCCAAAAAGCAACGACTCAAATTTGAGGTCGAATTTTTCTAAGAAAAGGAGAATGATGCAGTATGATGGGATAAATATTAGTTTTATTTTAATTAATTGTTATTTTATTATTATTTTTAGAATTAAATGTAGTAGGATGATTATAAGAGGTTTTAGAGTAGATTTAGCCTTGATTTAGTAGTATTAGACTTCTATTAGGTTACCTTATAGGTTAGGCTTTATTTTAGGATGTTATTTCTTGTTTTTCAAGTTTTATGAGTGCTATAAAATTGCCTCAAAGTTGTAATCCGAAAATCAGCGTTTGATTAATAAAAATTAGATTTGCCGTTGTGCAATTATTAGGTTTTCAATCCCGTCTTGTTTCAATTCCGTTCGGTCTTAATCTCATAACCTTTGTTTTGCTATCAGAACTAAGCCATAGGCAACCACAATTCCGCACTAGTTCAAGAAACCAAGAAAGTAGCCCATGTGGCCGAAACTAAGCAATAGATGGTCTCGATGAACGTAGGCCAATTGCATTCACAATTCCATATGGATTTCGAATATTGAATCAAGAACTTTGTTTCTAAATTTTAGCAATTATGAACACTTCATAATTCTAATATTTGTTTTATCTTTGAATCTTTGATTGCGATCAATTTTGGGAAACATAGTCTCGAGAACGTAGGCTAGCCATCCAAAACTTGATCCAATCTTAGAATTCAAAAGACCAAAACAAATAGGAATTTCAAACCACAAGATCCACCCCAAGATCCTAAGCTCCGCCCGCGCCAGAACCCTAGGTCCGGCCGGATCATTGTCTAGGCCCGGTCGGACCTCTGCGAAAAATTCAAAAAAATAAATAAATTCAAATTAATCTCAAAAATGCTTTTCCCCGATTCAATTAGGATTTGGTGTTCTTGGTGATCCAATGATCATCAAAACTTTGAATAAACCATTTATTCATGAATCTCTAGATTATCAAAACTTTGATCCAATCAAAAATTGATAACCCAAGCCATTTTAAATCCACCATAATTTTTATTGCGATTGAATAGTGCGATTAAAGTTTACAAAAACAATAAACCACATAAAACGCATAGACCACATAAACATAATTATTCCAATATTCAAATCATGCTAGGAACATAAACAATTTATATATACACAAAATGATTATGTATTGAAATAATCAACATGAACGGGGTTCTGATACCACTGTTGGGTTTCCTATAATCATGCACAGCGGAATAAAGCACCTATGTTTTAGAGGAACATAAGAAAAACCTAATATTTAGCCTATGTTTTGGTACGAAAACAGAGATTCTTGTTTTGAGGTTCGGGGGGTTAGGTTACGAGATGGGAAGTACTTAAACACCCATCTCGCCCAACTAATGTTGGTCTTGCTTGTTCGTAGTCTACATAAATAAAATGTTCTTCATATTCTTTAATAATGATAAAGGGGGTTAAAAAGGGGTGTTTTGAATGTGGGGAGATAACTCCTTGACCAACTTCAATGGAATAAAATGATCTTTGGTGTCATGTCCCAAAATGGTTTGAGTGATTGCACATTTGATAAAATAAAAGAAGGAGAAATGAGATGAAGTAGAGAGAGATGGGAGAAAAGAGTAGTATTAGCTAGTCTTCAAGGAACTTCAAGTTCTTCTTTTGGGGAAAATACTCAAAAATGCCTTAAAGTAAAAGTTCTCTTTTTTTTGTAGAGTTTTCTTATATTGAAAAGAAGGTCCTCTTTAAAGGTTGGAGAAGAGGGGTTTTTATAGTTGTAAAAGAGATATTTTTGGTGCCAAAATGAAGTCAAAAAGATCAGTTTCCCGGGCAAAATCATGTAAAATGAGCAAGGGAGGGATTCTTGGAGAAAATCTGTAAATGACGCCCGCGCGCCTCCTGCCTTGTTGGTGGGATGCGCGCGCTTCTGACCCCAAAGGGCGGAAGCGCGCGACTTTGAAATGGCCTTTTTGACAGAATGAACTAGAAAGTTAGCATTGTCATTCAGTTTAGTCCCTGGACTTAACAGAGTCAGCCAGGAACTTAACGGAAGTAACAGAAACTAATGAGAAATACTTAAAATAGGGAGAAACACAAGATCAAATGTGCAATCGGGATGAGTGGTCCAAGGCGGGGTGTCTATATAGCCCCTCGGTGACATGGATTGTAAAGCAAAACGCGTCGACGAAAGAAAGAACTTCCGTCGAGAACATCACCAAGAAAAAGAAAAGACTCGATGAAAACGAGAATTTGAAATTACGAGGGATAGAGATGCGCTTCCTGTGTGAGCGACTTTTGCTGATAGAGGGGTACGGTAGTATGAAAACAGTCCACCGTGGCCAAGGTTTATAGTCCGTATAGAGGACTGGCTAGATCCGAGAACCCGTCTGCTGATTTAAAGTCCGTATAGAGGACTGGCTGGATCTGAGAACCCGTCTGCTGATTTAAAGTCCGTATAGGGGACTGGCTGGATTCGAGAACCCGTCTGCTGATTTAAAGTCTGTATAGAGGACTGGCTGGATCCGAGAACCCGTCTGCTGATTTAAAGTCTGTATAGAGGACTGGCTGGATCCGAGAACCCGTCTGCTAATTTAGAGTCCGTATAGGCGACTGGCTGGATCCGAGAACCCGTCTGCTGATAAACCCGTCTGCTGATTTAAAGTCCGTATAGAGGACTGGCTGGATCCGAGAACCCGTCTGCTGATTTAAAGTCCGTATAGAGGATTGGTTGGATCCGAGAACCCGTCTGCTGATTTAAAGTCCGTATAGAGGACTGGCTGGATCCGAAAACCCATATGCTGATTTAAAGTCCGTATAGGGGACTGGCTGGATCAGAGAACCCGTCTACTGATTTAAAGTCCGTATAGAGGACTGGCTGGATTCAAGAACCCGTCTGCTGATTTAAAGTCCGTATAGGGGACTGGCTGGATTCGAGAACCCATCTGCTGATTAAAAGTCCGTATAGGGGACTGGCTGGATTCGAGAACCCGTCTGCTGATTAATAGTCCGTATAGGGGACTGGCTGGATTCGAGAACCCGTCTGCTTATTTAAAGTCCGTATAGAGGACTGGCTAGATTCGAGAACCCGTCTACCGCTTTAAAGTCCGTATAGAGGACTGGAAATGAATGTGAGTTTGTTGAGTAGACTTTGTTGATAAAGAGGTAGTGATTTCAACGGTTCACCATGGATCAAATTGCTGCTTGGAGCTGTATGCTATTCGGAGCCGCACTTGCTGTTGACTTTGCGACTTTGTGGGGTGCGGGAACACTGCGGACCGAAAAAAAATGTTTTCCCTTTAGAGAGGAAAATGTCGAGATTGACCTTGACAGGAAAAGAGAGACACAGCCTACTCTAGGTTTAGTGAGAGTTTCTATCTTATTTTAATTTAGACATGCCTTAGGGGCGGACCAAATTAATGTATGCCCAACTGTGTATTCAAGACCGGAGCTTTTGTCTTGGTCCAGTTCACTCTAGGAATGTTCCTTCGTGATTTCTTCTTTTGACAAGGGCCGGTTGAGGCATTTCTGAAATGGCACGCGGGCGCCCTTGCTTGTGACTACGGGACGCGCGTGCTTCTCATATGGGTGTCGGGAGGCGTACACTTCTGGGTAGCGAATTCCGGAGCTTGACATTTGCTGGCCAAAAGATCCCCAATAGCTGTAATATCAGTCTCTGTTCGAGACCAATCTTCCAACAACTCTTTCCTGCCATTCTTAAACATCTTTTCCTTGCTTGATTTTGCTTGTAATCCACATTTTCCATGGCTTCAAATTCTTTCATTCTTGATGCCAAAGTTGTTGGTGACTACAAGAAGGACTTGTCGACCTTCGTGTATTCTTTCAAGACTCATCCTAAGAAGGCTTTTGTCAAAGACTTAGGATTCCGAATTCTCTTCACGCTACGGACCTTGAAGCCGGATTGGGATTTGTTGAAGGCTGCTGCAGCCTTTTGGGATTGTGATGTTAGGTTTCGTAGTAACATGCGTAGCGGAAAATAGCATTTAAAATTTTATGAAACCCAAAGCCCATAGATCCGTTCATATGATTGAATCAAATACTTGCAATATGAATACTAGAAAACTAACCCTTGATGACTTTGAATTTGGTCTTTGATCTTGGTGGAGAAATTGAAGCTTTAATCACGAACAAGTAAGAACACGAACTTTGAAGATGATGAGCTTCACCCTCTAGCGGTATCCACACCTTGAACGAATATCAAGAACACTTAATCTTGGTTGCTAGACCAAAATTGTGAAACACGTTTTCACAATCAATATGAACTATATGGAATTTTATTTGTGTATTATTTTGTTCTTCAATCAAGGATGTCTTAGAACAAAATAAAACCTCTCTCAAACTCTTTGAGATTTGCACAAAAGCATTAGCTTTGATTCTGGCCGAATTTTACTGTTTATATACAAGTTAGACCTATTCCTAATAGGAAACTTGTGTTTAAACCCGTCCAAAATTCTTTTCCAAATCAAATCAGGAAACCAGTCCCGACATGGTGTGCGACCGCCCAAAACAACCTGTGCGGCCGCACATCTATCTGGAAGGTTCTGGTACTTTTTGAGCCAAGTTGTATGGCCGCCCAAACCCTTTTGTGCGGTCGCACACCTGCCCCAGATTTCCCTAATTTCCAAATTCCTCCAAAGTCCTTCGACTCAATATTCCGATATAGTCCTTATTTAAGATTCGTTCTATTGTGTGTGACCCTCTAGGATTACAGTAAGTTGGTAATGGGTTCAAACATGAAACCATAAGATATGATTAGGTTCTAGCAAACCGTCATACCTACCCAAATAGTATAACTAGATACAAGTTTGCATTCCTTTAGAACATGTCACAATCCCTTTGTCCACGATGTCATTGAACACAAGTCATGGTCAACAAGTCAACTTGTTTTGTTCAATACTTTCTCGATTCCGAATATGTTGATAATACAAATGACATTGATCTAATCAATTCATTTGAGTCCGGCCGAACATTTTCATCAACATCATTCCTACGAGAGGCCTAAGCTTGACATCTCTCCGAAGAGAGACAAATCCATTTAGCTTATTACTCTTCCTTACGTGAATCCGATTATGCCAATCATACCCTTTATAACTACCCGGTTAAAGGTAGCGTTTGAATATGTCAAACATAATGTTCATCAAGTGGAAGACTATATTAACTTCATGTCTAAGGATTCGAATGACATAACTAATATGAGATATATGTACGACATAGACCATGACATAAATCTCATACAGCGGGTCATGTCCAGTACCTTGTTCCAAACAAGTACCCATAAATCTAACATGAGCATCTCATGATCATTTAGCCTTTATACTAGTGCTTAACAATTACTAGGGACGGAGATTATTATAAGTAAACATGAACAACAATAATAATCAAAACATCTCTTTATTGATATAAAATAAATGATAACAATTACAACTTTTATTAAACGAGCCTAGGGCACCACTACCAACAATCTCCCACTTGCCCTAGGCCCAATCTCCCATGTATCTAATACTCATGGACCTAACATGACCTTCATGTTTAGCTTGTGGAAGTCCCTTTGTTAGCGGGTCCGCGACATTGTCATCAGTAGGTACTTTGTATATATTCAAGTCACCTCTGTCAATGATTTCTCGAATGACATGGTAACGCCTAAGTATGTGTTTGGATTTTTGATGTGCCCTTGGTTCCTTTGCTTGAGCAATAGCACCATTATTATCATAATAAAGATCTATTGGATTAGCAATACTAGGAACCACTTCAAGTTCAGTGATGAACTTCTTAATCCAAACAGCTTCCTTTGCAGCATCCGATGCAGCAATATACTCAGCTTCCGTTGTAGAATCAGCGGTTGTACTCTGCTTGGAACTCTTCCAGTTTACAGCTCCACCACTTAACATAAACACAAAACCCGATTGCGATCGACTGTCATCTCTGTCGGTTTGGAAGCTTGCATCCGTGTAAGCATTTACAACGAGATCATCTTCCATTCCTCCATAGACCAAAAAAGAGTCTTTAGTCCTTCTCAAGTACTTAAGATACATCCGGCCTAGTACAAATCATGGCATATATGATGGACCCAATTGCCGAAGCATATGGAACATCATTCATTTTCTCACGCTCATCTTTTGTCTTAGGACATTGAGTCTTTCTTAGAGAAACTCCATGTAACACCGGTAAGGTTCCTCTTTTAGAATTTTCCATACGGAATCTTCTAATGACCTTGTCAATGTATGTACATTGGCTTAAACCAAGTAGCCTCCTTTATCTATCTCTATAGATCTTAATGCCAAGTATATATGCGGCTTAACCCATATCTTTCATTGCGAAGCATTTTCCTAACCAAGTCTTCACGGACTGAAGTGTAGGAATATCGTTTCCAATGAGTAATATGTCATCCACGTATAAAATAAGGAATAGCACTATGCTCCCACTAATCTTCTTGTATACACAAGGCTCATCTTCGTTCTTGATGAAACCAAACTCTTTGACCGATTCATAAAAACGGAGATTCCAACTCCTAGAAGCTTGCTTTAATCCATAAATGGATTTCTGCAATTTGCATATCTTAGAATTTTGTTCAAAACCTTCTGGTTGTGTCATATACACATCCTCTTGTAGTTTTCCATTTAGGAAAGCGGTTTTGACATCCATTTACCATATTTCATAGTCATGATATGCGGCAATGGCAAGCAAAATTCATATAGACTTGATCATTGCTACGGGTGAAAAGGTTTCATCATAGTCAATACCATGAACTTGCCTATAACCTTTCGCTACAAGTGTAGCTTTGTAAGTATGCACCTTCCCATCCATGTCAGTCTTCTTCTTGAAGACCCATTTTCATCCTATGGTTTTTACACCTTCGGACGCATCAATCAAGTTCCAAACTTGATTGTCTTCCATGGATTGCAATTCAGATTCCATGGCTCCAAGCCACTTATCCGAATCAGGAGAAGACATCGCCTCTTGGTAGGTTGTCGGTTCATCATTCTCAATGATTTCCACCTCATTACTATCCGTTACGAGAAATCCATATCTCTCGGGCTCGGATCGTAACCTACTAGATCTGCGAGTTGCTTGTGTATTTTGAACAGGTTCCACAACTCCTTATGGTTCTTGTTCTTGTTCCACTATTAGTTCAATGTTATTTTCTGGGTCTCGAATTTCTTCAAGATTTATTTTACTCCCACTGATTTCTTTGGAGAGAAACTCTTTCTCTAGAAAGATACCAGTTCGGGCAACAAACACTTTGTTGTCCGTTTAGTTGTAAAAAAGTAATATCCTTTAGTTTCCTTAGGATATCCCACGAAAATACATTTATCAGATTTGTGTGCAAGTTTGTCTGAGACAAGTCTTTTGACAAAAGCTTCACAACCCCAAATCTTCATGAAAGACAGACAAGGCTTCTTTCCGCTCCACATCTCATATGGAGTCTTTTGAACAGATTTAGTTGGAACACGATTTAGTGTGAAAGCAACGGTTTCTAGAGCGTAACCACAAAAGGATATTGGAAGATCAACTTGACTCATCATTGATCGAACCATGTCTAACAAAGTCCGATTTCTCCTCTCGGACACACCATTCCATTGTGGTGTTCCGGGTGGAGTCAATTGTGAAATTATTCCACAGTTCTTTAGATGATCATCAAACTCATGACTCATATTCTCCACCTCGATCTGATCGAAGTGCCTTAATACTTTTGCCAAGTTGTTTTTCTACTTCATTTTGAAATATTCTAAATATCTCAAATGCTTCACTTTTATGTTTCATTAGGTAAACATACCCAAATCTACTATAATCATCAGTGAAGGTTATGAAGTATTGAAATCCTCCCCTAGCATTGCTACTTAATGGTCCGCATACATCGGAATGTATCAACCCCAATAAGTCGCTTGCCCTTTCACCTAGCTTGGTAAAAGGTGTCTTAGTCATTTTCCCAAGAAGACACGACTCACAAGTATCAAATGACCCAAGGTCACATGAACCCAAGAGACCATCCCCATGGAGTTTTGAGATACGCTTCTCATTAATATGACCAAGACGGCAATGCCACAAATAAGAATGATTTATATCATTAGGTTTAGATTTCTTATTTATATGATAGACATTTTCATTATTTTCATTCTTGACATCCAAGACATAAATGCCATTAAATGAATTAGCAATACCATAAAGCACATCATTTAAATAAATAGAAAATTTCTTATTCTCAATAAGAAATTTAAAACCTTTATTATCAAAACAAGAAATTGAAATAATATTTCTATTTAAATCCGGTACATAATAGCAATTGTTCAAATCAAGTATTAAACCAGAAGGTAAAGTGACTTCATAAGTCCCTACGGCTAATGCAGCAACTCTTGCTCCATTCCCCACGCGTTGGTCTACTTCACCCTCTTTAAGTAGTCTCCTATTCTTTAGTCCCTGCACATTTAAACAAATGTGAGAACCACATCTGGTATCCAATACCCAAGAATCAGTGGTAAAAAGGAGAATATCTATCATATAGATACCTGAAGTCGACGCAGCCTTTCTGCCCTTCTTCTTCTTTTGCTCTTCCAAGAAAGCCTAGTAATTACGTTTCCAATGACCAATTTCTTGACAATGGAAACAAATTGTATCCTTTTGTGTATCGGGTTTTGCCTCAGAAGCCTTGGCAACCTTTGCCTTGCTTATCTTGGGTTTGACAACTTTCTTACCCTTTCCTTTAGCACTAGCCTTCTTCCCATCATGAACCAAGAGCACGGGAGAACCTTTCTCCACAATCTTCATCTCCGCAGTTTTAAGCATCCCATGCAACTCGGAGAGATTCTTATCCATTCCATGCATATTATAATTCATCACAAATTGATTATAACTTTTAGGCAATGAATTAAGAATGAGATCCGTGGCTAGCTCTAATGGGATTGGATAGCCAAGTTTCTCAAGGTGCTCTACATAGCCTTTCATTTTCAGCATGTGAGGACTCACTTGTTGCCCTTCATTCATTTTGCAAGAAGTGAATGCAACAATGGTCTTGTACCTCTCTTGCATAGCTTGCTCTTGAAACATGGCTCTTAACTCCACGCCTATCTCATAGGCTTCCAAATGTTCCAAACTTTGTTGGAGTTTTAAGCACATAGTAACAAGCATGAGACAACTTACATCTCTAGAATCAGTACGATGTTTCTTGTAATTGTCTCTTTTTGCCCTAGGGGCAGTAGGCTCTGGTTCAGCAGGAAGAGGCCCATCGAGAATGTACAACTTATCTTCTTGCCTAAGAACAATTCTTAGGCTACGGATCCAATCCATAAAGTTCGGACCATTCTCTTGGAGCTTATCCTTCTCAAGGATCGATCGCAACGAAATTTATTGAGTGTTGTTAGTCATTATCTACAATTTTGCAAAATTTCCAAAATTTAATAAGTACCAATTTTCATTAAAGAAATAAACAATGTATTTTTCAAAAATACTCCCACTAAATTATACAACCTTCTTTATACATCCAATGTATAGTATAATTTAAATGGGTTAAGATTCCACTTTAATTTAATTTTTAGTACGCTTTGGCGCACCGCTCAAAATCAAATTAATTAGGTAGACAACTCTTGTCAATCATATCTCATATGACTCTCAGTTCTTTTCATGAGATTCTTTAAGAAATCCAATTTCGAAAAGCATGTTAAATCTCATCTTTGCCTTAAGCCCAAAACTGTTTTGACGCTTAATTAAGTCCAACCACTTTAAACGCATAGGAAACTCTTATTCACTCATCTTGCTCATACATGAATAATATCAATGCACCTCGCTTTGGCGAGCCCACACAAAATTACCTATGTATAAACAAGTGTTTTAATCATGGCATGGCAAAGGACTTAAAACTTTCTTTGAAGGTTCATCACATATAGCACATAACATATTTATGAGCACATAATATAAACATGTTACGCATCAAGTTTAGCCACTAAATTAATCTCCATTAATTTACGCATAATATTTATGTGTCTTTAGTTTCTCTATAATTATGAGGATGAGACTATTTCAACTTTGGTTATTATCTCCAAATCAAGACAACAAGAAGTGCGGCCAAAACTAAGCCATAAGGCATCCACAATTCCGCACTAATTCAAGAAACCAAGAAAGTAGTCCATGTGGCCGAAACTAAGCAATAGATCGTCTCGATGAACGTAGGCCAATTGCATCCACAATTCCACATGGATCTCTAATCTTTGAATCAAGAACTTTGTTTCTTAATTTTAGCAATTATGAACTCTTCATAATTCTAACTTCGTTTTATCTTTGAAACTTTGATTGCGATCAAGTTTGGGAAACACAATCTCGATGAACGTAGATTAGCCATCCAAACCTTGATCCAATCTTAGAATCACAAGACTAAAACAAATAGTAAAATGAAACCCCAAGATCCACACCAAAACCAACTGCCCAAAACCCGCTCCAGACCAGCAGGTCTGGCCGGTATTGTCACTGATTTGGTCGGACCCCATTAAAATTCCAGATTCTGACTTTGACCGAAAATCAAAACCAGAATCCTGACAACTGTGCGGCCGCCCAAGAAAAACATGTGCGGTCACCCAAACATGTGCGGCCGCCCAAGGTTTTCTGTGCGGTCGCACAGTAGCATCAGAATGGATTTTTAAAGTTTGAAAATTTGTCTCAAAATTATTTTCCCCGATTATTAAATGATCCAATCAAAAATTAATAATCAAACAATTCAGAATCCAACATAATTTTTAGTGCGATTCAATAGTGTGATTAAAGTTGTAAAACAATAAACCACATAAAATCATATAACACATAAACATCATATATCCAATATTCATATCATGTTAGGCACATAAACAATTTATATACACATAGCATGATCTAGGTATTGAAATAATCAACATGAACGGGGCTCTGATACCACTGTTGGGTTTCGTAGTAACATGCGCAGCGGAAAATAGCATTTAAAATTTTATGAAACCCAAAGCCCATAGATCCGTTCATATGATTGAATCAAATACTTGCAATATGAATACTAGAAAACTAACCCTTGATGACTTTGAATTTGGTTTTTGATCTTGGTGGAGAAATTGAAGCTTTAATCACGAACAAGTAAGGACACGAACTTTGAAGATGATGAGCTTCACCCTCTAGCGGTATCCACACCTTGAACGAATATCAAGTACACTTGATCTTGGTTGCTAGACCAAAATTGTGAAACACGTTTTCACAATCAATATGAACTATATGGAATTTTATTTGTGTATTATTTTGTTCTTCAATCTAGGATGTCTTAGAACAAAATAAAACCTCTCTCAAACTCTTTGAGATTTGCATAAAAGCATTAGCTTTGATTCTGGCCGAATTTTGCTGTTTATATACAAGTTAGACCTATTCCAAATAGGAAACTTGTGTCTAAACCCATCCAAAATTCTTTTCCAAATCAAATCAGGAAACCAGTCCCGACATGGTGTGCGACCGCCCAAAACAACCTGTGCGGCCGCACATCTATCTGGAAGGTTCTGGTACTTTTTAATCCATGTAGTGCGGCCGCCCAAACCCTTTTGTGCGGTCGCACACCTACCCCAGATTTCCCTAATTTCCAAATTCCTCCAAAGTCCTTCGACTCAATACTCCGATATAGTCCTTATTTAAGATTCGTTCTATTGTGTGTGACCCTCTAGGATTACACTAAGTTGGCAATGGGTTCAAACATGAAACCATAAGATATGATTAGGTTCTAGCAAACTGTCATACCTACCCAAATAGTATAACTAGATACAAGTTTGCATTCCTTTAGAACATGTCACAATCCCTTTGTCCACGATGTCATTGAACACAAGTCATGGTCAACAAGTCAACTTGTTTTGTTCACTACTTTCTCGATTCCGAATATGTTGATAATACAAATGATATTGATCTAATCAATTCATTTGAGTCCGGCCAAACATTTTCATCAACATCATTCCTACGAGAGGCCTAAGCTTGACATCTCTCCGAAGAGGGACAAATCTATTTAGCTTATTACACTTCCCTACGTGAATCCGATTATGCCAATCATACCCTTTATAACTACCCGGTTAAAGGTAGCGTTTGAATATGTCAAACATAATGTTCATTAAGTGGAAGACTATAATAACTTCATGTCTAAGGATTCGAATGACATAACCAATATGAGATATATGTACGACATAGACCATGACATAAATCTCATACAGCGGGTCATGTCCAGTACCTTGTTCCAAACAAGTACCCATAAATCTAACATGATCATCTCATGATCATTTAGCCTTTATACTAGTGCTTAACAAGTACTAGGGACGGAGATTATTATAAGTAAACATGAACAACAATAATAATCAAAACATCTCTTTATTGATATGAAATAAATGATAACAATTACAACGTTTATTAAACGTGCCTAGGGCACCACTACCAACATGTGACAATCACACTTTTAACTTTTCGGCGAATGAAATGGTATCGACTGTTGATGACTTTGGTTCCATTCTTGGCGTGCCATTGATGGGTCAGACTGCCGTCCCCAAATACCATCGTGGCGTCATTGATTCTTGGTCCGATTTGTTGAACCTCCCTGTCGGAGATGTGAGGAAGATGTTGTACGGTACCGTGGTTGACATAACTGAGTTGCCGATGTTATTCAGTTTGCATTCGGAGGACATGGCAGTTCAGTCCTTTAAGAGGAATGGCATGGCAGTTTGCCTTTTCAGCGAGGTTCTGTTCGTTACACCCCTTGGGACTGCGGATGCGCACTTGGCTGAGATTACTTTGCAGGCAAAGGAGCAACAGTTCAGCATAATCCCTCTCATAGTGGGGAGACCTTGCATGGTCTAGATGAGTTGCACCGGATGGGTGAAATGAGACGGGGAAGCCCCTTGCTCTTGACTGTATGTGTGAATACCCCTTTCCGTAAATGCGGGCGACGCACGGGAAGTCTTTCTTTTATTTATCTTTATTTATCTTTTCTATGGGATTAGGATATTCAAGTTGGCATTTAACCTTATTAAGAGTCTCCACGTTGTTTTTATCGAGCTGAAACATTGAGAAAAGTTAACAGAGAGGGTTCGGGGGCCAAGTTACGATAAGAGAAGAATATGAAGTTATCACTCCTATCGCCCGAGCAGTCAGACTTTCTATCATGATGAATGTGTTAGTAGTGTGTTAGTAATCGAGACCAGATCCGAAGATTACCTACGTTCCTCTCATGATGAGAAGCTCAGGTCGACGTAGTTCGCACATAATCAGAATAGAGTGAAGAAGTGGGATCATGCATAATGAAGGGGGGAGGAGAAAGAATCATACAATATGATCACATCCTAGAATAATGATTATACCATTGATAAGATCAACGTGCATTCATCATATTCATCCTTAGAGAGTTACTGATCATGGGAGTAATTACCTAAAGTGTAGGGTTTAGAGGTAGTTCCTAGATCTTGTTGATCATCATCGGCTATGCATTATAAGTAGGGATTAAAACATTAGGTCTAGCATGTTCAATCTAACATAATAATAAGAACATCATGAAACATGTATGAAATAACACATAAGCATGAAGATCGTTACCCTAGAAATAGAGCATATTGTGAATTCTAGTAAGAACATGAAGAACACATTATGAATCATATGAATATAGATGTATAAACATAATGAAACTAGCATAAATCAGATCTAAACTAAGAAAACATGACAAATTCTCACCAATCTTGACAAGAACGAAGTCGAATCTCTAGCACGGATTTGCCGGACCTTTGGGATTGCTAGAAAGTCTTAGAGAGAGAGTTTTGTCTGCAGTTTAGACTGTAGAACTCGGGGGAGAGAATTGTGTGTCGAAATTATGAAGTGAGGTCACCTATATATAGGGTTTCTGACCCGGAAGGAGTGGCCGCCCGACCCCTCCTAGACTGGCTGCCCGGCCCCTCCTAGACTGGCCGCCCGGCCGGTCCAAAGGATTGGCATGGTTTTTGAGGCTCTGATCAATCTGGACTCTGGAGAAGGATTAGATAACGTCTATCTTTGCAGCTTCATCCGATTAGGTCATCAACATCTTCTTATCTGGGCTTTTCGGGAAATTCCGGATAAGTCCTGCGCAGTTCGTAAATACCTGGGAAGTCCCTGTGAGTTCTAGAATGTCTAATAACTCATTTTCAGGTTGGGTTCTAACAGTATGGCCTCGAGAGCATTTCATAATTTATTCTCCGGATGGTGATCTTTCCCCTTTTTCTGTTCATAGGAGAAAGTTGCTGATTCGAGATTTATCTGAGAATGGTTGGAAGAAATTCTTTGCATCTCGAGCATCATCTGAAATTGAGTGGTGTCCTCCCTCTTGGGGGCTTCATCCTTTCGTGGAATGGACTTTGGGTTTCGGGCATGTGGTCCTCCCCGGTCTCAGAGATTCCTCATTTTATCAGCCTGAGCGAGTTCTAAGGCAGTTCGGTCGTCAGCAGATAGTTCTTTTCCCGAGGAGCGGGATACTTCGTCCAGTCTCATACATGGGTCCGGACTTTTCAAGGGAGCTCCAGTCGGCTTGGGGAGGTGACCGACATCGGTGGGCTTCCGTCCCCACTCATCGGGGTAGTATTTTCCTTCTCGAGAGTGTAGACACCCCGATCTCGCACCCCTAAAACCAACCATTTGATTCGGTCTAAGCGCGATAATTGGCCTAAAACCCCAGATTTGGCCGTTCGGGATTACCGTACGCCTTATCAGTGCATCGGATGGAAAAACCATGTCCGGATTCATGATCAGGGCTCAAAACCGAGTAAACAGGCGTATTCTTCGAAAATCGAGCGTCGGGACCCTACGGCGGGCTCCGCACCCCTAGAACGCCTTTTACCGACCATTCTTTGCATTTAAAATTAATTTATGTTATTACTTGCTTATTAAAATATTTCAGATATACCGGTATGAGCAGAAAAATATTCCGAGCAACTCTCATGTTGGGCCCGCGGACAACCGGGACACCAAAGCGCGCACGACGGAGCAGTTGCGGAGCGAAAAGCCGGAGCCGGAAGAAAAGTGTCTATGGCCAGCCACACACGCCAAACACCATTATTTTCCATCCATTCCATCAAAATGGATTGGACAATGTTGACTTTTGGCTAGCCAATCAAGTATGGACACATGGAAAGATGTTTCCTCTTTTTCCCAAACACTCTCAATTAATCCTAAAATTCCTATATAGGACCTTACCTTCCATGGAGGGTTTGTTATTTAATTCCCAAAAAGGTCCTCGTCTTACCTATACAAAAGCCTCACTTCTCTCATTCACCTCATTACATTTACAACTCATTCATTGAACAAACACATTCACTCCACACATTACACTACACACTCTCTCCATACACTTTCACTCTTGCTCTTACTACCACCATTCCACCACCACTACCACCACTCCTCCACCACATCTCCACTACTAAACCACCACCCAAACACCTCATACAACCCCTTCAAATCTCAAGCAACAACAACAACAAGCAACAACAACAACAACAACAACAACAACCACAACCACCACAACAACAACTTCAATCAAACAAAAAAAAGTCTTCCCTTGGGTAGACAAAGGAAGCACAACCCCATATCACAAGCTAGGTAAAATCTCTAGGTAAACTTTGAATCTTTAGCTATGTAGGTGGTTATGTAACTAGTTTGGGACCTAGTCAACTAATGACTAGGTCTCCTTCATTCTTCATGTTTTTCTCCATGTAAAACTTGTAATGTGTACATGTAAATGGTGAATATTTGTTGTTAATATTTAGGTCATCAAGTTTGCATGCTTTCATGAGAGTCAATATGGTCATTTCTTTGAGTTATCCATGCAAGTTCTCATCTTTTCTCTAAAATCCCAGAATCTGCCCTCTCTTTTCATTTCCATGTACATTCATGCAAAACTTGGTTTTTAATGCAAAGTGGCTCTTGGATAATGTTCTAAACATGTCAAATAATAATTTCGATGAGTTTCATAACTTGGTTTTGAGTTTTGGTCATGTTTTGAAACCCATTTTCATGGCTTAAACTTCCAGTTTTTCCATACTCTGCTCAGACCAACGTTTTTCATGCTTTTAAAACTCCATCTTAAAGTGGTTTCTGGGTCTGAGTCAAAACATCAAAGTTTTTCATCACGTGTTGAAGTTCATGCTCTTAAAGTTTCATGATCAGATTCCATGTTTAGGTCGAATTTTCATGCATAGATCTGAGTTACAGACATGCTGTCCTGTTTGTTTTCCTGTGTGCCATGCTCTGTTCTTGTGATTAAAACTCAATTAAACGTGGTTTTTTGACAAAGGTCAAAACATTAACTTTATTCTCCATATTCTCAGGAACTTTAACATATTTTTGAAACATTTTTTGGACCAATGGAAGTGCTCTTTTCACTCACTTGTTTCAGCCTTCAGACTTCAGTTGCTGCACTTCCAGTCTCTGACATCGAAATGTCAGAGACCTTTTGAACAACTTAAACTCATCTTATGAGCTCAAAATTTTGGAATCTTCACGTTTTCAATCTGTCCTTCAACTTTAATTCTTGGTATTTTGTCATATTCATGAGCTAAGATGGTTAAAATTGGTGGTCAATGTGCTATGTTTGTTGAGCAATTTTTTCTGGGCAGATTTTGTGAAAAGCTTTCTTGTCAACATTTGGAGTCCAAATTTAATCTAAAAATCCATAAAAACTTCACAATGATCTCTAACATTCTGGGAGTAATCCCCAATTTTTTAGTTTTGGATTTGGATCATTTTAGGACAGGTACGATGGCTCGGGGAAGGAGAATGACGCCAAAATCGACAAAAGCTCCGTCACAAGGACATTTATTTTATTTATGGGATCTGTCTCCCATTTTTGCATATATGTATATCCCAGACTGTACATAATCCCCCTCCCGTGGATGTTTTCTTTCTTGACATGATCAAACCATTTTCGAAAACCAATCGGGGAATCCACCCAAACCGATTTCCCGGTTGCGAATTAAAATGAATATACCTAGACTAGAAGACTCCCCTGTACATAAACATACACACTTTTTCACAAGTTAGGACATAAAACATTTTTTCAAAGGGCAAATAAAATGAAGCGTAGGCGGAAGCATGCTAGAGACCGAAAAGGCGAGTGGAGTGCTTAACACCTTCTCTTCTCGTAAATTAGCCCCCGAACCCACTTCTTTTCAAACCAAAAGGTTTTATCTCTATTTTCCTTAAATAAAATGAGGTGGCGACTCTTCTTTTTTCAAACCAAAGTAGGGTAACCATTTCGAGAAACCGAGCGGATTCCAGCCGCGTTTCGCACGGATCCCCACGCGGGTACGGGCGCGGGCTCTCACAGTGGCGACTCCGCTGGGGACATTTTCAAAAGTGGGCTAGACTCAAATGTGTGCTTTCGCCATTATTTGCCTTTTCCTTGTGTGTATATATACATGTCCTAACTTTGTTTTGCAGGTTTTTCTTTTATATGTGTAAATAAAAAGAAAATAAAAAGCGAAAACAAAAAAAATACGTGCTTTTCTTTCTTTCCTCAAAAAATCATTTTTCAAAAAAATAGAGACCTCACACACAATCACGTTTTCGAACTTCCGACTTAGCAACCGTACAAACCTTAGGGGGTGTTACCCGGTGTGTGAAGGGGGGTCACCGATCCTCCGATAGGGCTCCCGGTTGACATTCCCGCCCCAAAGCGCGGCTACTAGTCGTCGTTGCGGGTGTAAGCCACATGCAAGCCAACCATCAAAAGCCTCGATGTCCGAATTTTCAAAATGACACGTCCTCGACTTTAAGCCGGTTTTTGTCTAATAATTTCTCTTTAAACCTATGCATTCCTAAAAGGTTATAAAAAACCTAAAGTGTGGATATTTTGGAACGATTGGATTGACCCGAAATTATCAAGACCTTCACATAGACCGTAACCCGAATGGTGGATCCCAGAAAGAGTATAGGCCCTTTGCTAGGGGCTTCGGACGGCCATTAGTACAGGTGAAAAACGTTGGTCCTATACTTTGGAGACGGTATCCACTATTCCAGGATTTAATCATTGAACGTATCAAAACAAAGCGAGCTGCTTGTCCGGCTTCCTAGGTTTTGTGCTTTGCTTGCGCTTCAACCTTTTTCGAAAACAATGTTGTTTCAAAGTCTTACACTTTTCTTCTCTTTGTGCTTTTATTCTTGTACATAAAAGAAATCCCATTTCAAAATTTTAAAACATTCTTTTTCATCCATTCTTGTAGAGGGAGAATCTCACTTCGTTTTCTAGCGCGACATTCAAGGTCAGTTCCAGATATCACTTTGATCAAGGTCTACTCCGGGTTCTCTCATCAAGCATGGCCAACAGCGGACAAAAATCAGGAAATGGGGCTAGGGGCTCACTTAACATTGAGCCGAGGAATGCAGTGGAACAATGGTTGGAATGGCGCTTGAACGAACACACCAATCGCATGACCAGCCTTTTGCAAGAATTTCAAAAAGGGATGTTGGATCAGATGGCAAGCCTCTTGAGGGACCAAAGTAAATTGGAGCTCAACGAGCTCCAAGCACCCCAATTCCAAAATATCAGTTCCGATCTCAACTCTTCTTCGCCCCGAGATACGAGGTTCATGACATGTAATGATAATGTGCAGCAGATGACAAATAACAATTCAAGTTTGCATAATGTTGGGGATCAAAAATCAAGCCGTTCACAGAGAAGGTGCAGTCGTCATGATAGGCACTTTGATGAATTGTTCATGACATGGAACCCCGAAAGCTTACAATCCTGTCCCATCTGGCAAGGCTAAGAAGAAGAGTTTGGTTCGAAAGGAAGATAGACAATTCGATGAATTTGGAGCCCCGATATCCAGTGTTTTTTATAGTTTGGTTTCTCAGGGAATCATGAAGCCCATGGAGGGGTATAAGTTACCCAACCCGTTGCCTAAATCTTGGGACCCCTCAAAGCTCTGCATGTATCATCAAGTTTGGGGTCACGATACAAATTCGTGTTGGGGGCTTAAGCATATCATTCAGGACCTTATCGATAGAAAAGTTATCCCAAAGCCTTCGCTGAAAGCTTCAAGTTCGAAGATGTTATCCTAGGGACTCACCGAGCCCCAGGAAGGAGCTCTCTTTTGTTAGGTGATGACCGCAGTTTATCAACGCGAGGAAATGTTCCTTTGCTGATAGTAGAAGCTTGCTGACCCGAGGGGTTATGTCTCTTTTGCTGTGAATAGGGCAAACTGCCCAACTCTAATCCCTTTTGCTTTCGGGCCCGTCCTAAAATGCGCTCACATTTCTTTTGCTTTCCAAATCCATGCTTGCGTGTCATCTTTTCCGTAATATATTTATTTGCTTGCTTGTCTTGTAAATATGCTTTCAGTAAATGAACTCGCGTTATAATCAAGTGCCTTCATAATCACATATTTTATAAATTTGGTCCCACAAATGATTAATCGCACTTAATTAAAAGCAAACGATAATAAACGGGACTAATTTTAGACTGCGATTAATTGAGGTGAGAACTAGGGTTGACAGTGCTCAACGGGATTCACAAACGAAGGTAATCAAGGAAGTTTACAGAAGCGATCGATGGAGTTCCCGCCAACTATCAGACACAGATTCGAAGAGACCAAACCAGTGACAAGAACCAGAAATTGTTGTTCTTTAATGTGTTGTAAATTCCTGTATTATGTTTTACGATTATCAATTTGTACTTAAACATCATTCATTGTAAATTTCCAATTATCGTTATGTTCGCAAAAAAAAAAAAAAAAAAAAAAAAATGCAAAAAAGGAGAGGGTGTAAAAAAAAAAAAAAAAAAAAATAAGTGCAAAAAAGGAGAGGGTGTGAAAAAAATAAAAAAAAATAAAAAATAAAAAATGAGTGCAAAAAAAAGAGAGGGTGTGAAAAAAATAAAAATAAATAAAAAATAAAAAATGAGTGCAAAAAAGGAGAGTGTGTGAAAAAAAAAAAAAAAAAAAAAAAAACTTTGGTTACTTTATTTCGCTCTATTCTTGTATATTATTTCATTATTTGTACATATTACATGCATATTACATATACCCCTAAGAAGCATCTCGAACCCATTGTGCGAACACCATCAACGACAGCAACATGTGACTCCCTCAAGACCTAATAGCTCAAGCCGGCCTCCTACACTGAGAGGTTAAAAACCCTTACCCCAGAGATTTCGAGAGTTAAACATTTTCCCTTAACAAACCAACCTCTCAATTTTAGAGGTTAGAGACCAAAAGTCAGACAGCCTTCGGGGACTCCATCAAGATCAAAAAGCGCAGTAACAAAGACGACGTAGAGAGCACCGTGCATATGAGGCTAATCTAAATTGAAGAAGATCTCGATCACTTGACTTTGGGCAAGCACCATCAACGACGGCAACTGGTGTCTTTTGTTGGAGACCAACATGCTCTGCTAAACCCTTACATTGAGGGAGCTCAGCGGCCAAAGGTCATACAGCCTCTAATCAATCTCAAAAAGTGAGACAAGGACCTCCCACCCACGAGGTCAACAGGTGGTGCTAATTACAATTGTTTGGTGGTGTTCTCATCTCGATTTGTCACGGTCTAATTTGAGTCCAATAAATCTTTTCTAAAAAATAGAAATTAACTTTTTGATTTTGAAGCACTTGACCATTAATGCGAATTCTAATCTTGAGTCATTGATTTCGAATGTGAGCAATTTTCTCGAGTCTAGGGGCTTCCCCCTACTCTCGTCCTTCCGTCAATTTTTTTCTGCGCAAACACAATGTCAAAGATCCCACGGGATCTTTCTTTGCTTTCCCAAAACACTGGCATTGTGCCTTCCCTAGTCAATTCCTGTAATTTGTCACAACAAGGGAGGCGAGGGAATGTGATCCTCTGACTCTCAAAATCCAAAATCGGGAAGTATGCTCAAATGAATGAATGTGAACTGGGGCTGCGCGTCAGGATTCAGAAATGATAGATGGGTTCCCAGTTAATGCAAAACGTCTCAGGGGTAGGACAACTCTCACAGATAGTTGGTCCTTGGAAGTTTTAGCATAAAAAATCATCAGAATTTGTGAGACAACCGTCACAGATGGTTAGGTCCTTTTCAAGAGAATCATCAGAGGGAAGTTTTTCAGATTATCAGTTTGGGCCACAGGTCACAAAGCTCAATCACCGGCAATACTGGGGGCTGTGTATAATTGGTTAATTCTCGAAGGCAGTTGATTTCCCCATCAAAGCGTCGAATGGAAATGTGACTATCACAATGTGTGAGTTACTCCCAGTAGCGAAACATCAAATCTGCAACAACTCTCAACGACAGTTAGGTCCCAAAGCAGTATGAGTATCAAGGCATGGAGCTGCCTCGAACCGATGAACAGTACAAGAATCACCTTGGGATAGCAGTAGGGGCTTCAGAACTTATGACCGCTTTTACAAACAGCGAGGTCCTCAGAAAATGAGTCGTCAAATGTGGGGTTGATCCTTGACAAAGTGGGGGCTTTCATGATTGAAGATCTGGGGGCTGATTCTGAAAAGGCGCTGGGCTTCCGCAACCGACATCTGGGGGGCAAGGCAAAGTAATCCATCAGGAGAGACACTGTCACGACCCGAAATATAGGCTCTATTTTATTAGTAATTAAATAATTATTATTTAATTATTTGCTTATTTATTTATTTAAGTTATTATTTATTTAAATAATTATGTGTGCAATTTATGTGTTATAATATTTATGCCTAGTATTTTATTTGGGTCTTAATAAATTAGTGGGAGTATCTTAGTTGAGCTAGTTAGTAAGGGAAGGGGGGCTAGGTGTATCATTTCAAATTACTCCCTCCCTACTCCTACCCTCTCCCTCTTACACTCCATCTCCCTCACCCTACTCCCTCCTCCCAGCAATCTCTCTCTCTCTCCTCCAAGTTTGGGTAAGTTTTTCTCTTCTCCATTCTCTCTTAATTTTCTCCTTCTTCCTCTCATCTTCTCTCATTTCTTAAAACGTGAACATTGTTTAGATCGTCGATAGGATCGTAGAGAGACAAAAAGATTTGAATTCCGTCAACTTTGAGAATTTGCAAGTAAGTTACTTTTCCCCCATTTTGATGCTAATATGTTCATGTCATGTTTATATGATGTTTGATGTGTTAATTGTGAAGTTTGATTGAGTTTTGAATTTATTTTGAATTTATTGAGTTCTTGGCTAAAAATGGTGAATGGATGAATGTCTTGATTTAATCTTGGGTTTTGTTGGTAAAGGGTGTTGTTAAGGTCCCTTTGTTGGTTAGTTATGGTTTGGGTACCTTGAGGATTTCATTGGTTGTGTTGGATTAAGAGATTGTGAAAATGGTAAGGAAAAATGGAAGAACCCAGCTGGGAATTTCCCCCAGCCCGTAGACCAGGCGCCCGCCTGGGTCAGACCAAGCGCCCGCCTACATACCCCTTTCTGAAGACCAAACTTACTGGACAAACAAGCGCCCGCCTGCCCCATACCAGGCGCCCGCCAGCCCCTGTTTCAGGAATTTGACCCTTTTGCTTGGTTTAAGACTTAAAACTTAACTAGTTTGGGTTTAATCCTTCTAATTAACTTAAGATAACACCGTGGAACACTTTATTGTGTGGATTTGATTCTTTGTGAATAATTATGAAGTGAAATTTATTTAAGTACCGTTTTGGTAATGTTGGGCATCTTTGATGAGCTGTTTATATTGGTTGACCTTTGTGGTAACTTAATTTGATTGGTTCCCTACTTTGGAACCTTAAGTTGTTTAATTAAGCTAGTATTTATTACTTAGCCTTTATATGAAAGTCCAGCTGGTATTTTGTGTGTGTTTGGGCGATGCGAAGCATTATGATGGCACGGCCAAGTCCATTGTGATGTTGACCATTGTTTTGCCCCATTATTACCCTCCTCCAGATTGGCCTTGGATGTGAGAAGAGCTAGCTCCTTTGTGTGCATTTTAGCTATTTATTGGAGCATGACTTTGTGGCATGTCTCCCGCCCTTTGTGACACTTCCTTTGGTTATTGGTTCCGGTACCGGGGTTTTCTCTTCGGCTTTCATGCTATTATGAAGATGATGATTGGTTGATTATTGAAGCTGCGCAGCGATCCTTTATTTGGATGTTCCGGTTTGGAAAACCTTGGCTATATCCTTTGTTATGTGTTTATTTCCGCTGCTATCTGATACATGATAAATGCTATATGCTATGTGATATTTATTGTTGTTATTGCCTATTGCATCATAGCATGTCATGTAGTTGCATTAGTAACTTATTGAGATTTATCTCACCCCTTTTCTCTTTTATCTTTGTTTTTCCTTAACCCCCCCAGGTGCTAAGGATTAGTCTCGCTGATCACGAGAACGAGGACGTCGAGGGTGGATACATTCTTTTGGGGAAAGTTGTATAGGTTGGTTTCCATTATGTAAATGTGTAACCATTTTGGGGTAGTTGTACCAAACAATGACGTCTTTAAGAATTGTACGTTTATATTTTGTTGGGCATAAACTTGTGGAAGTTTATGATTGTTGTAATTGGCTTTTATCAAACTTGGTTTTGTAAAACTTTGGGTTATTACCTTTTGGTGTCAAATGGAATTTTTAACTTCAGTATTTCTGAGTTTCGGTTTTAGAGTCGACGTCCAGATCACGGTCCCGGGGCCCGCGGGGTCCGGGGTCGCGACAGTTGGTATCAGAGCTATGGCATTAGTTCTATGTATAAGTCTAGGTGGATTAGTATGACCTAGGTGGGTAGTAGTGTGCGGAGTGATTAACGGTTGATGTTTTATGCAGGTACTTGTTACGATGGTTCGTAGAAGGAGTGGTGAAAGTAGTTCCGGTAATGCAAACCCGAATGATACAAGGGAAGAAGCCCGTGCCATGTTTCAAGGCATGTTTGAGGCGGCCATGAAGGCCATACATGATCAAGGTCCGAGGGTAGAACAAGCACCACCCCGCTATGGATTGGAGCAATTTCTGAAGTTGAAACCGGTTGAATTCACTGGGGAACCCGATGTTCGGAAGGCTGAGTTGTGGATTGAGTCTATGGAGAAGATTTACGATGTGTTTGGGTGTTCGGATGAGGACAAGGTCCGGTTTGCGGCTTACAAGCTTGTGGGAGCCGCCGAGCATTGGTGAAAAGGTATTAAAGCTACTTGGGATGATACTCGCACGGTGTATGCATGGGAGTTATTTGTGCGCAAATTCAAGGAGCATTTCATTCCGGTTGTTGATCAAAACCGAAAGGAGATCGAGCTACTCAACTTGGAGCAAGGTGTGTTGTCTATAGCACAATACTCGGCGAAGTTCATAGAGTTAGCCCGGTATTGCGACTATTTGGTGAGGACCGAGGAACAAAAGGCTATGAGATTTATTCGGGGATTGAAGACCTCCATCCGTACTCAACTAATTGCTCAACGGATCGTGACTTTCCAAGATGCGGTGGACCGAGCCTACTTAATAGAGCAAGATATTGGGGAGCATAAAAGGAAGACTGAGGTAGCTAATCCGATTAAGCAAGGAGCTCAAGGCAAGCCACAACACCGTTCCGATAATCGAGGTAACTTTGGGGGACAATCTCAGTTCCGAGGGCAACCGACCCCAAGGAACCCGGGTACCACTTCCGGGAACCAAGGGAGTCAAATTAGGAGGCTTTGTTCGTATTGTCAAAAGGAAGGTCATTCTGAAGACCGTTGTTGGAAGAAGCAAGGAAGGTGTACCAATTGTGGTCAAATGGGTCACTTTGTAAAAGATTGCCCGAGAGGTAGAGGTCAAGCATCCGGGTCCGGAGTTGGTAATAATCAAGGTCAGAAAAGGGATGCTACCGGGAAGCCCAAAGTCCAAGGAAGAGTATTTGCCATGAATCAACAACAAGCTACCGATGATCCATCCGTTATTGAAGGTATTATTTCCGTGTCTAATGTGAGCGCACGAGCGTTAGTAGATCCAGGATCATCTCATTCATACATTTCTGTGCAATTTGCTTCCATGTTAAATGTTGCATTCGAGTCTTTACCGTACGTGCTAGAGGTGTCGACCCCTATAGGAGAATGCTTGGTTTCTGATCGAGTCTTTCGTGCTTGTGATGTGGTTATTTGTGGTCGAGTCCTTTGTGCGGATTTGGTAGTTCTTCCTATCCAAGACTTTGATGTCATTTTGGGTATGGATTGGTTGAGCAAGTTTCATGCTTCCGTTGATTGCCGTAAGAAAACTGTTACCTTTTCTATTCCCGATGTGCCTAAATTTGTGTTTGAGGCTAGTCCCCTGAGTAGAAAGGTTCGCTTAATTTCTTTTATGAAAGCGAGAAAATTGTTGCATAGTGGTTGTGAGGGGTATCTGGCTAGTGTTCTTGATACTAGGAAAGAATCCCCTAGTTTTGATAGTGTTCGGGTAGTTCGGGAATTTCCCGATGTTTTCTCTACCGAGTATGATATGCCTCCCGATCGTGAGATTGAGTTTTGTATAGATCTTTTGCCGGGTACGGCTCCGATCTCGAAAGCGCCTTATAGGTTAGCTCCCGCAGAGTTGAAGGAATTAAAGGTTCAATTGCAAGAGTTGCTTGATCGAGGGTTTATCCGCCCTAGTGTTTCCCCGTGGGGAGCACCGGTTTTGTTTGTGCATAAGAAAGATGGTTCGTTGAGGTTGTGTATAGATTATAGAAAGTTGAATCAGGTTACGGTGAAGAACAAGTATCCTCTACCGCACATTGATGATTTGTTTGATCAGCTTCAAGGGTCCGTGGTTTTCTCTAAGCTTGATTTGAGGAGTGGGTACCATCAGTTGAAGGTTCGATCGGAGGATATTCCGAAGACTGCTTTTTGCACTCGGTATGGTCATTATGAGTTCTTGGTTATGCCGTTTGGGTTGACTAACGCGCCTGCAGTGTTTATGGATTTGATGAACCGGATTTTCCACCCGTATCTTGATTCGTTCGTGGTGGTTTTCATCGACGACATTCTTGTTTATTCGAAATCTCGAGAGGAGCACGAGCAACATTTGAGGACAGTTTTATCCGTTCTTGCGAGGGAGAAATTATTTGCGAAGTTCAGTAAATGTGAATTTTGGCTCGAGAAGGTGTCATTTCTGGGTCATGTTATTTCGAAAGATGGTATTTCGGTGGATCCTTCAAAGATTGAAGCCATAGTGGATTGGAAGAGACCCGAGTCAGTGACCGAGATTCGTAGTTTTCTGGGTTTAGCCGGTTATTACCGAAGGTTTATTGAGGGATTTTCGAGGATTGCTACTCCGATGACTCAGTTGACCCGGAAGAATGTTCCGTTTGTGTGGACCGAGAAATGTGACAAGAGTTTCGAGGAATTGAAGAAGAGGTTGACTACCGCACCGATCTTGACTTTGCCTAATGGGAGCGATGGCCTAGTGATTTATAGTGATGCTTCGAAGGAGGGTTTGGGTTGTGTGTTGATGCAGAATGGGAAAGTAATTGCTTATGCTTCGAGGAAGTTGACCCCTAGTGAGAAGAATTACCCGACTCATGATATGGAGTTAGCGGCTATAGTATTTGCGTTGCACAAGTGGAAGCACTACCTTTATGGAGCGAAGTTTGAAATTTTTACCGATCACAAGAGTTTGAAGTACCTATTCTCTCAGAAGGAATTGAACAACCGACAGCGTCGATGGATGGAATTGTTGAAGGATTATGATTGCACGATTTCTTATCATCCGGGAAAGGCGAATGTGGTAGCCGATGCGATTAGTAGAAAATCTTATGTGGCTTCGATGATGGTCCGTGAATGGAAAATGCTTGAGGATGTTCGAGATTGGTCTCCTCGTGAATCGAGACATGGGGCTATTTTTGCGAATATTAGGGTGTCTCCGACCCTAAATCAAAGAATAAAAGGGGCTCAGAAAGAAGACCCCGAGTTGGTGAAGGTAATGGGTAAATTGAAGGAAAAGAATTTCGAGGATTTTTCTATTAGCTCGAGTGGAGTTTTGACTTTCCGTGGTCGTTTGTGTGTTCCGGATGTTGATGGAATTAAACAGAGAGTTCTTGATGAGGGTCATAAATCGAGGTATACTATTCATCCGGGTAGTACGAAAATGTATCAGGATTTGAAGCAACGATTTTGGTGGATTAATATGAAGAGGGAAATAGCCGAGTATGTTTCGAAGTGTTTAACTTGTCAGCAGGTCAAAGCCGAGCATCAGAGACCCGCGGGATTGCTTCAGCCGTTAGAGATTCCCGAGTGGAAATGGGAACATGTGACTATGGATTTCGTTACGGGATTACCTCGCACCCGTAGGAAGTATGACAGTGTTTGGGTAATAGTGGATAGATTGACCAAGAGCGCCCATTTCTTGCCTATTGATATCAGATATTCGATGGAGAAGCTTGCGACCCTTTATATTGACGAGATTGTTAGATTGCATGGAGTTCCGGTTAGTATTGTGTCAGATCGAGACCCGAGGTTTACTTCTAGATTCTGGAAGGCGTTTCAGGAAGCTTTGGGTACAGATTTGCGATTCAGCACGGCTTTTCATCCTCAGACATATGGTCAATCCGAGAGGACTATTCAGATTTTGGAGGATATGTTGCGAGCGTGTTCGATAGATTTTTCCGATTCTTGGGATTCGCACCTACCGTTAGTGGAGTTCTCTTACAACAACAGTTATCAGGCTAGTATCGAGATGGCACCGTTTGAGGCCTTCTATGGAAGGAAGTGTAGATCGCCTATTTGTTGGGATGAGGTCGGTGAAGCGAAAGTTTTGGGTATTGATTTGCTTCGGGATTCGGTTGAGAAAGTTAAAGTTATCCGGGATAGATTGAAGACAGCCCAGAGTCGACATAAGAGCTACGCAGACAACCGAAGGCGAGATCTTAGTTTTCAGGTTGGTGATTTGGTGTTCTTGAAAGTATCTCCAAAGGTGGGTATTCGTAGATTTGGGAAGAAAGGTAAGTTGGCTCCGAGGTTTATTGGTCCGTTTGAGATTTTGGGAAAGGTTGGACTTCTTGCGTATCGTCTTGCGTTACCGCCATCTTTGGACCGGTTGCACAACGTTTTTCATGTTTCTATGCTTCGGAAGTATGTTCATGATCCGTCTCACGTGTTACCGAGGGTACCGGAGGATATTGAGCCCGATATGAGTTATGAGGAACGACCGGTTCGGATCTTAGATTCCAAAGTCCAAGAGTTGAGGAGCAAGAGCATCGCGTTGGTTCGAGTTCTTTGGAGGAATCATAACATCGAGGAGTCGACGTGGGAACTTCAAGATGAGATCGAGAGGAAATTTCCGTGGCTTTTTGTCTAAGGTGAGTCTCGTTAAAATTCGGGTCGAATTTTCTTTAAGGGGGAGTGAATGTCACGACCCAAAATATAGGCTCTATTTTATTAGTAATTAAATAATTATTATTTAATTATTTGCTTATTTATTTATTTAAGTTATTATTTATTTAAATAATTATGTGTGCAATTTATGTGTTATAATATTTATGCCTAGTATTTTATTTGGGTCTTAATAAATTAGTGGGAGTATCTTAGTTGAGCTAGTTAGTAAGAGAAGGGGGGCTAGGTGTATCATTTCAAATTACTCCCTCCCTACTCCTACCCTCTCCCTCTTACACTCCATCTCCCTCACCCTACTCCCTCCTCCCAGCAATCTCTCTCTCTCTCCTCCAAGTTTGGGTAAGTTTTTCTCTTCTCCATTCTCTCTTAATTTTCTCCTTCTTCCTCTCATCTTCTCTCATTTCTTAAAACGTGAACATTGTTTAGATCGTCGATAGGATCGTAGAGAGCCAAAAAGATTTGAATTCCGTCAACTTTGAGAATTTGCAAGTAAGTTACTTTTCCCCCATTTTGATGCTAATATGTTCATGTCATGTTTATATGATGTTTGATGTGTTAATTGTGAAGTTTGATTGAGTTTTGAATTTATTTTGAATTTATTGAGTTCTTGGCTAAAAATGGTGAATGGATGAATGTCTTGATTTAATCTTGGGTTTTGTTGGTAAAGGGTGTTGTTAAGGTCCCTTTGTTGGTTAGTTATGGTTTGGGTACCTTGAGGATTTCATTGGTGGTGTTGGATTAAGATATTGTGAAAATGGTAAGGAAAAATGGAAGAACCCAGCTGGGAATTTCCCCCAGCCCGTAGACCAGGCGCCCGCCTGGGTCAGACCAAGCGCCCGCCTACATACCCCTTTCTGAAGACCAAACTTACTGGACAAACAAGCGCCCGCCTGCCCCATACCAGGCGCCCGCCCGCCCCTGTTTCAGGAATTTGACCCTTTTGCTTGGTTTAAGACTTAAAACTTAACTAGTTTGGGTTTAATCCTTCTAATTAACTTAAGATAACACCGTGGAACACTTTATTGTGTGGATTTGATTCTTTGTGAATAATTATGAAGTGAAATTTATTTAAGTACCGTTTTGGTAATGTTGGGCATCTTTGATGAGCTGTTTATATTGGTTGACCTTTGTGGTAACTTAATTTGATTGGTTCCCTACTTTGGAACCTTAAGTTGTTTAATTAAGCTAGTATTTATTACTTAGCCTTTATATGAAAGTCCAGCTGGTATTTTGTGTGTGTTTGGGCGATGCGAAGCATTATGATGGCACGGCCAAGTCCATTGTGATGTTGACCATTGTTTTGCCCCATTATTACCCTCCTCCAGATTGGCCTTGGATGTGAGAAGAGCTAGCTCCTTTGTGTGCATTTTAGCTATTTATTGGAGCATGACTTTGTGGCATGTCTCCCGCCCTTTGTGACACTTCCTTTGGTTATTGGTTCCGGTACCGGGGTTTTCTCTTCGGCTTTCATGCTATTATGAAGATGATGATTGGTTGATTATTGAAGCTGCGCAGCGATCCTTTATTTGGATGTTCCGGTTTGGAAAACCTTGGCTATATCCTTTGTTATGTGTTTATTTCCGCTGCTATCTGATACATGATAAATGCTATATGCTATGTGATATTTATTGTTGTTATTGCCTATTGCATCATAGCATGTCATGTAGTTGCATTAGTAACTTATTGAGATTTATCTCACCCCTTTTCTCTTTTATCTTTGTTTTTCCTTAACCCCCCCCCCCAGGTGCTAAGGATTAGTCTCGCTGATCACGAGAACGAGGACGTCGAGGGTGGATACATTCTTTTGGGGAAAGTTGTATAGGTTGGTTTCCATTATGTAAATGTGTAACCATTTTGGGGTAGTTGTACCAAACAATGACGTCTTTAAGAATTGTACGTTTATATTTTGTTGGGCATAAACTTGTGGAAGTTTATGATTGTTGTAATTGGCTTTTATCAAACTTGGTTTTGTAAAACTTTGGGTTATTACCTTTTGCTGTCAAATGGAATTTTTAACTTCAGTATTTCTGAGTTTCGGTTTTAGAGTCGACGTCCAGATCGCGGTCCCGGGGCCCGCGGGGTCCGGGGTCGCGACAGACACCGTCGAGTAAACTTGATCAAATGGGTGTAGGGAATTGACCTTTCGAGTACTCGCGCTAGACATTCACTCCTACTCCACCATATATCTCACCATAACTCCCATTCCTCGCAAAGTTTTCAAAAGAAAAATGCACAGTTCATTCCTTTCCCGATTTTCCCTCTTTGCACATAGACACTTTGTTTCATTTTATAAAAAGAATGATGGCTGAAATGCAAGCAATGCACACGTGTCAAAAGAAAAAAAAAAGAGAGTGTTTTAAATTCTGAAAGAAAGATGGTAAGATTTAAATTTTAAAATCATTTGCAAAGAAAATCCTCGTTTGAAGTCCTTCAACCATCAATGACAATGAGAAGTTTTTGAAGTGAAAAATGCGCGCTATGATATTGCATACTTGTGAAAATCTTTTGCAGGTGTCCAAATCTAATCCCATGCAGGTACCCCATCGCAAGAAGGGTCACCTCCAACAAATCGTCTGTCAAACAAAATGTGTTTTTCGAGTTTTTCACAAACTCGAACTACGTGAGGTCTGATTCCCGAAAGGGATACGTAGGCAGCTTGCTTCGGCGAGTCCGACCACAAACACATCGAAATGATGGAAAGCGAGCAGTTCTCAACGTGATATGTTCTTTATCTCTCGATCTTTTAATCATGATGATTTGGATGCGTGTATGACACACTCCCTGCACATGAATGTCACGATATATATGTATGCTTGTGAAAGGTCTTATGCAGGTACTCAAATCCAATCTCCGAGGCCAGGTCACGTCCAAACCCCTCAAGAAAGGTCTTCTTCAACATCACACCACATCTGTTCCAATCAAATTGTGTTTTTCGAGTTTTTCACAAACTTGAACTACGTAAGGTCTGATTCCCGAAAGGGATACGTAGGCAGCCTATCACCTCAGGTCCGACCACACACGCATCAAAACGTTGCAATAGAGATCTTGGCACCGCAAGTCCGGCCACAAACGCATCGAAATGTTGAAATGGGGGAGCTTGTCACGTGAAGCCCAACTAAACACATCCAAATATTCCAAGAGCAGCTTCTCCACATCTTGCAGAAACTCGAGATGGCCTCCCGTCAAATCCAAAAGGGTCCCAACATGAAAGCATGGTAATTGGATTGTTCTCCTCAAGCCAAGAATCAAAAATCTCATCACACAGCAACTACAAAGCCAGAGGATCCGCACATGGTAGCAGCTTGCAGTGTATCCTTGATCTATCAAATTTGAATGTGTGTGGAATTTTAGATTATCTTGTTCCTATCATGCCATTATCATATCATGTCATATACGATGTTGCACCCCCATCCCAAGCATGTCATTTTCACATCCATATACATACCATGCTAACATCGTAATTGCGGCCACCATCACGTCAAATCTAATCATAATCTTTGGTAAAAATGTGAGTTTTTAAAAGAGAAAAGAAACTTGTGCATCTAGGTCACAATCAAAAATCAAATGCAATTGGCACTAGCATAAGTACTTTTGTGGCTTGCAAATGTTTATGCTTGAACAGGTGCGCTCCCGAGCTTATCAACTCCGTTCCCGCTTAACAGTGGTTCACTGTAAGGCAAAGCTCAGAATCTCATCACGTTGCAATCTCAAAGCTAAAAGATTGGAGCAAAACCACAACGTGCAGCGTATCCTTGAATTTTCTTTCATGATATTTCTCTCGAGTGTTTGAAATGTCTTGAATCTCAAAAAATTTGGTTACTTTGGTCTGTTCGGCCGTCCGCCTAATTTGACCCCCCTCGAATGCTTGGTTACTCTGGTCTATTCGGCCGTCCCCCGAATTTGACATTTTCAAAATGCTTGGTTACCCCGGTCTGTTCGGCCGTCCCCCGAATTTGACCCCCCTCGAATATTTGGTTACTCTCTGGTCCACTCGAGCGCTCGGGTTGGACCTCCCTCAGAACTACGCCCCGACTTGATTCCCGCGAGGGATACGTAGGCAGCTCGATAACAAGAGTTTCAGTCGGACGTTCTATCGAATTGATGTTACCTCAACCCCGGCTCAGAGATGTATGTGATCTCACCAACCCATAAGCCGTTCACCCATTCCAATCCCCAGCAAAGAGAATTCGGTTTCTCAATGCATCCCCAGCATCCATCCGAACTACGATTGGTCTGATTCTCGCAAGAGATACGTAGGAAACTTGGGAACCCAGGTTCGACCATACTTGTTGTTTGCTTGCTTGAGTAGAACTACGGAGGCTTGATTCCCGCGAGGGATACGTAGGAAGCCCTACTTTGGGCTCAGCCGTCAAACCCTAGACGAGATCGGTTGTCTATATTGGATCGTCGAATCCCTTTTACATCACAAGTGAATTCGACGAGGGGCTCTGTAGACACCCCGATCTCGCACCCCTAAAACCAACCATTTGATTCGGTCTAAGCGCGATAATTGGCCTAAAACCCCAGATTTGGCCGTTCGGGATTACCGTACGCCTTATCGGTGCATCGGATGGAAAAACCATGTCCGGATTCATGATCAGGGCTCAAAACCGAGAAAACAGACGTATTCTTCGAAAATCGAGCGTCGGGACCCTACGGCGGGCTCCGCACCCCTAGAACGCCTTTTACCGACCATTCTTTGCATTTAAATTAATTTATGTTATTCCTTGCTTATTAAAATATTTCAGATATACCGGTATGAGCAGAAAAATATTCCGAGCAACTCTCATGTTGGGCCCGCGGACAACCGGGACACCAAAGCGCGCACGACGGAGCAGTTGCGGAGCGAAAAGCCGGAGCCGGAAGAAAAGTGTCTATGGCCAGCCACACACGCCAAACACCATTATTTTCCATCCATTCCATCAAAATGGATTGGACAATGTTGACTTTTGGCTAGCCAATCAAGTATGGACACATGGAAAGATGTTTCCTCTTTTTCCCAAACACTCTCAATTAATCCTAAAATTCCTATATAGGACCTTACCTTCCATGGAGGGTTTGTTATTTAATTCCCAAAAAGGTCCTCATCTTACCTATACAAAATCCTCACTTCTCTCATTCACCTCATTACATTTACAACTCATTCATTGAACAAACACATTCACTCCACACATTACACTACACACTCTCTCCATACACTTTCACTCTTGCTCTTACTACCACCATTCCACCACCACTCCTCCACCACATCTCCACTACTAAACCACCACCCAAACACCTCATACAACCCCTTCAAATCTCAAGCAACAACAACAACAAGCAACAACAACAACAACAACAACAACAACAACAACCACAACCACCACAACAACAACAACTTCAATCAAACAAAAAAAAAGTCTTCCCTTGGGTAGACAAAGGAAGCACAACCCCATATCACAAGCTAGGTAAAATCTCTAGGTAAACTTTGAATCTTTAGCTATGTAGGTGGTTATGTAACTAGTTTGGGACCTAGTCAACTAATGACTAGGTCTCCTTCATTCTTCATGTTTTTCTCCATGTAAAACTTGTAATGTGTACATGTAAATGGTGAATCTTTGTTGTTAATATTTAGGTCATCAAGTTTGCATGCTTTCATGAGAGTCAATATGGTCATTTCTTTGAGTTATCCATGCAAGTTCTCATCTTTTCTCTAAAATCCCAGAATCTGCCCTCTCTTTTCATTTCCATGTACATTCATGCAAAACTTGGTTTTTAATGCAAAGTGGCTCTTGGATAATGTTCTAAACATGTCAAATAATAAGTTCGATGAGTTTCATAACTTGGTTTTGAGTTTTGGTCATGTTTTGAAACCCATTTTCATGGCTTAAACTTCCAGTTATTCCATACTCTGCTCAGACCAACGTTTTTCATGCTTTTAAAACTCCATCTTAAAGTGGTTTCTGGGTCTGAGTCAAAACATCAAAGTTTTTCATCACGTGTTGAAGTTCATGCTCGTCATGTTTCATGATCAGATTCCATGTTTAGGTCGAATTTTCATGCATATATCTGAGTTACAGACATGCTGTCCTGTTTGTTTTCCTGTGTGCCATGCTCTGTTCTTGTGATTAAAACTCAATGAAAACGTGGTTTTTTGACAAAGGTCAAAACATTAACTTTATTCTCCACATGCTCAGGAACTTTAAAATATTTTTGAAACATTTATTGGACCAATGGAAGTGCTCTTTTCACTCACTTGTTTCAGCCTTCAGACTTCAGTTTCTGCACTTCCAGTCTCTGACATCGAAATGTCAGAGACCTTTTGAACAACTTAAACTCATCTTATGAGCTCAAAATTTTGGAATCTTCACGTTTTCAATCTGTCCTTCAACTTTCATTCTTGGTATTTTGTCATATTCATGAGCTAAGATGGTTAAAATTGGTGGTCAATGTGCTATGTTTGTTGAGCAATTTTTTCTGGGCAGATTTTGTGAAAAGCTTTCTTGTCAACATTTGGAGTCCAAATTTAATCTAAAAATCCATAAAAACTTCACAATGATCTCTAACATTCTGGGAGTAATCCCCAATTTTTTAGTTTTGGATTTGGATCATTTTAGGACAGGTACGATGGCTCGGGGAAGGAGAATGACGCCAAAATCGACAAAAGCTCCGTCACAAGGACATTTATTTTATTTATGGGATCTGTCTCCCATTTTTGCATATATGTATATCCCAGACTGTACATAATCCCCCTCCCGTGGATGTTTTCTTTCTTGACATGATCAAACCATTTTCGAAAACCAATCGGGGAATCCACCCAAACCGATTTCCCGGTTGCGAATTAAAATGAATATGCCTAGACTAAAAGACTCCCCTGTACATAAACATACACACTTTTTCACAATTTAGGACATAAAACATTTTTTCAAAGGGCAAATAAAATGAAGCGTAGGCGGAAGCATGCTAGAGACTGAAAGGGCGAGTGGAGTGCTTAACACCTTCTCTTCTCGTAAATTAGCCCCCGAACCCACTTCTTTTCAAAGCAAAAGGTTTTATCTCTATTTTCCTTAAATAAAATGAGGTGGCGACTCTTCTTTTTTCAAACCAAAGTAGGGTAACCATTTCGAGAAACCGAGCGGATTCCGTCCGCGTTTCGCACGGATCCCCACGCGGGTACGGGCGCGGGCTCTCACAGAGAGTTACTTGGATTATCTGTTCGGTACCCTTTACCGCGGCATCACTTGGGTAGACACTCTTCGGGCTGAGCTGCTAGAAATGGATTTTGAGCCTAGCAGTGCTTTGAGGTACAAGGAGGCTGCTATTGATTCGAACAATATTCCGGCTGACCTTTTTGGTACTCCTTTGGATGACTTTTATGCTCGGAGGCGTCTTGCTGCATAGAAGGTCGTGGTTCATCTCAGTGTTCCTAGGCCTCCCAAGAAGAGTATGATCGAGAGCCATTCGGGTGGCTCTTCGAAAGCTAAGAAGAAATTAGATTTTTCCTACTACCCCAATATTGCAATTAAATAGACCACTTGTTTAAGATTTTTCCAGTATGGAAGCTCAGGTCTCCGTAGTTCAAACAAATGAAGACCATTTTTTTTGTGCACCCTGTTTTTTGCCTAGACCGCCCTTTCAGGTTTTCAATCTAGCGGGCTTCTTTTTTGCACTTGCTCTAATTTTTGCCTAGACCGCCCTTACGGGTTTTCAACCTAGCGAGCATTTTTTTATGGTCTTCATTTGTTAAGCGTAGAACTTCTTGAGCTTGTCGAGGTTGACCTCCTTTGGCAATTGATCACCATCCAAGTTTATGAGTCGGACTGCACCGCCGCTTAGTATCTTCTTGACCACGTAAGGACCGATCCATCGGGGTCCCCATTTCTTGAGGGGATTCATAGCATTGGGAGGATGTTGTCTTATGACCAAGTCTCCCACTTTGATGTTTCGGGGCTTCACCTTTTTGTTGAAAGCCCTTGCCATTCTTTGTTGATAAGCTCTTGTGCGTTCGAACGCTCTTAGCTTCTTTTCATCGAGTAGGGCTAATTGTTCATACCGACTTTGCATCCAATCAACCTCGTTGACTTGATTTTTGAGTAAAACCCGTAGAGAGGGAACTTCAAGTTCGACTGGGAGTACGGCTTCAGAACCATAAACCAATGTGTACGGAGTCTCTCCTGTTGCTGACTGGGTTGATGTGCGGTAGCTCCACAATGCTAGAGGTAATTTCTTGGGCCAATCCCTTCCTGTTGAGGCCATTTTCCATATGATGATCTCAATCATCTTGTTTGCTGCTTCGACCGCCCCATTAGATTGGGGGCGGTACGGGGATGACTTGTGCTTGGTAATTTTGTAATCCACCAAAAGTGCATCCATTTCCTTCTCAAAGTGTGAAACATTATCAGACATGATCTCATGAGGAATACCGTATCGGCACATGATGTTGTTCTTCACGAATTCGGCCACTTTCTTGGCATTGAGAACTCGGTAAGCTTGTGCTTCGACCCACTTTGTGAAATAATATACGGCCACTAGAATGAATGACTGTCCGTTGCTTCTCGTAGGATGGACTTTGCTGATGATATCTATGCCCCAACAAGAAAACGGCCACGTTGTGGTCATGTTGTACAGTTGTGAAGGTGGAGCATGTTGCAGATTAGCATGGAATTGGCACTTGGCGCATTTCTTGACTTTCTCGATGCAGTCTATTTCCATAGTGGTCCAATAGTAGCCAATACGAAGTATCTTCTTGTAGACACCCCGCCTTGGACCTCTCACCCCGATTGCATACATAGTATTTTTATTTAACTTATTTTTGTTAATTTATGTTACTTCCGTTAAGTTCCTAACTGATTCCGTTAGTTTTGGACTAAACTGCATAACAGAGTTAACTTTTAGAGTCATTCTATCATTCTGTTATTCTCACTCGCGGGCACCTCCCGTAATAGTCATAGGGCGCGCGCGCGTTTGGTCCAATAGGTCGGACCCGCGCGCTTCCCACTTTAGCAGTAACGGATAGCACCATTTTCCCTCCCTTTTCTTATTTAGAAAATCTCTTCTTGATCACAAACACCTCCTTTTTACATCCACATTCATTCCCCCTTATTTCATAACTCCCAAACCTTTATTCTAGCCATTCTTCATAAAAACAAAATATTTCATTTTATTATTATTTGATTTTCTTTTATTTCTTTCATTAATTCTTTTATTTATCTCTCTTGATTGGTCAATTCCATTTCACATGGATTGACCAATTCCCTCCAACCTTTCCCTCCTAATTTTACCTATAAAAACCATCATCTCCTACCTTGGAAAAGGACCTCATTTTTTAGACCTTGAACACTTTCTCTTTACACAAATTCTCCCAACAAGAGTTTTAACAACAAAACTCTACACAAAGTTCTACACAACCATTTCTCTACAACAACTCCACTTTCAAGTCAAGGTTTCAAGTTCTCTTTTCTAAAGGTACAACTTTTCTCTTTCTCTTTTATTTATGTCTTACTAGTATGCAATCTCCATAAAAGGAATACAACCAAAAGGCCACTTCACTATTGAAGTTTGGTCAAGGTTACATTCCAACATTCCAAACACTAATTAAATTCCATTTCATTTCTTATGTAATTGTTTAGCATATTCAACATGTAATCTTTTAGCATAAATTAATTAATAAAATCATCCTTTTTATTTCCCATTTTCTTCTCATCTCAATTGCTAGCACATTTTTTATATCAATAAGTTGAAGGACATTTAACATTAGAACACCAAAAGTAGCAATACCCGCGTAAGCGGGGCGGAGTGGGTGTTTAAGTACTTCCCACTCCGTCACCTAACCCCCGAACCCTTCTCTCCCGAATCTCTGATTTTCGTACAAAAATTGGCTTTCTTTAGGTTTTCTCGCGTTCCTCTAAAAACGTGGGTGGCGACTCTTAAAATCAATTAAACATCCTAGGTAATTCACTCGCTCTAGCCAAGCCGTGGTTCCCTGGGGTATCTACACTTCTTGGCTAACCTGATCCCATTCATATGGGGTCCACACTCGCATTCGTGGAATTCATGCATTATTTCTTGAGCTTCGATCTCATTTTCACACAAAAGATTGCTCCCTTCGTGATGTCTCTTGTAAACTCGGTTTCCAATCAACACATATCTCGCAGCTAGATTTTGTAATGCCACTCGAGACTTCCCATTGCTGTTCTCAGGGAAAGTGCCGTTGTTGAGGAAGTTCATGATGTCTGTGTACCATGGGGGGTTATCTTGGACTTCGTTGATCTCGATATTCATGCAATATGCCGTACTAGTCCATCTTGAAATTTTGAAGGGTTTTACCATTTTTCCTTTGGGCATCTCAACCAGTGAGTCTATGGTGGCTAGTGCATCGGCAAAGCGGTTCTTGTCCCTTGGCAAATAGTTGAACATGATGTCTTGAAACTGTTCAACTAACTCCTCGAGGTGCTGACCATACTGTTGGAGAGTCGGGTGTTGGATTCTCCATTTGCCCAATGTCTGATTGATAAGGAGCAGGAAGTCACCGAATACTTCTAGATCTGTGACATTTGTTTCTAGGGCTACTTCTAGCCCCACTATACATGCCTCATATTCAGCAATGTTGTTGGTAGCTTTGAATTCAAGACGGATTACAATTGTAGTGTAGATGTCCTTTGGATCGACAAGCAACATTCCTATCCTATAACCGTGCTTATTGGCTACGCCATCGAAAAAAAGTTGCCACTTATTTTCCTCGGTTGTAGTGCAAATCAAGTCCTCATCGAGAAATTGTATGTCTTCCCCCTTCACTTCGTCACACAGAAATTCAGCAAGCTGATCACTGAACACTTTCCCCCTGATGGAATTGAGTATGACGTAAGTGATATCATAAAGGCTTCCATGTAATGTTTGAGCTTTTGAGTGACCCAAACCAGTGCTGCACATGACTTCTCCAAGACGGAGTAGTTCTTTTCGCCTCTCTGGAATCGGCGACTGACAAAGTAAATGGCATTCTCTTTTATAGAGTCTCGTTGCTCTTGTGCTAGAATAGCCCCTAGGGATTCATAATTCACTGTGAGGTAGAGCAAGAGAGGTTTCTCTTTGTGTGGTGGAACCAGAACCAGAGGGCTTGTCAAATAGTGCTTCACTTGATCGAAGGCTTCTTGGCAAGCGTCGGTCCATTCTAGAGCCACGTTCTTCTTGAGTAGCTTGAAGATTGGCTCACACATGGAAGTGAGTTGGTGCACAAACTAACTGATGTACTGAAGTCTTCCCATGAAACCTTTGATTTCTTTCTGTGTCTTTTGAGGAGGCATGTCAATGATTGCCTTGATTTTTGAGGGATCTGCTTCAATTCCCCTTTCAGTGACTATGTAGCCAAAAACTTAGCCTCGGATAACCCCGAAGGTGCACTCTGCGGGATTGAGCCTCATCTTGTGTTGTCGAAGCCTTTCAAAGAACTTGCGGAGGTCGATCAAGTGTTGACCGTCGGTCCCCTTTGAATGGATGATCATGTCATCCACATAGGCCTCAATTTCCTTGTGAATCATATCGTGGAACAAGTCTGTCACAACCCTTTGATAAGTAGCCCTAGCGTTCCTCAACCCAAACGGCATGACTGTGTAGCAAAAGGTGCCCCACGGTGTTGTGAAAACAGTTTTGTGTTGATCCTCCTCGGACATGAGAATCTGATAGTACCCGGCGAAACCATCCACAAATGAGAGGACTTCGTAGACGGTAGTGGAATCGACTAGCATGTCGATGTTGGGTAGTGGGAAATCATCCTTTGGGGAAGCTTTGTTTAAATCCCGGAAATCCACACAAACACGGACCTTGCCGTTAGCCTTTCTGACTGTCACTACATTGGCTAGCCATGTCGGATATTCAATGACGTTGATGAAGCCCACACTAAAAAGCTTCTCTATCTCTTCTTTGACTTGTAAAGACCATTGTGGCTTGATCTTTCTGAGATTCTGTTTTGTTGGCTTAGTGTCGTCCCTGATCGGAATCCTATGTTCGGTGACCTTTTTGTCTAAACCCGGCATGTCTTTGTATGACCTGTTGGTGTTGGTGCACTAGGCACGTTTGTTAAACGTTGTGTACGTTATCATTTTATTCATAATAATAAAGAGATAATAAGATTATTATTATGGCTCGTGTTTGCTTATAATAATCTCCGTCCCTAGAGCTTGTTAAGCACTAGTATAAAGGCTAAATGATCATGGGATGATCATGGTAGATTTATGGGTACTTGTTTGGAACAAGGTACTGGACATTACCCGCGGTATGAGATTTATGTCATGGTCGATGTCATATATAAATCTCATATTAGTTATGTCATTTGAATCCTTAGACATGAAGTTATTATAGTCTTCCACTTGATGAAGATTATGTTTGACATATTCAAACGCTGCCTTAACACGGTAGTTATAAAATGTATGATTGGCATGATTGGATTCACGTAGGGAAGAATAATAAGCTAAATGGATTTGTCCCTCTTCGGAGAGATGTCAAGCTTGGGCCCCTCGAAGGAATGATGTTGGTGAAATGTTTGGCCAAACTCAAATGGATTGATTGGATCAATGTCATTTGGATTATCAACATATTTGGGATCGAGAAAAGTATTGAACAAAACAAGTTGACTTATTGACCATGACTTGTGTTCAAAGACATCGTGGACAAAGGGATTATGACATGTTCTAAAAGGAATGCGAACTTGTATCTAGTAACACTATTTGGGTAGGTATGACGGTTTGCTAGAACCTAATCATATCTTATGGGTTCATGTTTGGGCTCATTGCCAACTTAGTGTAATCCTAGAGGGTCACACACGAATAGAACGAATCATGAAGGACTGAATTGAAATTATGGAAAAATGCCTAAAAGTTGAACTGGTAGGGCAGTGCGCCTTAAAGGGCACGATCGTGCCATAAATCGAACAAAGGCAATGTCTTGCGGGGTGACTGGCACGACCGTGCCTAGTTTAAAGAACGACCGTGCCAATATTGGACGGCTGGTGGCAACATGCGTACCTATTGGCACGACCGTGCGCCTTAAAGGGCACGACCGTGCCAGTGCAGTCGGGCCAGAAACTCTGCAGCTTAATTTTGTGACGGGATTTAGGTTTCCTAAGTCCTTAAGGGTTAAGGATTAGGACCTATTTAAGGATCCTTTCAGCAATCATTAAGCACATGATTATGAGTGTCTCCAAAGGGTTTTGGGAGGTTATTTTCTTGCTCCAAGATCCCAAAAAGTGAAGAACAAGAATATTCATAATTCCATATAGTTCTTACAATTATGAAAGCGTGTTTCATAATTTGGTCTAGCAACCATGATCAAGTGTTCTTAATATTCGTTCGTGGTGTGGATACCGCTAGAGGGTGAAACTTATCATCTTCATAGTTCGTGATTCTTGCTTTGTTCGTGATCAAGATTTCAAGCCTCCATCGAATTCAAGGTTGCAAAATCAAAGGCATCAAGGGTTAGTATTCTAGTATTCATTATGTTGTATTTGAATTAATCATATGAATGGATCTATGGGCTTTGGGTTTCATAAATTTTAAATGCTTAATTCCACTGCGCATGTTACTACGAAACCCAACAGTGGTATCAGAGCCCCGTTCATGTTGATTATTTCAATACATAATCATGTTGTGTGTATATAAATTGTTTGTTTATGTGCCTAGCATGATTTGAATATTGGGATTATGATGTTTATGTGGTCTATGCGTTTTATGTGGTTTATTGTTTGATGAACTTTAATCGCACTGTTCAATCGCAATTAAAATTATGGTGGATTTGAAAGTGTTTAGATTATCAATTTTGATTGGATCAAAGTTTTAATATTCTAGGGATTCAAGAATAAATGGTTTATTCAAGGTTTTGATGATCATGGTGATTGGATCACCAAGAACACCAAATCCAAATTGAATTGGGAAAACAATTTTGAGATAAATTTTAGAACTTTAAAATTTGGAATTTTCGACGGGGTTCGACCGGACCCATGCAGAGACCCGGCCGGACCTAGCGTTTTGGAGCGGGGGCTCGTGCTAGGTTTTGGGCTGGACTTTAGGGTTTAATTTTCCTATTTGTTTTAGTCTTGTGATTCTAAGATTGGATAAAGGTTTGGATGGCTAATCTACGTTCATCGAGATTGTGTTTCCCAAACTTGATCGCAATCAAAGATTCAAAGATAAAAAGAATTTAGAATTATGAAGAGTTCATAATTGCTAAAATTGAGAAACAAAGTTCTTGATTCAAAGATTGGAGATCCATGTGGAATTGTGGATGCAATTGGCCTACGTTCATTGAGACCATCTATTGCTTAGTTTCGGCCACATGGACTACTTTCTTGGTTTCTTGAATTAGTGCGGAATTGTGGTTGCCTAATGGCTTAGTTCGGCCGCACTTCTTGTTGTCTTGATTTGGAGATGATAACCAAGGTTCAAAGACTCTCATCCTCATAATTATAGAGAAACTAATGACACATAAATATTATACTTAAATTAATGATTATTAATTTAGTGGCTAAACTTGATGCGTAACATGTTTATCTTATGTGCTCATAAATGTGTTGTATGCTATATGATAATAAACCTTCAAGAAAGTTTTAAGTCCCTTTTGCCATGCCATGATTAAAACACTTGCTAGTATATGAGTAATTTCAATGTAGTTTTCGCCCTAGCGAGGTGCATTAACTTTATTTATGTATGAGCAAGATAGATAATGTGGGCACGCCCTAGCGAGGCACATTAACTATACGTTTAAAATGGTTGGACTTAACAAGGCGTCAAAACAGTTTTGGGCCTAGGCAAAGATGAGATTAAACATGCTTTTGAAATTGGATCCCTAAGAATCATATTGGATATGATTGACAAGAAATTGTCTACCTAATTAATTTGATTTTGTGTAATCCGCCTCCGCGGACTTGAAATTAAATTAAAGATGGATCTTAGCCTAATTTAAAAGAATCTCAGAAAAAGGATCTAAGAGTCATATTGGATATGATTGACAAGGTTGTCTACCTAATTAATTTGGTTTTGTGTAATCCGCCATAGCGGACTTAAAATAAAATTAAAGTTGGATCTTAGCCCATTTAAATTATATTATACATTGGATGTATAAGAAGGTTATATAATTTAGTGGGAGTATTTTTGGAAAATACATTATTTATCTCTTTAATGAGATTGGTAGTTGTAAAATTTTGGAAATTGTACATTCTTGATGGGCCTATTCCTAAAGAACCCAAAGCCGGAATAGACAATCACAAGAATCATGAGTATGATTCTAGGAATGTGAGTTGTCTTATGCTCGCGATTATGTGCTCAAAACTCCAACAAAGTTTGGAACTTGTAGAAGCCTATTAGATAGGCATGGAGTTGAGCTACATGTTTCAAAGAGAAATCTAGGCAAGAGAGGTATAAAACCATTATTGCATTCACTTCTTGCAAAAGGAGTAAAGGGCAATAAGTGGAACCTCACATGCTTAAGATAAAGTCTACGTAGAGCATCTTGAGAAACTTGGTTGTCCAATTGGATTGGAGCAAGCCACAGATCTCATTCTTGATTCATTGTCCAAAATTTATAATCACTTTGTAATGAACTATAACATGCTTGGAATGAATAAGAATCTCTCCAAGTTGCATGATATGCTGAAAAACTGTGGAGATGAAGATGGTGGAGAATGGATTCTCCAATGCTCATGGTTCATGATGGAAAAGGAGGCCAAATGCCAAAGGAAAGGTAAGACAGATTTGTCAAACCTAAAGGAAATAATTATGGTTAAAATAATAACTCTAATTGATGCAATTTGGTAAAATGGCAATTGGATTGACCATTTAGGATTGTAGTCAAAATTCTGGATGATCAATAAAAGAAATGGTAGTGGGACTACCGCTTGGAAATATTTATGTTATAAATTAATCTTTCTAAATTTAATTATTGGGTATTGGATATCGCAATAATTAGTAAATTGAAAGACTGCTTATAGTAAAGTTTGATCTATGAATGGTAATGATGCAATGATTGCAACATTGTTCGTGGAACACTTGTAAAGTGACTTTACTTATGAAGCAGAAATTATTATTTTGTCATAAGATAATGAAGGATATTTATTTCTTATTTGGAATAAGAAAAGTGTTTTATTTATTATGATTTACTTAATTGTGTTATCATATAAATAAATCTTATATCCTAAATCTTGAAGAACAAAATAATAACTGAGGTTATGCCATAAATAATCAAATTCTTTATGCATCATTATTTTGATCAAATAAATAAGAAATGCATATCTAAAATTCCATGGGACGGAGTTTTAAGTCATATGATTTAGAATCACATGATTTATGCAAGTCTTATTTACTTGGACCAAGACATCTTTTACTATGAATAGTAAAAGGCTAATATCTTACTTGACCTAATACATTTCGATGTATATGGTGCATTAAGTAGCAATGCTAAAAGAGAATTTTGGTTGGATTTGGTAAAATTGTTCAAAGATTCTGATTCGATCAAGATGATGAACAATTAAACCAAGAATTTGACAGTCGTCAAAAAGTTGTGAAATGGTTTCACAAATTAACTTCACTAAGAACATCATTCTAAATGATGTGTCTACGTGGAAGTGTAAGAACCTTATTGGATATGGTTCATTAGATGATAAAGTCAAATTTATCTTCCATTATTAATTTTGGGGTTATGTATTACAAACCGCTATAACTACACTAATTTGAAGTTCCATCAAAAGAGGTTAAATGGTGAAAGAAAACTCGGTTTGTCTTTCATAAAGATTTAAGATGGTGAGACCTTTTTGGAAAGGAGTTGTCTGGGACACACTCACATTTAAATCTAATAAATATATTTTCATGGGATATCCTAAGGAAAATTAAGGATAAAATTTTACTCATAAGAAACAAATGGTTTGTTGCTTATGATGATACTTTTCTAGATAAAAGGGTTATCTCTAAAAGAATCAGTGGGAGTAAAATATATCTCGAATGGTTCGAGACCTAGAAAATTAGTATTTAATCTATGATGGAAGTTGAACAAGTTTTCACAAAGAGTTGTGAAAAATCCGTTCAAGATATACAAGTACTTGCGCACATGATAAAATACAATCTATTAGAAGAAATATTGGATATTTCGAAATAGAAAGTATTGAGGTAAAGTTCATTTAGAATGAAGTATTTACCACCTATCAAAGATGCAATATCAACTCCACATTTAGATTAATGGCTTGGAGTCATAAAATCTAAAAGGCAATTCATGTATAATAATCAAGTTTGGAACTTGATCATTCTAACCTAAGGTGTAAAAACCAAAGGAGATGAATGACTTTTCTTGGAGAAAAACTTACATGGGTAGCAAGAAACATACTAGAATTGTCATAGTCATATCTTCATATTTGGAATATGAAATTTGACAAAAGGATGTCAAAACAGCGTTCCTTAATGGGAACTCACTTAAGGATGTATTGCATACAACCTAAAGGTTTTGATAGTCAAAGAAAATTCTAATAAAGTATGTAAGTTGCGGAAATCCATTGGATGGATTGAAGCAAGTTTATCGGAGTTGGAATCTCCGTTTTGAAGATTCAAATAGTTTGGTTTCATCAAGAACGAAGAAGAACCTTGTATACACAAGAAGATTAGTGGGAGCATAGTGCTATTCCTTATTTTATATGTGGATGACATATTGCTCATTGGAAACGACATTCCTACACTTTAATCTGTAAAGATTTGGTTGAGAAAGTGTTTCGCAATAAAGAATATGGATGAAGCTGCACATGTCCTTGGCATTTAGATCTATAGAGATAGATCAATGAAGCTAATTGGTGTAAGGCAAAGTACATACATTGACAAAGTCATTAGAAGATTCCGCAAGGAAAATTCTAAAAGAGGACTGTTGGCAATGATACATGGAGTTTCTCTAAGCAAGACTCAATATCCTAAGATAAATGATGAGCATGAGAAAATGAATGAGATGCCATTTGCTTCGACAATTGGATCCATCATACCATGATAAGAACTAAGCCGGATATATCTAATGCTTGGAGCATGACGAGTAGATATTAATCCGACAACCGGTGAGAGTCACTGGATGGCTTTGAAACAATTCTTAAAGCACTTTACAAGGACTAAAGATTTGTTTTGATCTATGGAGGGATGGAAGATGATCTCGTCGTATATGGGTACACGGATGCATACTTCCAAACTGACAAAGATAATAGAAAAATCGCAATCGAGTTTTATAACTAATGGTGAAGCTGTAAGTTGGAATGGTTCCAAGTTCCAAGCAGAGTACAGTCACTAATTCTACGACTAAAACTAAGTATATCGCTGCCTAGGATGCTACAAAGGAAGCTGTTTGGATTAAGAAGTTCATTGGTGAACTTAAGATGGTTCCTAGTATTGCTAATCCAATAGACCATATTAGTGATAATAGTGGTGCTATTGATCAAGCAAAGGAACCAAGGGCACATCCTGAATCCAAACACATACTTAGGCGTTCTCTTATCGTTCGAGAAATCGTTGATAAGGGAGACGTACATATATGCAAAGTACCTACTAATGATAACGTTACGGACAAACTAAACAATGGGACTTCCACAAGCTAAGACATGATGGTCATGTTAGGTCCATGGGTATTGGATACCTAGGGAATTGGGCCTAGGGCAAGTGGGAGATTGTTGGTGTTGGTGCCCTAGGTGTTGGTAGTGGTGCCCTAGGCACGTTTAATAAACGTTGTAATTGTTATCATTTATTTCATATCAATAAAGAGATGTTTTGATTATTATTGTTGTTCATGTTTACTTATAATAATCTCCGTCCCTAGTACTTGTTAAGCACTAGTATAAAGACTAAATGACCATGGGATGATCATGTTAGATATATGGGTACTTGTTTGGAACAAGGTACTGGACATGACCCGCTGTATGAGATTTATGTCATGGTCTATGTCGAACATATATCTCATAATAGTTGTGTCATTTGAATCCTTAGACATGAAGTTATTATAGTCTTCCACTTGATGAACATTATGTTTGACATATTCAAACGCTACTTTTAACCGAGTGGTTATAAAGGGTATGATTGGCATAATCGGATTCCCGTTGGGAAGAATAATAAGCTAAATGGATTTGTCCCTCCACGGAGAGATGTCAAGCTTGGGCCCCTCGAAGGAATGATGTTGATGAAATGTTCGGCCGAACTCAAGTGGATTGATTGGATCAATAGCATTTGAATTATCAACATATTCGGAATCGAGAAAGTATTGAACATGACAAGTTGACCGTTTGACCATGACTTGTGTTCAAAGACATCGTGGACAAAGGGATTGTGACATATTCTAAAGGAATGCGAACTTGTATCTAGTTATACTATTTGGGTAGGTATGACGGTTTGCTAGAACCTAATCATATCTTATGGGATCATGTTTGAGCCCTTTGCTAACTTAGAATAATCCTAGAGGGTCACACACAATAGAAGGAATCTTAAATAAGAGGACTATATTGGAATTTAGGGTCGAAGGACCTCAAGGGAATTTCTGGAATTATTCTGGGCCTCCTGGTCAACCAAGCGGGCGCTTGGGTTGAACCAGGCGGGCGCTTGAATAAGCCGGAAAAGGGCCTTGACCTTCTGCCCAAATGAGCGGGCGCTCGGGTGGTACCGGGCGGGCGCTCGGTCTGGCGGTAGAACAATTCCTAATTCGATTTAGGAAGGTTTTTGGCACAAGATTCCTATTTGGAATATGTCTTAATTGTGTATAAAAACCCCAATTCGGCCAGACCATATGGACAAGTGCTTTTGTGAGTCTCAAAGAGTTTGAGAGAGAATTTATTTTGTTCTAAGATATCCTTGATTGAGGAACAAAATAATTCACAAATAAATTCCATATAGTTCTTTATTATATTGTGAAAGTGTGTTTCATAATATTTTGGTCTAGCAACCAAGATCAAAGAAGCTCCTTTGATATTCGTTCGTAGTGTGGATACCGCTAGAGGGTGAAAATCATCATCTTTAAAGTTCGTGTTCAAGCTTTGTGATCGTGATCAAGTCTTCAAGTTTCTCCACCAAGACCGAAGAAAACTTTGATAGTCATCAAGGGTTAGTTATTCCTCTATTCGTCTTATTGTATTTGATTTAATCATATGAACGGATCCATGGCTTTGGGTTTCTTGAAATTTTAATTGCTATATTCCACTGCGCATGTTACTAGGAAACCCAACAGTGGTATCAGAGCCCCGTTCATGTTGATTAATTCAATACTTGGATCATGTTATGTGTATATAAATTGTTTATGTGCCTTGCATGATATGAATATTGGAATATATGATGCTTATGTGTTTTGTGATTTTATGTGGTTTATTGTTTTGCAACTTTAATCGCACGATTCAATCGCAATAAAAATTATGGTGGATTCTGAATTGTTTCGATTATTGATTTTTGATTGGATCAAAGTTTTAATAATCAAGGAAAAATAATTTTGAGACAAAATTTTCGAACTTTAAAATTCTATACTATTCTGGCCATTCAGGCGCGCGCTTGGTCATAACCAGGCGGGCGCTCGCTCGGCAGAATATGTTCTGATTTTGGTTAAAATCTGAATATGGAATTTTCGATAAATTCGACAAAACCAGTAACAGAACCAGTCCAGACTTGTTGATCTGGAATGGGTTTTGGGTAGTTGGTTTGTGTGTGGATTTTGGGGTTTGATTTTCCTATTTATTTTAGTCTTGTGATTCCTAGATTGGTTTAAGTTTTGGATGGCTAATCTGCGTTCATCGAGATTGTGTTTCCCAAAATTGATCGCAATCAAAGTTTCAAAGATAAAACGAAGTTAGAATTATGAAGAGTTCATAATTGCTAAAATTGAGAAACAAAGGTTCTTGATTCAATGATTGGAGATCTATGTGGAATTGTGAATGCAATTGGCCTACGTTCATCGAGACCATATATTGCTTAGTTTCGGCCACATGGACTACTTTCTTGGTTTCTTGAATTAGTGCGGGATTGTGGTTGCCTTATGGCTTAGTTCGACCGCACGTCTTGTTGTCTTGATTTGGAGATAATAACCGAAGTTGAAATAGTCTCATCCTCATAATTATAGAGAAACTAATGACACATAAATATCATGCTTAAATTAATGGAGATTAATTTAGTGACTAAACTTGATGTGTAACATGTTTATATTATGTGCTCATAAATATGTTATATGCTATATGTGATGAACCTTCAAAGAAAGTTTTAAGTCATTCTTTGCCATGCCATGATTAAAACACTAGTTTATATATGGGTGATTTTGATGTGGGTTCGCCTCCGCGAAGTGCGTTGATTTTATTCATATATGAGCAAGATGAGGTTCATTAATTTAATGTGGGCTTGCCTCCGCAAGGTGCATTAAATTGAATGGTTCCTATGCGTTTAAAATGGTTGGACTTAATTAGGCGTCAAAACAGTTTTGGGCCTAGGCAAAAGATGAGATTAAACATGTTTTTGAAATTGGATTTCTCAAAAATCTCATAAAAGGATCTAAGAATCATATGGGATATGATTGACATGATTGTCTACCTAATTAATTTAGTTTTTTGAGCGGTCCGCCTCCGTGGACTCAAAAGTTAAATTAAAGTTGGATCTTAGCCCAATTAAATTATATTATACATTGGATGTATATGAAGGTTATATAATTTAGTGGGAGTATTTTGTTTAAAATACATTATTTATCTCTTTAATGAAAACCGGTACTTATTAAATTTTGGAAATTTTGCATATTTGTAGATAATGACTAATAACACTCAATCAATGTCGTTGCGATCGATCCTTGAGAAGGATAAGCTCAAAGAGAATGGTACTAACTTTATGGATTGGATCCGTAGCATAAGAATCGTTCTTAGGCAAGAAGATAAGTTGTACATTCTCGATGGGCCTCTCCCTGCTGAACCACCGCCTACTGCCCCTAGGGTAGAAATAGACAATTACAAGAAACATCGTAATGATTCTAGAGATGTAAGTTGTCTCATGCTTGCTGCTATGTGTTCAAAACTCCAACAAAGTTTGGAACATTTGGAAGCCTATGAGATAGGCATGGAGTTGAGAACCATGTTTCAAGAGCAAGCTAGGCAAGAGAGGTACAAGACCATTGTTGCATTCACTACTAGTAAAATGAATGAAGGGCAACAAGTGAGTCCTCACTTTCTTAAAATGAAAGGTTATGTAGAGCACCTTGAGAAACTTGGCTATCCAATCCCATTGGAGCTAGCCACAGATCTCATTCTTAATTCATTGCCTAAAAGTTATAATCAGTTTGTGATGAATTATAACATGCATGGAATGGATAAGAATCTCTTTGAGTTTCATAGGATGCTCAAAACTGCAGAGATGAAAATTGTGGAGAAAGGTTCTCCTGTGCTCTTGGTTCATGATGGGAAGAAGGCTAGTGCCAAAGGAAAGGGTAAGAAAGTTGTCAAACCCAAAATAAGCAAGGCAAAGGTTGCCAAGGCTTCTGAGGCAAAACCCGATTCACAAAAGGATGCAATCTGTTTCTATTGTCAAGAAATTGGTCATTGGAAACGTAATTGCAAGGCTTTCTTGGAAGAGCAAAAGAAGAAGAAGGGCAGCAAGGCTGCATCGACTTCAGGTATCTATATGATAGATATTCTCCTTTCTACCACAGATTCTTGGGTATTGGATACCGGATGTGGTTCTCACATTTGTCTAAATGTGCAGGGACTAAAGAATAGGAGACTGCTTAAAGAAGGTGAAGTAGATCTACGCGTGGGGAATGGAGCAAGAGTTGCTGCATTAGCCGTAGGGACTTATGAAGTCACTTTACCTTCCGGATTAATTCTTGTTTTGAACAATTGTTATTATGTTCCGGATTTAAGCAGAAATATTATTTCAATTTCTTGTTTGGATAATGAAGGTTTTAAGTTTCTTATTGAGAATAAGAAATTTTCTATTTATTTAAATGATGTGCTTTATGGTATTGCTAATTCATTTAATGGCCTTTATATCTTGGATGTCAAGAATGAAAATAATAACAATGTCTATCATGTAAATAAGAAATCTAAACCTAATGATGTAAATCATACCTATTTATGGCATTGCCGACTTGGTCATATTAATGAGAAGCGTATCTCAAAACTCCATGGGGACGGACTTTTAGGTTCATGTGACCTCGAGTCATATGATACTTGTGAGTCGTGTCTTCTTGGAAAAATGATAAGACACCTTTCACCAAGTTGGGTGAAAGGGCAAGCGACTTATTGGGGTTGATACATTCCGATGTATGCGGACCATTAAGTAGCAATGCTAGGGGAGGATTTCAATACTTCATAACCTTCACTGATGATTATAGTAGATTTGGGTATGTTTACCTAATGAAACATAAGAGTGAAGCATTTGAGATATTTAGAATATTTCAAAATGAAGTAGAAAAACAACTTGGCAAAAGTATAAAGGCACTTCGATCAGATCGTGGTGGAGAATACTTAAGTCAAGAATTTGATGATCATCTAAAGAATTATGGAATAGTTTCACAATTGACTCCACCCGGAACGCCACAATGGAATGGTGTGTCCGAGAGGAGGAATCGGACTTTGTTAGACATGGTTCGATCAATGATGAGTCAAGTTGATCTTCCAATATCCTTTTGGGGTTACGCTCTAGAAACCGCTGCTTTCACACTAAATCGTGTTCCAACTAAATCGGTTCAAAAGACTCCATATGAGATGTGGAGCGGAAAGAAGCCTTGTCTGTCTTTCATGAAGATTTGGGGTTGCGAAGCTTTTGTCAAGAGACTTGTCTCAGACAAACTTGCGCACAAATCTGATAAATGTATTTTCGTGGGATATCCTAAGGAAACTAGAGGATATTACTTTTACAACCGTGAGGACAACAAAGTGTCTGTTGCCCGAACTGGTGTCTTTCTAGAGAAAGAGTTTCTCTCCAAAGAAATCAGTGGGAGTAAAATAAATCTCGAAGAAATTCGAGACCCAGAAAATAACATTGAACCAATAGTGGAACAAGAACAAGAACCACAAGGAGTTGTGGAACCTGTTCAAAATACACAAGCAACTCGCAGATCTAGTAGATTACGATCCGAGCCCGAGAGATATGGATTTCTCGTAACGGATAGTAATGAGGTAGAAATCATTGAGAATGATGAACCGTCAACCTACCAAGAGGCGATGTCTTCTCCTGATTCGGACAAGTGGCTTGGAGCCATGGAATCCGAATTGCAATCCATGCAAGACAATCAAGTTTGGAATTTGATTGATGCGCCCGAAGGTGTAAAAACCATAGGATGCAAATGGGTCTTCAAGAAGAAGACTGACATGGATGGGAAGGTGCATACCTACAAATCTAGGCTTGTAGCGAAGGGTTATAGGCAAGTTCATGGTATTGACTATGATGAGACCTTTTCACCCGTAGCAATGATCAAGTCTATAAGAATTTTGCTTGCCATTGCCGCATATCATGACTATGAAATATGGCAGATGGACGTCAAAACTGCTTTCCTGAATGGAAAACTGCAAGAGGATGTGTATATGACACAACCAGAAGGTTTTGAACAAGATTCTAAGGTATGCAAATTGCAAAGATCCATCTATGGATTAAAGCAAGCTTCTAGGAGTTGGAATCTCCGTTTTGATGAATCGGTCAAAGAGTTTGGTTTCATCAAGAACGAAGATGAGCCTTGTGTATACAAGAAGATTAGTGGGAGCATAGTTCTATTCCTTATTTTATATGTGGATGACATATTGCTCATTGGAAACGACATTCCTACACTTCAGTCTGTGAAGACTTGGTTAGGAAAGTGCTTCGCAATGAAAGATATGGGTGAAGCCGCATATATTCTTGGCATTAAGATCTATAGAGATAGATCAAGGAGGCTACTTGGTTTAACCCAAAGTACATACATTGACAAGGTCATTAGAAGATTCCGTATGGAAAATTCTAAGAGAGGCACCTTGCCCGTGTTACATGGAGTTTCTCTAAGCAAGACTCAATGTCCTAAGACAAAAGATGAGCGTGAGAAAATGAATGATGTTCCATATGCTTCGGCAATTGGGTCCATCATGTATGCCATGATTTGTACTAGGCCGGATGTATCTTATGCTTTGAGCAAGACAAGTAGATACCAATCCGACCCTGGCGAAAATCACTGGATAGCTGTAAAAGCGATTCTTAAGTACTTGAGAAGAACTAAAGACTCGTTTTTGGTCTATGGAGGAATGGAAGATGATCTCGTTGTAAATGCTTACACGGATGCAAGCTTCTAAACCGACAAAGATGATAGCCGATCGCAATCGGGTTTTGTGTTTATGTAAAATGGTGGAGCTGTAAGCTGGAAGAGTTCCAAGCAAAGTACAACTGCTGATTCTACAACAGAGGCTGAGTATATTGCTGCATCGGATGCTGCAAAGGAAGCTGTTTGGATTAAGAAGTTCATAACTAAACTTGGAGTGGTTCCTAGTATTGCTAATCCAATAGACCTTTATTGCGATAATAATGGTGCTATTGCTCAAGCAAAGGAACCAAGAGCACATCAGAAATCCAAACACATACATAGGCGTTTTCATATGATTCGAGAGATCGTTGATAGGGGAGACATAAATATATGCAGAGTACCTACTGATGACAACGTTGCGGACCCGCTAACAAAGGGACTCCCACAAGCTAAACATGATGATCATGTTAGGTCCATGGGTATTAGATACATGGGAGATTGGGCCTAGGGCAAGTGGGAGATTGTTGGTAGTGGTGCCCTAGGCACGTTTAATAAACGTTGTAATTGTTATCATTTATTTCATATCAATAAAGAGATGTTTTGATTATTATTGTTGTTCATGTTTACTTATAATAATCTCCGTCCCTAGTACTTGTTAAGCACTAGTATAAAGACTAAATGACCATGGGATGATCATGTTAGATTTTTGGGTACTTGTTTGGAACAAGGTACTGGACATGACCCGCTGTATGAGATTTATGTCATGGTCTATGTCGAACATATATCTCATATTAGTTGTGTCATTTGAATCCTTAGACATGAAGTTATTATAGTCTTCCACTTGATGAACATTATGTTTGACATATTCAAACGCTACTTTTAACCGAGTGGTTATAAAGGGTATGATTGGCATAATCGGATTCCCGTTGGGAAGAATAATAAGCTAAATGGATTTGTCCCTCCATGGAGAGATGTCAATCTTGGGCCCCTCGAAGGAAAGATGTTGATGAAATGTTCGGCCGAACTCAAGTGGATTGATTGGATCAATAGCATTTGAATTATCAACATATTCGGAATCGAGAAAGTATTGAACATGACAAGTTGACCGTTTGACCATGACTTGTGTTCAAAGACATCGTGGACAAAGGGATTGTGACATATTCTAAAGGAATGCGAACTTGTATCTAGTTATACTATTTGGGTAAGTATGACGGTTTGCTAGAACCTAATCATATCTTATGGGATCATGTTTGAGCCCATTGCCAACTTAGTATAATCCTAGAGGGTCACACACAATAGAACGAATCTTAAATAAGAGGACTATATTGGAATTTAGGGTCGAAGGACCTCAAGGGAATTTCTGGAATTATTCTGGGCCTCCTGGTCAACCAAGCGGGTGCTTGGGTTCAACCAGGCGGGCGCTTGAATAAGCCGGAAAAGGGCATTGACCTTCTGCCCAAATGAGCGGGCGCTCGGGTGGTACCGGGCGGGCGCTCGGTCTGGCGGTAGAACAATTCCTAATTCGATTTAGGAAGGTTTTTGGCACAAGATTCCTATTTGGAATAGGTCTTAATTGTGTATAAAAACCCCAATTCGGCCAGACCATATGGACAAGTGCTTTTGTGAGTCTCAAAGAGTTTGAGAGAGAATTTATTTTGTTCTAAGATATCCTTGATTGAGGAACAAAATAATTCACAAATAAATTCCATATAGTTCTTTATTATATTGTGAAAGTGTGTTTCATAATATTTTGGTCTAGCAACCAAGATCAAAGAAGCTCCTTTGATATTCGTTCGTAGTGTGGATACCGCTAGAGGGTGAAAATCATCATCTTTAAAGTTCGTGTTCAAGCTTTGTTATCGTGATCAAGTCTTCAAGTTTCTCCACCAAGACCGAAGAAAACTTTGATAGTCATCAAGGGTTAGTTATTCCTCTATTCGTCTTATTGTATTTGATTTAATCATATGAACGGATCCATGGCTTTGGGTTTCTTGAAATTTTAGTTGCTATATTCCGCTGCGCATGTTACTTGGAAACCCAACACTAGGCACTTTTGTTAAACGTTGTGTAAGTTATCATTTTATTCATAATAATAAACATATAATAAGATTATTATTATGGCTCGTGTTTGCTTATAATAATCTCCGTCCCTAGAGCTTGTTAAGCACCAATATAAAGGCTAAATGATCATGGGATGATCATGGTAGATTTATGGGTACTTGTTTGGAATAAGGTACTGGACATGACCCGCGGTATGAGATTTATGTCATGGTCGATGTCATATATAAATCTCATATTAGTTATGTCATTTGAATCCTTGGACATGAAGTTATTATAGTCTTCCACTTGATGAAGATTATGTTTGACATATTCAAACGCTGCCTTAACACGGTAGTTATAAAGTGTATGATTGTCATGATTGGATTCACGTAGGAAGAATAATAAGCTAAATGGATTTGTCCCACTTCGGAGAGATGTCAAGCTTGGGCCCCTCGAAGGAATGATGTTGGTGAAATGTTTGGCCAAACTCAAATGGATTGATTGGATCAATGTCATTTGGATTATCAACATATTCGGGATCGAGAAAAGTATTGAACAAAACAAGTTGACTTATTGACCATGACTTGTGTTCAAAGACATCATGGACAAAAGGATTATGACATGTTCTAAAAGGATTGCGAACTTGTATCTAGTAACACTATTTGGGTAGGTATGACGGTTTGCTAGAACCTAATCATATCTTATGGGTTCATGTTTGGGCTCATTGCCAACTTAGTGTAATCCTAGAGGGTCACACACGAATAGAACGAATCATGAAGGACTGAATTAGAATTATGGAAAAATGCCTAAAAGTTGAACTGGCACGGCCGTGCACCTTAATGGGCACGACCGTGCCATAAATCCAACAAAGGCAAAGTCTTGCGGGGTGACTGGCACGACCGTGCCTAGTTTAAAGCACGACCGTGGCAATATTGGACGGCTGGTGGCAACATGCGCACCTATTGGCACGATCGTGCGCCTTAAAGGGCACGACCGTGCCAGTGCAGTCGGGCCAGAAACTCTGCAGCTTAATTTTGTGATGGGATTTAGGTTTCCTAAGTCCTTAAGGGTTAAGGATTAGGACCTATTTAAGGATCCTTTCAGCAGTCATTAAGCACATGATTATGAGTGTCTCCAAAGGGTTTTGGGAGGTTATTTTCTTGTTCCAAGATCCCAAAAAGTGAAGAACAAGAATATTCATAATTCCATATAGTTCTTACAATTGTGAAAGCGTGTTTCATAATTTGGTCTAGAAACCAAGATCAAGTGTTCTTCATATTCGTTCGTGGTGTGGATACCGCTAAAGGGTGAAACTTATCATCTTCATAGTTCGTGATTCTTGCTTTGTTCGCGATCAAGATTTCAAGCCTCCATCGAATTCAAGGTTGCAAAATCAAAGGCATCAAGGGTTAGTGTTCTAGTATTCATTATGTTGTATTTGATTTAATCATATGAATGGATCTATGGGCTTTGGGTTTCATAATTTTAAATGCTTAATTCCGCTGCGCATGTTACTACGAACCCAACATGACCATGCAAACACATCCAGAAATTCTCTGAGAAGTGCAGTCAATCTGTCTTTCTCCTCCCCCTTGAAGAAGCTTCCGATCTTGGTTTCCTTCGGCTCCTCATCGGTACCTAGATTAACAACATGCAATTATTCGTCATCCCCTGGACCATTTTTACCACGACTACGGACCTGTTGAGCAAGTTCATTTAATTATGTTTCATTTTCGTGGTCTATTTCATCATTATTTGAATCGTTATTAACTAGTTCATTAAATTCATTATTAGTTAATTCATCATTTATGATGTTTGCAATCTCGGGGTACTCAGAAAGACCAAATTTTTCATTAGCAAAGAAAGGGAACACACGCTCGCCTATTGCCTCCATATCCTCTTGGGTGAGGGTATCGGAAACACTCTCGGACTCGAAAGTGAATGTCAACAAGTCTTCCTTTGTAACCTTGCGCGGAATGCAACCCATTTTCTCGATCAGGAATTCCTCAGATACTACGGGCCCCTTTGTTGAATACCAGTTGTTGATTGGCTCAGAGCTCGTCTTGACCTCGCTGATAGGCTCACTTCCCATGTCGGTTTTGTCGGAGATGGCATTGACTTGGCATTCGTCCATGATGGCAAGTTCTTCGAACATGGAGGCTAGATCAGCTAACTCCTCCCCCACAGTAATCTCTGTCTCGGACTCTATGGTCACTTTCTTCCCCCACCCTTCTCGGGTGACATAGGAGTTGGTTCCTCTTCGGATTTTAGAATCTCACAATCGGCAAAGACTTCGAGACCGGGCTTTCTGATACCCTGCCGTTGACCCATGGCTCGGTAAAGATTATGTACGGGACATCTTCCCCCTGGCAGACAAAGTAGCCATTTAATGTCTTGCAATAAGGCCTCAAGTTGGGAATTTCATGGTAACATCCTTCTCTGTGAGCTCGGGCCTTTTTATTCTTGACGGCTTGCTCATATTTCAAGTCGTCCTCGGAAGGTTCGTACCCTAATCCGAACTTGTTCTTGACAAATGGGACCTCCACAGGTTGCATTCTCCCTTGTTAGTATTTCCCTAGGCCTAGACCGGGAAAGTAGTTCATCTTCCTCATCATGCGGAGGACTTTGTTATTGCCGAGGGTCCATAGTCCGTTTCCCCCTTCTTTGTCGATGGCGTTGATTGAGACACCAGAGAGTGTGGAGTCTTCTAATCCATGCTGAATTTGGTGGACAGGTTCCCCATTTATGTGGATAGTGACATTTTCTGGCATGACGGTCACTATTTCATCCCCATTGCGGAACTTGACACATTGGTGGAGAGTTGAAGGGACGGTGTTGGAACTGTATGTCCATGGTCAACCCAAGAGCAAATTGAATGAAGAGGTTACATCGAGCACTTGAAACGGGACGGACATAACCATGCACCCAAATTCAATGTCTACTTCTACCATACCCATGATTGTGCGGGCAGTGTTGTCGTAACCTCGGATTACTTGAGTAAAAGGCTTTAGATCTGAACTCTTAAGCCCCAGTATACCCATGATTCGTCCAGGCATTAAGTTGAGTGCGGAACCACCGTCAACTAAAACTCTTGAAATAGGTCTCCCCCTTGCCCTTACTTTGAGATAGATGGCCTCATTGTGATCGAACCCAAATGGTGGAAGGTCCATATCGGCAAAAGTGATGACATTGCCAAAATGTATGTGGCCTATCATAGCAGTAAGGTCTTCGGGAGTTGTGTCAAGAGACTGATGTGTCTTCGAGATTTCTGATGACAATGTCTCGATGCTTCTTTGAAGATGCAATGAGGTCCCAATAGATATGTTTGCTTGAGTCTTCTTGAGTAGTACCAATAAAGAGTTTTCGGGAGTGTCGCGAGTTTGCGATCTTGGAGAAGAGGTGCTAGTCGCAGAAGCGATGGATTGTTTCCGGATCGAGTTAGCATGTTGACGTCCTGTTTTGCCTCTTTTCCTATTATCTAAGACTTCCCTCATTACCTCATCATAAGTCACAATGTAGCAAGAACTGTCAAATTCATTCATAACATTGGAGCCCTCATTCATAATTGGAATTGAATGAGTGGTCTCCCCAAACTCTCCTAACTCTATTACATGGACATCACCATCATTGGGAAATATGAATTCCTTTTTGTCGATGAGGTCTTGGATAACGTTACGGAGGATAAAGCATTCCTCGGTAAGATGGCCACTATGTTGATGGTAGTCACACCATTTATGATGGGCATGGTTGGCACGGATCGCATTGGGCTTGTACCCTTGGAGAGGAGTAACTTGCCCTTTGGCCTGAGGGCTTCAAAGACCTTGGTGATAGTCATGCCTTGAAAAAGAGTGTAGACACGGTCATTCTGGAATTTCTTGCCTTGTGGTGGAGGAACCCTTTTGTAATTCCTCTTGTCGGTAGTGGCGGCATTGACTGAAGCCTCTTATATGGAGTTAGAGGCGGCCTTGTATCGGAAGCTAGGAGCAGTTTTCTTGATCTCCTTGAGCAAGTCATCCATTCGGACCCCTGCTTCATACATTTGAGAAAAACTGCATAGCAAGCCCCACTTAGGTGGGTGCGGAGATCAATCTTTAGACACTGAGGAAGATGTCCATTTGATCCTTGGTATTAGGCCTCTCGACAATTTCAGCAAGCTTGTCATTCCACCTTCTTGTGAAGTCAATAAAGGACTCATTGTTCCTTTGAGTGGTGTTCTCGAGCTCTTTATTTTTTGGGCGATGAGTGGTGTTTGCCTTGGTATTGACTTTTGAAGGCAAGCATGGCGGCGTCCCAATCGAGACTGATTGTGAGCGGGAGAGTTGCATACCAATCCTTTGCGGCCCCCTCGAGAGTAAGAGGGAAGCATTTGTGCCATCACTTTTGGAGAGACCTTCTTTGGAACCATAGCCCATATGTAGGTCTCGATGTGTGCCATTGGGAAAGAGTTGCCCTTGAACTTGTTGATGTCAGGAATCTTGAACTTGTCGGGGAGAGCAGCCATTGTGCTCATGAGGATGGATGACTGATAAAGGCTTGTGTCGGAGCCTTTCCCCATGTTGAGACCGTTGAAGCGTTGGTCTATGTAAGCCATGATTGAATCAACCATCTTATGATCCTTGTTCTCGGTGCTTGGTTCCCTGACTTTCTTGGTACGGGCACTAACATAAGGGCTTTCAAATAAACCCTTGGTCCACTCGACTCATCAGTGTCATTCTTGTCCTTCCCCCTTGGAAATCTTGGTGAGCTTAGCCTTCATTTGATCCATTTCGGCTTCATGAGCCTCCCTTTGGTTGTCAAGGTGGGATTGCCAAAGATAATCTTTGCTTTGGGCCTCCTTATTAAGAGTGGAGACTTGATCTTGGAGCATTTGGACCATAGCTGAGAGTTGTTCAAGAGACATGGTGTTGTTGATGTTGGAGTCGCCGGCCATTGATGCTGTCGGAGCTGTTGAAGTGAGCAATTCACGAACAAGCCGGTTTGCTGAATCTCGGTAGATGCGGTAAGTACCAATTGGACCTAAATTGAAAAAGAGGCCCTTGTCAGTCTTGAGTAACACTTTCGGTCCATGAAGAGGCTTAGAACACACAGTGGCACACGACTCAAACCACATAAAGAAAAGACTCTTTTTTTTATTATTATTTTATAAGTCGGAGGATGGAATCCCTTTTGAGTTTCTAAGAAAAATAATGGAATCGTCACACTAGTAGTATATAGACCTTCTCGCGTTCCCATATGCTCATCGGATTCCACCATGTTGTGATACCTACATGTGTCGGGATTAAACTAAATTAATGTAGTAAAGCATACAAGCGGGGATGGATTTTTATTTTCGTCCATAATAACCACTCGGGGACGGAGTTTTATTTCATCCATGATAACCACTTGTTTCTCTTGGAAACGGCATGCATGATTTGAAGACATTAGTTTAGGGAAATCTCGACACATGAAAACCGACTTAGTCACGGAGTGTTAGTGTAATATACGTAATTTTTTATTAATTATATAAAATAATTAAATAAATTAATGGCCATTATTTTAATAATGGACGGGGCTAATTATTAATGAATAAAGAGTTGACAAAAGGGTTAACTAGGTTATCTTGGGATGCTCAATTTATAAGGCCCGTAGCCTAGGAAGTTATGAGAATATTACTGTGTTATCGCTATTGATAAAAGAACAACAAAAATTGTTGGGTGTGTTATAGTTGTGATGAGGTTAATGTGTCAGATGAGAGAAAAGAATAGAGAAAATAGAGAGAACAGAAATCGAGAGAGAGAAGGGACAAGAAGAAAGAGTGTTGTTAGGAAAGAAAGAAAAGAAAAGAGAAAAGAAAAAAAGGAAAAGAAAGAAAGGAGAGAGATGAGAAGACGATGAGAGAGAGAGAGAAGGGGAAAGGACGGAGATAGAAAGAGAAAGAGGAGAGGTGAAAGTGATGGGTGAGAAGGGAAGAGGGAGGAGAGAGGGTGTGATGATGACTGTAATGAGGATAAATTGCATATTTTGTGAGAGTTAATACCTTGGTGGTAAAGATAAGTGTACTGAGGTGTATTGTAAAGGGGTAGATGTGCAAATTAAAAAGGACTATAAGGGGAGAAGTATACATATATATGTGTATGAATAGATTTGAGGGACTAATCAGCAATTAAAAAAGACTTTAGGGGAAGAAGTATACATATATATGTGTATGTATAGGTTTAAAGGACTATTATGTAGACAGAAAATAAGTGTGTGTGTGCACGTGTTATTGTGAAGGGTGAGAGAAAGGATAGTGGGAAGTTTTATCCACTGGGCAAATGGAAAGACCCAACAGAATTGTGAATGGTTTGGGTAGCAGTCAAATTAGACTGTTTAGCTAACAAAATAATTTCTCTAGTTCACAAACCATATGTTAATTAAATTCTATTCAGTTTTATACTAATTAGCAATATTGTAAGTATTAATTACAGATATTGTACCTTCATTGTAGATGTGGAAATACCGTTAAAGGTGCGATTTAGTACGGAGTGTTAACTAACACGCAATCAGGTAAGGGATTTACGTCTGTTAGTCCTATTGTATATCGTTATCTACTGACCCTCCATTCCTAATGTAATTATTGTATACCGCTATGGCCGGTAACTTTGATTGGAATTCACTCCAAGTGCTTTCATCATTGAAACTATCTAAACTTAAATTGACATTGATTTCTTGGTCAATTGAAGAACCTCATTGATAAAAGAATGATCACTTAATGACACCATTCAATTATGGGTTATATTGATATACTATTGATACCTGGTCATGAGGGTTAGTTCATGACATTCCTATGCGGCATTAACCATCGATATCGACACCACTAAAATTGTGGTTATATAGGTTATCCATAGCGGATCTGACCGAATACATGATACATCGACTATTGTACCCCTTGGGGTTACTTTTTGAATATTGATTTGACGAGAAGAATATTAAGTGATCATAATTGATTTTACGCATTATCGAATATTAAATTGTGCCATGATTTCCTTTCTTTGTATTTAAGAAGAAGGTTATTGTTTGGACTTATAATTTGTTCGTTTCATCGAAAATTGTTTATTGATACATTCTTTGAGGTCACCCCTTCTTAGAAACTGAAGGGGCGGCGTAGGACCTTACTGAGCATCGTTCGCTCACCCTTTCTCTAATTCTATTTCTTCAGGTATAAGTAGGAAAGCAAGACTTTCAGTGGAGATATCTTTGAGACGGACCCGAATAATTAAAGTGGTGACTTTCATATCTTCAGTAGATTTTTATTGAGATTGTAATAAATGCCATAAACGAGGTTTGATGGCTACTAGCCGTTAGTAGTGAAAGACAATTGTTACGCTTCGTTATTATTTTGGATTGTAGTTAGATATGCTAGCCGTGGAGATTTGAATTGTAGTTTTGTGACCGTTATTCCTTTATTTTGGGGATGGATTTATATTATTTAAGATGTTATAATACTCTGAAAATTTCGGGGTGTTACAGTTGGTATCAGAGCATTGGGATTAGAACTTGAAAGGGATAAGAACTCTGATATTGAATAGCTTTAAGTATTTGAATATCACATGTGGAAAAGCTTTTAGGAAAATTTCCATTAAAAGATATATTGGAGACTTAAGGGATGATTTTTTTTTTTTATGAAAACTAAAATTTCCTTATGGCATTATTGTTTGTGTTGGAACTAAAAAAGGTTAAAATTTTCATCTTTGCTAGGAAGCAGGATGAGAACCTACCAAACTGCTAGGAAGACTACGGATGGAAAAAGCACATTTGTTACCCACAAGGATTCCAAGGAGCGAGTTCCTAAGAAAGAGGGAGGAAGTTGATGTTCGGTTTCGATCAAACATGCGCAGCGGAATTTAGCATTTAAAATTTGAAACCCCAAAGCCATGGATCCGTTCATATGATTAAATCAAATACAACATAAGAATAAAGGAATAAAAATAACCCTGATGGCTATCAAATTCTCTTGGTCTGGTGGAGGTTGAAGACTTGATCACGATCACAAAGCTTGAACACGAACTTTGAAGATGATGATTTTCACCCTCTAGCGGTATCCACACTTCGAACGAATATCAAAGGAGCTTCTTTGATCTTGGTTGCTAGACCAAATTGTGAAACACTTTTTCACAATCAAAAGAACTATATGGAATTTATTTTGTGTATTATTTTGTTCTTCAACCAAGAAAACAAAATAAACCCTCTCTAAAACTCTTTGAGACTCACAAAATCATTAGCCTAGAGTGCTGGCCGAATTTGGTCTTTTATACACAAAGTATGACCTATTCCAAATAGGAAACTTGTGTCAAAATCCGTCCAAAATTCGTTTCCTAATCAAATTAGGAATCTGCCACCCGACAGTACTGTGCGGCCGCCCAGAATGCACTGTGCGGTCGCACAACTATCTGAAACAAACTAGTACAAATCTGAGCTAAGTGTGCGGCCGCCCAGTACATTATGTGCGGTCGCCCACTTCCCCAGAAAGTCCAGAATTTCCAAAATTCCATGTAGTCCTTTTAAAGATTCGTTCTATTGTGTGTGACCCTCTAGGATTATACTAAGTTGGCAATGGGTTCAAACATGAAACCATAAGATATGATTAGGTTCTAGCAAACCGTCATACCTACCCAATTAGTATAACTAGATACAAGTTCGCATTCCTCTTAGAATATGTCATAATCCTTTTGTCCACGATATCATTGAACACAAGTCATGGTCAAAGAGTCAACTTGTTTTGTTCAATACTTTCTCGATTCCGAATATGTTGATAATCTAAATGACATTGATCCAATCAATTCATTTGAGTCCGGCCAACATTTCATCAACATCATTCCTACGAGAGGCCCAAGCTTGACATCTCTCCGAGGAGGGACAAATCCATTTAGCTTATTATTCTTCCTACGTGAATCCGATTATGCCAATCATACCCTTTATAACTACTCGGTTAAAAGTAGCGTTTGAATATGTCAAACATAATGTTCATCAAGTGGAAGACTATAATAACTTCATGTCTAAGGATTCAAATGACATAACTAATATGAGATATATGTATGACATAGACCATGACATAAATCTTATAGAGCGGGTCATGTCCAGTACCTTGTTCCAAACAAGTACCCATAAATCTAACATGATCATCCCATGATCATTTAGCCTTTATACTAGTGCTTAACAAGTACTAGGGACGGAGATTATTATAAGTAAACATGAACAACAATAATAATCAAAACATCTCTTTATTGATATGAAATAAATGATAACAATTACAACGTTTATTAAACGTGCCTAGGGCACCACTAACAACAATAAAATCTATGAGCATGTTTATATGGGGATTATGTGATTGTAATATTAATTGGATTCATATGTATAATCGCATGTATAGATTATCATGTTATAATTGGATTATTTTGATTGATGATCTTGATCTAATTTGTATGAGGAATAATTTGGTTATTGATTATATGAATTAGATGGGTTTAAATTCGTAATCTGGTATTTCATGTCTTTATAATCTGATTATGTATGGACACGATAATGGGATTGATCGAATTTAAGAAATTCTAGAAATCTGGGATTCTGGTCATTGGAACCGAACGGAGACCTCCTAGGCGTACGCCGCCATAGGAGCCGTACGACTGGTTAAGATTTTCGTGGAAGTTTTGTTTGTTTTCTGGTTTTTCTGATTGTTCTGTAAATCGTTTACAGAATTCGAAACAGAAATCGAATCTGGTTTCAGATGGCTGGTTTTCGAAACTGTGTTTCCTGAAACAGATTTAATCCAAAAAGTTGCAGAAATCAGAATTCTAAAGTGTTTAGGATTGCTGTAATCTATGAGATTAAGAGACAATGAAAAGGTCTTGGAATAAGTGATCGATCTATACGGGAATGTGGATGCCTTTTGGCTTAGTTTCGACCGTATAGAGAAGTTACTTGGTTTCTTGATCTTAGTACGGGAATGTGGATGCCTTTTGGTTTAGTTTTGACCGTACATTTTGTGCTCTCAATATATAGATGTTCTGCGGAAACAAAGTTTCAGAATTTAACCCTATGAGCAAAGTGCAAATTGTTTGCAAGAAAAGGAAACTAAATTTGGATTAATTCATTGCATGGAAAAATGGCAGGCTTACGCTCTTGTTTCTGGGAATGCGAATGAAATATCCAATCTGTAAATTGTTTACAGATAATTTAAATTCCGTCCCCATAAAGTTGCTTCATAATTAAATCACAAGATTTTTCTTCAGTTAATTAATTTGATTAGTTAACATACATTATGCAAAGACTATATTATATTATGTTTGACATAATTAAATATATGTTGCATATCTCTAAGCAAATAAACCTTCATAAAAACTTAAGTCAAGTGCCAATCCATGAATAAAACGCTTGTGAGTACATGGGTAGTTTTATGTGGGTTACGCCCTAGTGTAGGCGCATTAATTATATTCATCTATGAGCAAGATGAGTGAATCAGATTTGTCTATACGTTTAAAATTGTTTGACTTAATTGGGCTATCAAAACAGTTTTGGGCCTAAGGCACAGATGAGATTAAAACATGTTTGACATAAGATGTCTAACAATCTCATAAAAGATCTAAGAGTCACATATGATGTGATTGATAAGGAGTTATCTACCTAAATAACTTGATTTTGAGCAGTCGTGCCCTAGCCGACTCAAAGTTGGGTGAAATACGGATCTTATCCCACTTAAATTATACTATACAATTGTTGTATTTGAAGGTGTATAATTTAGTGGGAGTATTTTTAAAATACATTAAATATCTTTGAATGATAATGGTATGAAATATATGTGTATATTTTTTTGTATATTTTGTAGAATGTCTTAAACTATAATCATGTATAATTACTGCGATTGACCCCATTTAAAGAGAATGAGATTAACCTCCTTGACTTAGTCATGAGCTTAAGAATTGTTCTAAGCAAGAACGGAAGTTATGAATTCTTAAGAAATCCTATTCTTGAGAAACCTAATGCCGTAAGGGTGGACAAAGACATTGATTAGAAACATGTAGATGATTCTATAGATGTCAATCGTCCTGCGACTTGCTATCATGTGTTTGGAACTTTAGAAGTATCTAAAATATATGAATGCTTATTTGATAAGCAATCACGTGGGAAACGTTCCTACAAGCAAGAGAGGCAAATAAAGTTTGAGATTAATGAGAGCCTAACATTCATGTGATGAATGAAAGGTATGTTAATAAGTTCTCATGTTTTGAACATGGAGAGACATATTAATTACCTTAGTTGGCTTGATTATCAAGTTAAGTTTGGAACTAACAAACAAATTTAATATTAATTCATAAGCAACATTTGATGTTTAAAATGCTAAGTCTTAATATCAAATGGAAACCTTCTCAGACTATAAAGATTAATATGGAAAAGGATTTAAGAAAATGGCAAGACAAGAGTTGTTAAGCCCAAGGAAATATTTATGGCTAAAACCTAAAATCCAAAGGATGTAATTGCTACCATGGCAATATGATTGACCATTGGAAGAATTACAATTTAAATTAAAAGATAAAAAAGAAGTGTAGTAGGACTACCACTTAAAGTATTTATGTCTATCTTTCTACATCTAAGTTCTTGGGTATTGGATACCGGATATGGATTTCACATTTGTATAAATGTGTAAGACTTGAGAAATACAAAGACTACTTAAAAGGGTAAAGATTAACCTATGTGTTGATAATGATGCAAAGGTTGAGACATTATTCATAGGAACTTGTGAAGTGTCTTCACCTAATGGGTTCTTATTTGTTTGGAACAAATGTTATGATGTTCCCACTTTAAGTAGAAATATTATTTTGGTTTCTTCATTAGAAGATTATGGATATTTCTTATTTCGAATTAGAAAGTGTTCCATTAAATATGATTTGCTTTATTGTATTGCTAATTATATAAATGGGACTTTATATCCTTATCTTAGAAGAACAAAATAATGACTATAACATAAATAATTGAAATCTGGATCTAAGGATGTAAGCGTTACATTCTTAAAGCTTTGATGTCTATATCAATAATAAGAAACACATATCTAAAATTCTATGTGACGGAGTTTTAAATTTCGCATGACTTCGAATCATGTGATTTATGTGAATCTTGTAAATTGATTAAGACACCCCTTACTAATTGTAGTAAAAGGAAGCACTCTTTTAGACTAATACATATTGATGTATGTAGTTCATTAAAGTAACAATGTTGGAAATAGATTTTAGTATCTCATGGCAAAAGTATTATTGTACTCTGATTTGATCAAAGTGATAAATATTTGTGCCTTGGACTTTATGAGAATTATGCAGAAAGTCTGCAGAATAAGAAAAACAAAATCTGGGAACAAACACCGTACGGCTACAATTTAGGCGCACGCCTAGTAATGAGTCGTACGACGCCTGTTAAACAAAAGTTTACAGATTGTCTGTAAAATACAGTTATTTGCCTCATGACAAGTCAAACTGATCTTTAATTAACCATCTGGATTATGTGCTGGAAACAGCTGCGCTTACACTAAATTAAGATTCGTCTAAGGAGGTTCGTTATACCATATGAGATATGGAATGAAAGGAAACTTGGTTTGTTTTTCATAAAGATTTGTGATGTGATGCTTTTGAGAAAAGTGTTGTCTTAGACAAAATCACAACCAAATCTAATTAATGTATTTTATGGGATATCTTAATAGTATTGATTTTACACCCTTTAAAGAGTACAAATCGTTTGTTACTCTAAATAGAACTTTCTAGATAAATCGTTTATCTCTAAAGAACTAGTGGGAGTAAAATGTATCTCGAAGAGTTCGAGACCCAGAAAAGGACATGGAACCTAAAATGGAAGTTGAACAAAGTTTCACAAAGAGTTGTTGAAATTCGTTCAAGTATTCACAAGATATTTGCATGACTGATAGGATAATATCTATAACAAGAAATATTAATTTCTTATAATAGAAAGTTGTAAGGAAGACATCATTAAGAATGATTGACCTATCACCTATCAAGATGCAAAGTCCGCTCCGAATTTAGATCAATGACTTGGAGTCATAAAATCTAAAAGTGCAATCCATGTATCATAATCAAGTTTCGAACTTGATTGTTCTACTCTAAGGCTTAAAAACCATATGATAGAAAATGAGTTTTGTTGGAGAAAACGGATATGGATCGCAAGGTGGATATTGATAAAGCACGACTAGTTGAGTAAAGTTAATTCATAATGTTGATTATGATGAAACTTTGTCAACCGTAGTCATGCTTAAGGATATTAGAATTCTAATTGTCATGACCTCATATTTTGAATATGAAATATGACAAATGGATGACAAAACTGCATTCCTTAACAGGAACATACTTTAGGATGTGTTTGATACAACCTAAGAGTTTTGATCCATAAAATTATAATAAAATATGCAAGTTACAGAAATCCATGAGATGGATTGAAGCAAACTACTTGGAGTGAAATTTCATTTTGATGTAGTATTCAAAGAGTTTGAATTCATCAAAGATGAAACTTGTGATTACAATAAATTTAGTGGGAGCGTAATATTATTCCTAGTCATATATATGTGGTTGACATATAATTCATTCTAAAAGAGTTTCTAAATGAAAGACTTGGATAAAGCCGCCTATATCCTTGGACTGATTTATGGAGATAACTCTAAAAAGTTGATTGGTTAAAGTCAAAGTACTAATAAAGACAAGATAGTAAAAAGTTCACTATGCAAGACTCTTGGAGAGGTTACTTGCAAATGTCTAAAGGCATCACTCTTGACAAGACTTAGTCTTATTGGAAGACTAATGAGCAAGAGCACATGATTAGGATTCCATATGCTTCGGCATTTGGATCTATCATATAAGTCATGTTAATGTACTAAGACCGTATATCTCATATACTTGGAGTATGATGAGATGATACCGCTCAGATACTAGTGAAAGTCACTAGTTAAGAGACATCCTTATATACTTGTGAAGAACTAAATGACGTATTCTTGATTTTGATGGAATGAAAGATGATCTTGTAATAGTTACATAGATGCATTCTTACAAACCAACAAAGATAAATATTGCACTATAAATACATGCTTACATTTAATAATGGTGTTAGAAGAGTTATAAATGGACCATTACTATTCTACAAAAGGTTGAGTATCTAGTGGCATGGGATGCAACTAGAAAATTGTTTGGATTAAGACTCTAAATAGTAAACTAGAAATCGTTTCTAGTGTCACTAATTTAATGGACCTTAATTGTGCCAATAATTGTTATTGCACAAATCAAGGAACTAATGTCTTATCTAAACATATACTTAGACATTTTTATCTTACTCGAGAAATCGTCAAAGATGGGAGATGTCAAAATATGCAAAATACCTTATGATGATAACAAGGATAATCATCCTACATAAGCTCGTTTTCAATTATGATGGAGATCATAACTAAGCTCAATGGGTATTGGATACACTTTGATTGGGCCTAGTGCAAGTGGGAGATTGTTGGATATTATGCCCTAGGCCCTTGAGAAAGGCCTATGCGTTATACCATAGCTTCGTTGTTATAGAGATAACAAACCCGATTATTATATATTTTGTATGTTTATTATAATAATCATTGTCCCTAGAACTTATGAAGGGCTATCATGATTTTGATAGATAATCATATGATGATTATAGCGCATAGGATGCAGATTAAACTTGTGGGTACATGTTGGAGAACAAGTACTGGATATACCCGTTATGAGATTTATGTCATGGTCAAATGTCATAATTAAATCTCATAATAGTTATATCATTTATCCTTAGACCTGAGATTATCATAGTCTTCCACATGATGAACATTATGTTTGACGTACTCAAACGCTACCCCTAACCGGGTGGTTATAAAGGCTACGATTGGCATAATCGGATTCTTGTAGGGAAAAATGATAAGTCAAGATGGGATTTGTCCCTCTCTCAAGAGAGATATCTGCTTGGCCACTTGATGAGTGGGATTGATAATAGTGTACGGCCGTACCCAAATGAATTGAAGTGTTCAATGTTATTTCCTCATATCAATCTACTCGAGATCAAGAAAGCATTGGACAACATAATTTGACGTGGACCATGACTTATGTCCAATATGATATCGCGTGACAAAGGGATTGTGATATGTTCTATAAGGTTACTTTGGACTTTCAAAGTTATAATAATTGGGTAGTCATAATGGCTTGCTAGAGTCTGCTTATGACGTATGGGTTCTGACTGGTTCGGACTCGTTGCCAACATAGTATAATCCGATTTGGTCACACACAATAGAGCGGATTAAAAAAGGCGAAAAATCTGGGAAATGAAAACTTGGCTACCGTACGGCTCAAGGCTTGGCGTACGGCTCTGGTGGAGCCGTACGGACGCCATCCCCGTAACAGTCCAGTTTATTCAGTTTTCTTGATTAAAAAGGAATTCCGACCCCAAACGAAATTAAGTCAAACCCTTATATATGATATATGACCGGGTTTGACAGCCTCTAATGGTGATTTTGGAAATCACAAACAATTGTTTTAGAAACAATAAATTATAGAGAGGTATGATTATTTACTTTGAGATTCATGATCGTCAAATACAATAATCAATGGAGCAAGATAATTCCTACAAAGAAATCGTTTCTTCATCAAGCTTTGGGTCTAGCAATCCAGATCAAGAAGGTGTTCTTGATATATGTTCGATGTGTGGATACCGATGGAGGGTGTTTCCTTTCGCACCTTAAAGTCCGTGTTCATGGATGCGATCTTGAAGGGTTAGTTTCTTTCATCTTGTATTTAATTTAATCAACATGCACGAATCCGGGCTCTTGGGTGTTTAATTTTATCTGTTTATTCCGTTATGCATGATGCATAAAAATCCAACACCCACTTCCTATGGCTAAGCCATTAGGACTTAAGCCCAATTACAATTTGGGCTTAGGCACATCATTAGCCCCCAAATTCTCGACTGTGATTATTCATGATCCATGTGAGAATTTCCTTAAGTGGTGGGAAGGGGTGCGATCTCACTTCAAGCGACTTCCTCATCTTTTTGGGATTCTTTGCCACACTTGAGTGATCATCTTGTGAGCAAAAAGATCTTGCATCGTAAATACTTAACTCACAGACATACCATTTTTGAGAGATCACGGACTTGCTGACATATCGACTTCAGAGATCATGAACCCGACAACATACCAACTCTCAAGATCACGAAATCGCGGACACACTAAATCGCGGTATCATGAACTCGTGGACTTTCCCCTCCGCAGGTGTACCATCAAGAACACCTTCTTGATCTGGATTGCTAGACCCAAGGCTTGATGAAGAAACAGTTTCTTCATAGGAATTATTTTGCTTGATTTATTATTGTATTTTGATGATCATGGATCACAAAATAAATAATCCTATCTCACTATAATTTATGTTTCTAAAACAATTGTTTGTGATTTAAAAAATCACTATTAGAGGCTGTCAAACCCGGCTGCATATCTTATATGAGGGTCTGACTTAATCCCGTTTGGGATCGGGATTCCTTGTCGTACAAGTAAACTGAACAGACTGTACAAAGCCAGGGAGGCAGCCGTACGGCTACATAAGAGCCGTACGGTGTCCATCAAGACGTACGGTGGCTTCAGTAAAAATCCCATATTTTTGCCTATGTTCAATCCGTTCTATTGTGTGTGACCCAATAGGATTATACTATGTTGGCAACGAGTCTGAACGAGTCAGAACCCGTAAGTCATAAGCGGACTCTAGCAAGCCATTATGACCACCCAATTAGTATAACTTTGAAAGTCCAAAGTTACCTTTATAGAACATATCACAATCCCTTTATCACGCGATATCATATTAGACATAAGTCATGGTCCACGCCAACTTATGTTGTCCAATGCTTTCTCGATCCCGAGTAAATTGATATGAGCAAATAACATTGAACACTTCAATTCATTTGGGTACGACCGTACACTATTATCAATCTCACTCATCGAGTGGCCAAGCAGATATCTCTCTTGAGAGAGGGACAAATCCCTTCTTGACTTATCATTCTTCCCTGCAAGAATCCGATTATGCCAATCGTAGCCTTTATAACCAGCCGGTTAGGGGTAGCGTTTGAGTACGTCAAACATAATGTTCATCATGTGGAAGACCATGATGATAATCTTAAGTCTAAGGATTTAAATGATATAACTATTATGAGATTTAATTATGACATTTGATCATGACATAAATCTCAAAACGGGTCAATCCAGTACCTTGTTCTCCAACAAGTACCCATAAGTTTAATCTGCATCCTATGCACCATAATCATCATATGATTATCCATTAAACTCATGCTAGCCTTTCATAAGTGCTAGGGATAATGATCATTATAATAAACATGAAAAAGATATAATAATCGGGTTATTTATCTCTATAACAATGAAGCTATGATATAACGCATAGGCCTTTCTTAAGAGCCTAGGGCATAATATCCAACAATCTCCTACTTGCACTAGGCCCAATCAAAGTGTATCCAATACCCATTGATCTTAGTTATGATCTCCATCATTATTTCAAGCAAGCTTATGTAAGATGATTATCCTTGTTATCATCATATGGCATTTTTCATATTTTGACATTTCCATCTTTGATGGTATCTCGAATAAGATAGAAACGTCCAAGTATATGTTTAGATAAAAAATTAGCGCCTTGGATTGTGTAATAACAATTATTGACACAATGAAGGTCCATAAAATTAGTGACACTAGAAACAATTTCTAGTTTACTAATTAGTATCTTAATCCAAATAATTTTCTAGTTGCATATGATGCTACTAGATACTCAACCTTTTGTAGAATAGTAATGGTACATTTAGAACTCTTCTAACACCATTATTAAACATAAACATGTACTTATACTGCAATATTTATCTTTGTCGGTTTGTAAGAATGCATCTTTGTAACCATTACAAGGTCATCTTATATTTCATTAAAGATCAAGAATGCATCCTTTTGGTATTTCTCAAGTACATAAGGATGTTTCTTAGCTAGTGACTTTCACTAGGATCCGATTGGTATTATCTCATCATACTCCAAGTATATGAGACATCCGGTCTTGGTACATCAATATGACTTACATGATAGATCCAATTGCCGAAGCATATGGAATCCTAATCATGTACTCTTGCTCATTAGTCTTCCAGTAAGACTAAATCTTGCAAAGATTAATGCCATTAGACTTTTACAAGTAACCTCTCCAAGAGTCTTGCATAGTGAACTCTTCACTATCTTGTCTTTATTAGTACTCTGACTTTAACCAATCAACCTTTAGATTTATCTCCATAAATCAGAATTTCAAGCATATAAGCGGCTTTATCCAAGTCTTTCATTTAGAAACTCTTTCAAAATGAATTATATATCAACCACATATATTAGACTAGGAATAATATTACGCTCCCACTAAATTTATTGTAATCACAAGTCTCATCTTTGATGAATTCAAACCTTTTGAATACTACATCAAAATAAAAATTCACTCCAATTAGTTTGCTTCAATCCATCTCATGGATTTCTCCAACTTGCATATTTTATTAGAGTTTTATGGATCAATCAAAACTTTTAGGTTATATCATACACATCCTAAAGTAAGTTCATGTTAAGGAATATAGTTTTGACATCCATCTGTCATATTTCATATTCGAAATATGAGGTCATGACAATTAGAATTCTAATAACATTAAGCATGACTACGGGTGATAAAGTTTAATCATAATCGACATTATGAATTAACTTTACTCAATTAGTCGCGCTTTATGAATATGTACCTTGCGATCCATGTCCGTTTTCTCCAAGAAAACTCATTTTCTATCCTTTGGTTTTTAAGCCTTAGGGTAGAATAATGTAGACACCCCATTTTTGAACTCAAATTTATGATTACACTACTCTTGTGTCTCGCCTTTGTGTTTGGATGAAAAATCGTTAGTTTCATCATGTTTCATTAAGTTTCTAACTGACTCCGTTAGTAAGGGGCTAAACTGAACAAAGGAACTATAGACAAGGACAAAACAATATTGAAACACTGGATGCCTCGTACGAGACATCAATGTCTCGTACGAGACATCTCCTCTGTCTGCGGGAATAATCCACTTTCCTTCTCCGTCCCGATCTCTTTCTTGGCCAACACTCCCCTAATCCGGGGAATATCTAATAGGAAGCTTCCTAGGTGATTTCCCACTGATTTCCTTACCTAATTAAACCTCTCCACCTCCATACTTGGTCCCTAAGCAATCTAAACCTATAAATAAAGAGTCTTTTAACCCTAGACTCTCCTAATGCTAGTTAATGGTTCCTAGTCACCACAAAAGAGGTTAACAACTCTCTGATCAATCCCCTCCAAAGAATCCCATTTTTCCTCTCCCCTCACACCAAAACACCACCAAAAACCCATCTTTTCAAGCCAAAGTCATCACAAAACTCTTGGATCATCAAGGCCTTAGTCAAGGCCATCAATTGGAATCTCAAGAACGCTTTAGGTAAACTCCTACGCTTTTAATCTCTACTTCTCATCTCATTATTTGTTTTAGAGTGGTGTAATCTCATCAAAAGGATCAGCTTAGAGCCTCTCCAATCCATGGATATGGTCTCGAAGCACACGATCCGACATTCTAATAATTAAGAAATTAATTATTGGCTTTACTTGTTTTAAATTACTTGTTTGTTATTTGATTAAAAACACCTAAGCAAGACCAATCCTGGATTGGGTGGATTGGGTGCTCCTTGACCTTCCCAATCCGTAACTTAACCCCCGAACTCAATAATCTAACGGTCCGTGTTCCGACAACAACATGGTGGCGACTCTCAAATCAAAACGGTCAGCGGGTATCTTCTCGGGTGCAAACAGTGGTGACTCTGCTGGGGAAAATTTAAGTGGATTAGACTTGCGTGCAAATTAGGTGTTTTTAATCGTTTTAATTTTCTGCAAAAAAATATATTTTTTCTTAATTTTCTTGTTAATTTTCGGACTGTTTCTGTTCTGAATCTGTACGGTTTTGAATCTGGGCTTCAGAAGAGATGTCCCGTACAAGACATCTGATGCCTCGTACGAGGCATCCCATTTAAAGCCGCCAAACAAGGCTCTTTTGTTGCAAATTTGAAAAAATTAAGGTTGTTAATCATTGCCTACTTATTAACCAATCATTACACCTTTTGTTTTTAATCATTAGGTAATCATCAGCAATCATTGTCACATGATTTAAAAAAAAATTACAAACTGGCGGCTGGGTTAAAAAAATTACAGATTGGTTCACTTCAGAACTACAGAACAGTCCCTGAACTTCAGAAAATTCCAGATCAGTCCCTGGACTTCAAAAAAAAAAAAACTTTTCTTTGCTTGTTTTACTCCGTCCCCATGGGAATGCCCAGAGATCGGATGCTAGATCGATTGCTAGAGATCGGAAAAATCGAGTTGCTCAGCCGCAACGTGATTTGGAATGAGCCTCCTTCCCAGCGCTGCGATCAGAAACAGCACTGCAGATATCACCAAGCCTTGGGTCATTCCACAGAAACCTACCCAACCCTGAGAAACAAGATCCAGGAACTTATTGATGAGGGAATCATCACAAAGAAAGGAAATCAGTGGGTGTAGACCCGAGTGGAAGCAAGGAAACCAAGGATGATGTTGAAAGGAGAGGAGAAGAAAAACAAAAGGAAAGTAGGTAGGAAGTGGTGTAGTTAGGTTCTAAGGTCTCCCAAAAAAGTCAATCATGGACATGTTTTTACTTTCCCTAAGCCTTACAAGGTAAGGTTGTGTAAAAGGCATCAAAATGGCATGTGATTGGAGCCCATCCGCAGTAGAGTCATTCGAGTCTGTAAAAAGTTTGAATCCTCCGTGCTATGAAACAGTTATTTTCCTTCTATTCTCTCTAGACTTGAGACATTATTTGCAAATTACATTAATTCTTGGAATTTCCTTACTTAATATTATCAAATGATTGCTACGTGCCCAAAATGATGAATTGACTTCTAAGCATACTAGTCAATAAAGACTCATTAAGGACGAATGGACTAAACACAAATAAAAACGTTCAATGCAAACAATCAATCTTGATATGAATAAATGGTGTGATCAATTGGCATGAAGAAACCATTAATGGCAAGCCTTCCCCGATACACAATCCGATACACTTTTCCATGCAAACCCCCGATGCAAATCAAAGGGCATCCCAAGTCAATAAAAACGCAAAGAAGTTGTTGCTCAACCACCAAGACTCGCCCGCGATCGCACGTGCGTAACCGAGCAAAAGACTTCCCAGATCTCCAAAGTCAAAACTAGAAGTGACGAACTTGCCACCAAGGAAGCCACGAATGAGCCGATAGCAAGTTGGGGCTAAAGTTCTCCTCTCTCTCTCTCAAAAAATAAAAAATAAAAAAATAAGGGACCCGCCTAAAAAAAGGGCCCATGCATCTCAAAAGGAGTTCACCATAGAGCAAAGTGATCAACACTGAAAGAGCAGAAACATCCTTCAAAAGGACACCAATCCCGATAAAAGGTGGTACAAGGCCGAACTACGGCGACCTGAGCTCCTCAAAACTGAGGGGAACGTAGGCAACTTTGGGTCCGGTCACAACATGAAACAAAATCATCAAACCTTGGTTCTCTCCAAAAACGACCAAGTTTCTTTCCCCCGGTCCCATCAATGACCGATTTCTCCAGAAACGCTTAGCCGGTTACATCAAAGGCCGATCCCCTAAACACTTCTCCTTTCCAGATCTTGCCATTGATCGAATCCTAATCTTAATTGATCACAACATTTATACATGTTAAGGCTAATTGCTTGCTATAATCTTGACTTAACGACAAACATGGTCCATTCAAGCAATCATTTGATGATATTAACTAAGGCAAATTTTAAATGTCTCGACAAGTCTTCTTTTCCACATTTTAGGAAAGAGCCAAACACTGAAATTCTGTCCATAGGCTTCCTTCCTCAGAAAATGGACTTACTCCCGGAAGGGCCTATGTCTGTTCTCCCTTTGAGCAAGCGTAACTTGCTCATGTTCATGTCTCGAGTGAACTAGACCACTCCTAGGAAAAGAAAGTGAGGGGCGCAAAGAGAGAAGACCGGAACTATTGGAACCCAGAAAAGAGGGCCCGTGCAAAGGATAGGTCATATTCCGAACGAAGGAGGGTTCACAATGAAGGAGGGTCCACACCCAAAGAAAGTTGGCACCCGAGAGGCATCTCCCGTTCGAAAGGAAAAATCGGGGCTGGCAAGTCACGATAATCACATTGGAGAGATTAACGGAAAAGCCATGCTTTGGTAAACCCAGTTAGGTCCGAGCGCAGAGTCATAATCTCCCAATAAAGGTTCCCAGCTTTTGGAAATTCCCCAGAGGTGCTCAAAATTTTGGTCAAAAGGTCAACCCTCTGCGTCAACCGTACGGATGGTTTAAAAATTCATATCAACAATCCATACCAATAAACTGCCCACAAGTGAAACTTACTTCCACTTATTCAAAAACCTGTCAAAACATGTCCCAGTCCATGCATAGTTGAGTCTATACACATTCCCGGGGATTCCCCACAAACCATAGCACCAAAAAGCCCTTCTTAAGGCCCGAATCATGCATTTAAATGAATTTGCAAAGACAAAAGTTTTTGAGCATTAATAGAACAACAGGTTTTCATACGCATTGTTTTGAAAAAATAAAACAGAACAAAAGAAAACTGTTCGAACATGTACACCTTAGTCAGAATCTGGGTACGGATCAATGGGAGGAGAGTCAGATACCCCCAGGGGCTGAGACGGATACATGATCGGGTCAAAGAAAAACAGAGACTCCGCTAAGCCCATATCACCACCCGAGGAAGATTGGCCAGGGAAGAAAGAGGGCGGAATCTGAGAAGAGAGACCCGGATGGCCAATAGGCAGAGGCTCGATGCGCTCTAGGGCTAGGTGAGCAAAAGGATCCAGAGCGGTCTCATGAATGCTCGTGCCTCAGAGAGAATCCCAAAAAGAGGCCAAATCGGTAGCACCCAGTGACTGGCTGCGAACATAGGAGGGAGGCAGCTCCACGCTTGAGGCCCTTTTGCGAGGCCTCTCCTCAGCACTCACCGAGGACCCTTGGAGGAATGGACAACGAACCTCTTGAGCCACCTCTTGGCCCGCCCTATGAAAGTTGGCCGCCGCAACAATGCTCGTCCCGCAATCTGCATGTAGGAACGAAACGACTCAGCAAAGAAAGAGATAGAAATATAGGGTGTGTGTGTGCAAATGAAAAGGAAGCATACCGCATCATTGGGAATCTCTTCGACTGGGGCTTCCCCTCCTGCGACAGATAAGTCCACCATGTGAACCCTGCCGTCTGTATAAATAAAGGAGTAGTCTACCCACGCGGGAGGAACCACCCCAGAAGCCACCACCTGTGGCGACCGCAACCTCGTGGCCACAAAACGATCATATGGCTCGTCAGTTATTAAAACAGCGGCATCCGTTCCCATGAGATAGGGGTCTTCCCCTCGGTCAGCCACAAACATAGTCTCGGGAGGATCCACGGGCACCCTCTGCATAAGCCCCAGTCCATGCTGCCATAGAACCCTCTCACCTAAATAAAAGGTCTCGCCCCGGGAAACCTACCAACAGCCTCCTCTGCCTAGTCACCCTCAGAGCCTCGCTCAAACAAAAATCTATCTCCTTCTCCTCATAACTAGACCAGGAAAGAGGTTGAGCTCCACTTGCATAGGTCCCCTCAGCACCGCCTTCACATCGGCATAACGAACAGCGACTCGTCCCTTGGACCCCCTCTTCTCTCGGACCTCCCTGGCCCAGCAAATCATGGCCAGAAAATGGACACTCTAGTCAAGAGTCAGCCTCCACGGGTAGTTGCCGAATACCTCGTAGTACCAAGCCTGAAAAAGAAAAGGCAGGAAAACCGTCAGCACCAAAGATGAGGTGAAAGCCAAATGCAAAGGGTAAAGCAAAGGCAGAAAAGAATGAAAGAGGAAAAGGAATATGCCTCTAAAACAAACTGAAAGTAATCCAAAGACTTGCTCGCCTTCCGACTATACTTATCAATCTCCATGTATAGCTTGGGAAGGCCTGCCTCTCCCCAAGCGATGCCCCTGATGGTCTCCCGTGTGGTATAACTACCTGGTTAAAGGTAGCATTTGAATATGTCAAACATAATGTTCATCAATTGGAAGACTATAATAATTTCATGTCTAAGGATTCAAATGACATAACTATTATGAGATTTATATACGACATAGACCATGATATAAATCTCATAGAGCGGGTCATGTCCAGTCCCTTGTTCTCCAACAAGTACCCATAAATCTAATATGATCATCTCATGATCATTTAGCCTTTATGCTAGTGATTCATAAGCTCTAGGGATGGAAATTATTATAATTAATTGAGAGGGTTGACTAAAGGCACGGGCATGACTCTCAGGGGTCAGAGGCGAGATATGGTCAACTTGGCTTTATGGAGAGGGTTGACTAAAAGGAACGGGCATGACTCTCGGGGGTCAGAGGCAAGACTTGGTCAACTTGGCTCTATGGAGTGGGTTGACTAAAAGGCACGGGCATGAATCTCGGGGGTCAGAGGCGAGACTTGGTCAACTTGGATCTATGGAGAGGGTTGACTAAAAGGCACGGGCATGACTCTCAGGGGTCAGAGGCGAGACTTGGTCAACTTGGCTCTATAGAGAGGGTTGACTAAAAGGAACGGGCATGACTCTCAGGGGTCAGAGGAGAGACTTGGTCAACTTGGCTATATGGAGAGGGTTGACTAAAAGGCACGGGCATGACTCTCGGGGGTCAGAGGCGAGATATGGTCAACTTCACTTTGACAGGAAAACTGGTCTTGCGTCCCACTTAGGACGGCCGGGATTTGGGTTCTCTTAACCTAAAATGATCACTCTGGGGAACTAAGGTTTTTCTGGGCTTAAGTCAAGGACTGCCTAAAATGTTTGCTAAGGCAACATCTTTCACAATGTGTCACTGGGCTTATGTCGAGGGCTGCCTAAGTTTCTAAACCTTTCAATTTTACTGGGCTTATGTCAAGGACAGCCTAGGTGTTCTTTCTAAGCAGACAAAACAATGGGCTTACGTCACGTGGGGACCGCCTAAGTATGTTCACTTAGGGGACAAAGTTTTATTGGGCTTATGTCAAGGACTGCCTAAGTTTCTAAACCTTTCAATTTTACTGGGCTTATGTCAAGGACAGCCTAAATATTCTTTCTAAGAAGACAAAATAATGGGCTTACATCACGTGGGGACCGCCTAAGTATGTTCACTTAAGGGACAAAGTTTTATTAGGCTTATGTCAAGGACTGCCTAAGTTTCTAAACCTTTCAATTTTACTGGGCTTATGTCAAGGACAGCCTAAATGTTCTTTCTAAGAAGACAAAACAATAGGCTTACGTCACGTGGGGACCGCCTAAGTATGTTCACTTAGGGGACAAAGCTTTATTGGGCTTATATCAAGGACTGCCTAAGTTGATTTTCACATGTATGAGGATTTTTGGACATTTCCTAAAGGGAGGGGGCTAAGTTCTATTTCGGGAACCTAGGGGGACCTTTGTTCAAGGCGTCAGGGGCCAGAATGTAAATTTTGGGTGAGATTCTCCTCGCCCAAACCATCCGTACAGATTGAGGGGTCGTCCATTCTTTTCAAAACACAGCAGCCATACGGATGGTCTGCTTTCTTTTCTAAAACCCAGTCGAAAAACAGAGAGAGGGCAGGGAGAATTTGAGAGGGAATTCCATCAATTCTTTGAAACTTTCTCCTAGATAATCCAAGGATTGTTCATGGAGGGACGGGCACGCGTGGGTTACCCTAGAGGGGCGGAAAAGAGGCTTGACATGGCTCAAATTTTTCGTGGATACACCGTTGATCTCAGGGATGTGGGAGCGGGTTTCTACAAATCTCCTACCTTGCATTTGTGCCAAGGTGACGGGGTAAGCACTCCTACGCTATTCCCTTCTTGATTAATGCATTTCTTAAACCTACCTAGGGTTTATGTTTATGCAAATTGGGACTTTTGTACTTCTTGGGTCATTTTGCGAAATTGAACTTATTTTCATGAAATTGGAGTCACAATGATCAAGGACATATGTTTGCTCCCTCATTCAGATATGCCTAGCTATGCTTTCGACAATTAAAGTGTGATCCTACACCTTTGTCCATAAAATGCTTGTATCTTAGGTTGGACTAGCCATTTTGACATGCATGCTAGCGTCGCCTAGGATTATTTGCTACATGTTATGAAGGGAAATTTTTTCTTTTCAAATGACCCTCAAATGTCTATGCAATTTTAAAGGGGACGGAAAACATTTTCAATATGTTCATTTAGCATGTGCGTCGGTATTTTAAACTGTGTTATTCATACCTTTGTTGTGTTTACCTACAGGGCGGTGATCCCAAATATCGAGGGTCTCTAGACGCTTGCTTCTCCTTATGGGAGGCCATGCCTGAGTCCATTGATGGTGAACCCGGTCTGAGGGAGTGGGTAGAGTGCACTGGTTTGGTGCCTTTTATTGATGCCGTGGGCAAGTTGGTTAACACCAACAAAAGCATGAGGCTTCTTAATGACCTTGGTGAGTACTGGTGGGATTCAACCCACACTTTTCACTTGAGTTAGGGGGAAGCGACTGTGACTCCCGTGGACTTCTCAGCGATCACCGGGCTATATTTTGATGGGCGGCCGGTTATGTAGAGGGATAGGATCCCTGAGGCAGAGATTGGGGCGCTCATTGGCTTCACGGGCCCCACCAAAGGTTTGGGTATCCTTGTGCAGAATGTCGAGAGGGCCATCCAGGCTAACTTTCCAGAATATGCGGCTGGCCGGGTTACAGCTGAGCAACTTGGGCGCTAGTCTCGCCTCTGACCCCCGAAGAGTCATGCCCGTTCTATTTAGTCAACCCTCTCCATAGAGCCAAGTTGACTAAGTCTCGCCTCTGACCCCCGAGAATCATGCCCGTGCCTTTTAGTCAACCCTCTCCATAGAGCCAAGTTGACCAAGTCTCGCCTCTCACCCCTGAGAGTCATGCCCGTGCCTTTTAGTCAACCCTCTCCATAGAGCCAAGTTAACCATATCTCGCCTCTGACCCCCCGAGGGTCATGCCCGTGCCTTTTAGTCAACCTTCTCTATAGAGTCAAGTTGACCAAGTCTCGCCTTTGACCCCTAAGAGTCATGCCCGTTCCTTTTAGTCAACCCTCTCCATAGAGCCAAGTTGACCATGTTTCGCCTCTTAACCCTGAGAGTCATGCCCGTGCCTTTTAGTCAACCCTCTCCATAGAGCCAAGTTGACCATATCTCGCCTCTGACCCCCGAGAGTCATGCCCGTTCCTTTTAGTCAACCCTCTCCATAGAGCCAAGTTGACTAAGTCTCGCCTCTGACCCCTGAGAGTCATGCACGTGCCTTTTAGTCAACCCTCTCCATAGAGCCAAGTTGACCAAGTCTCGCCTCTGACCCCTGAGAGTCATGCCCATGCCTTTTAGTCAACCCTCTCCATAGATCCAAGTTGACCAAGTCTCTCCTCTGACCCCCGAAGAGTCATGCCCGTTCCTTTTAGTCAACCCTCTCCATAGAGCCAAGTTGACCAAGTCTCGCCTCTGACCCCTGAGAGTCATGCCCGTGCCTTGCCTCTGACTCGCCGAGAGTCATGCCCGTTCCCCTAAGAGAAGATGACAGATATCCACCTAGCCCTTATGTTTGAGTAGCCTTAAAATTTCTCACCCCTTCCGAACTACGTTAGCCTTGATTCTCCGCAAATAGGATACGTAGGAATCCTATACCCCTAGGTCCAGCCATGCGACCAAATCGGTCAAGCCGTCCTCCCATCAGATTGGGATGCTTATTTTTATCGACAACCCCGCTTTTCCAAAGCAACGTTGCCGAGGGGCTATATAAGTACCCCAATCTAAAATTAACCAACTTTAGAGGAACTCTTAGCACCATTCAGGGATAAACTGATAGGCTGGGACCTTACTAAGATAGACCTAAAATTCCAGGACTACACTGGAATTAAAATTGGAAAAATCCAGAAGCTCGCCATGCTGAGCCGTACGGATAGTTTGGACATGGGAGTGACCAATCCGTACGGATGGTTTGGGCACCCTCAGTCCCTATAAATTGGACCATTGGCTGATTATTTCAGGGGGGGAGAAAATCATATTTGTGTGCAAACTTTGCCAGATTTAGAGCAGATTAGGGATACAAACATTCTTGAGTGAAAAGAGAGAAAGAAGATAGGCTTAGAACCAAAATTGGTGAGGCCTCCTTCTCCCCATCTTTTCTTCATCTCATAATCTATTTTATTTTGCCTTATTTACATTATGTCTTTATTATTCTTGCACATATTATGAATTGGAACCAAGTTCTTGTTATGAATCAATGGTACCTTCATGTTCTATGCGTGATCAAGGGTTCAAATCTAAGATGATCAATGCTTGTTAACATTTAATGTCTTTACATTAATGCTCTTTACATTATGTCTTTACTTTTATGCAATTTATATTATGTCTTTACTTTTATGCAATTTATGTTATGTCTTTACATTTATGCAAGTTAAATTCCATGTCTTTACTTTAAAGATGATTTTATGGTGAAAGGATCAAGTTTGGATGATAAAGTTTCAATCTTTATCATTCAAACTTTGATCTAACTCCAATAATATCCCTTTGGATGGTAAAGACTCAATCTTTATCCATCCAAAGGTTGATTTCTTACTTCCCCAAGGTCTTCCCTTGGAAGAATCATCCATTTGGATGTTAAAGTCTTCATCTTTAACCATCTAAATGATGATTTTGGCTCAAAAGCCATGTTCATCACCTTTCACAATTTTCCCCCATTATTGCCTTGATCACACCCAAAACCTTGTATTTTGGTGTTTAGTTAGTGATTAAGAGCATAGGGATGATTTAATTCAAACTTTGTATAGATAAATAAATTGGAAAGATGTAAAATAGTTCAGTTTCAGCATAATGCTCTGTTTCTGCCTGAAACTGGACTGATTTCTTGACAATCTATAAAAATCTCAGGGATGACCCTCTCAGCCGTACGGCTAGTTTGGTCAGAGGGATGATTTTTCAGTCTTTCCCTTTTCTGTTAAACTGTTTACAAAACTAACCCTTTTGGGTTAAGTTTCTAACTGATTTCGTTAAAAGTCAGTTTCTCCCATTTTCAAGAAACACACACATATTTGCACAATTTTAACAAACTTTAGGGAGACTCGGTTTCTTCCGAGGCACTTTGGGTGAACTACCGGTTGAGTTCTTCCCAAAGCGTAACCTGACCTCCGAATCCTTTGTCTCTAACCATTTTTCATTAAGTTTGGGTTTAAAGTTAAACTAACGTGGCGACTCCGTTAAACATTTGAAAGTACCATGTTTGATTCTCTGGGAACCGTTCGTTTTCCCGCGGGTATCTTACACTTAGGCTTGACAACTCTTGTCTTGCCTTTATCTTAAATCCTTGTCCATACTACCCTTTAGAATTTGAGAAGGTTTCCATTTGATATTAAGACTTAGCATTTTAAACATCAAATATCGCTCATGAATTAATATCAAATCCGTTGTTAGTTCCAAACTAACATGATAATCAAGCCAGCTAAGGTATTTAATATGTCTCTCAATGTTCCAAACATGAGAACTTATTAATATACATTTCATTCATCATATGAATGTTAGTCTCTAATTAATCTCAAACTTTTCTTGCATTTCTTGCTTGTAGGAACACTTCCTACGTGATTGCTTATCATATAAGCATCCTTGTGTTTTAGATACTTCTAAAGATCCAAACACATGATAGCAAGTTGTAGGACAATTGACATCTATAGAATCATCCACATGTTTCTAATCAATGTTTTTGTCCACCCTTAAGGTATAAGGTTTCTTAGGAATGGGATTTATTAAGAATTCATAACTTCCATTCTTGCTTTAGAACAATTGTTAAGCTCATGATTAGGTCAAGGAAGTTAATCTCATTTTCTTTAAGTGAGGTCAATCGCAGTAATTATACATGATTTAAAGTTTAAAACATTCTACAAATATGCAAATAAATATACACATATATTTCATACCATTATCATTTAGAGATATTTAATGTATTTTATAAATACTCCCACTAAATTATACACCTTCAAATACTTATAATGTATAATATAATTTAAGTGGGCTAAGATCCGTATTTCACTCAACTTTGAGTCGGCTAGGGCATGACTGCTCAAAATCAAGTTATTTATGTAGATAAATCCTTATCAATCACATCATATGTGAATCTTAGTTCCTTTATGAGATTTTGGACATCTTATGTCTAACATGTTTTAATCACATCTGTGCCTTAGATCCAAAACTGTTTTGATAGCCCAATTAAGTCAAACCATTTTAAACGTATAGGAATCACTGTTTCCTCATCTTGCTCATAGATGAATAGAATTAATGCACCTACGCTAGGGCGTAACCCACATAAAACTACCCACGTACTCACAAGTGTTATAATCATGGATTGGCACAAGACTTAAGTTTTAAAGAATGTTCTTTTACATAGAGACATGCATCATATATTTAATTATATCAAACATAATATAATATAGTCGTTCCATAATGTATGTTAACTAATCTAATTAATTAAAAAAAGAAAAATCTTGTGATTTAATTATGAAGCAACTTTATGGGGACGGAATCTAAATTATCTGTAAACAATTTACAGATTAGATATATCATTCGCATTCCCAGAAATAAGACGTAAGCCTGCCATTGGTCCATGCAATGAATTAATCCAAATTTAGTTTCCTTCTCTGCAAACAATTTGCCCTTTATTCATAGGGATAAATTCTGAAACTTGTGTTTCCGCAGAACATCTATAAATTGAGAGCACAAAACGTATGGTCGAAACTAAGCCATGAAGGCATCCACAATCCCGTACTAAGATCAAGAAACCAAGTAGCTTCTCTATACTGTTGAAACTAAGCCAAAAGGTATCCACATTCCCGTATAGATTGTCACTTGTTTCAAGACATTTTCATTATCTCTTAATCTCATAGATTATAGCAATCCTAAACACTTTAGAATTCTGATTTTTGCAATTTTTTTGGATTAAATCTGTTTCAGGAAACACAGTTTCAAAAACCAGCCATCTGAAACCAGATTCGATTTCTGATTCGAATTCTGTAAACGATTTACAGAACAATCAGAAAATCCAGAAACAAAACAAATATGTCCAGAAATTCCAAAGAAGCCGTACGGCTCTGTGGCAGGCATACACCTCCACAGCCTCCGTACGCTGGTGACCTCCAGAATTCTCAGATTTCCAGAATTTCTTAAATTCGATCAATCCCAATATGGTGTTCATACATAATCTGATTACAGAAACACGAAAATACAGATTACGAATTTTAACACATCTAATTCATATAATCAATAACCAATTTATTCCACATACAAATTAGATCAAGATCATCAATAAATATAATCAAATTATAACATAATAATCTAAGCATGTGATTATACATATGAATCCAATTAAAACAATCACATAATCCCCATATAAACATGCTCATAAATTTTATATCTCATATATAAAACTCAAATCACACATTCATCTTATTATCATGCAAATCATATAATTGAATTAAACAATTTAAACATGATATATTAAAAATAATCAACGATGAACGGGGCTCTGATACCACTGTTGGGTTTTGATGGATCATGCGCAGCGGAATTAAACATATAAATCAAACACCCAAGAGCACGGATCCGTGCATGTTGATTAAATTAAATACAAGATGAAAGAAAACATACCCTTGAAGATCAAATCCATGAACACAGACTTTGAGGTGCTAACGCTAACACCCTCAATCGGTGTTGGGAATGCTTATTACTTAACACTCCTACTTATGTTAGAATTGATTGATACCATCACCTAAGTTTATTTTAAGGACTTTAAGACCCTATGTAAGAAGTTTTATAACTTCAATTTTTAGCTAAGTCCTCTTTATAGACTAGGCTTAGTGTTCAGGGCTGAAGATTTGGATTTGAGGTCACATATGCAAATGGCTAAATATGATGCGCATGTCCTTCATGTGCAGCACCCTCTGCGCACATCTATGCGCATGGATTTCATGCGCAGCGCAAATTTGCCTTAGTCAATTCTTTTGTCTCTAACCTCACCTTTTGTTAGTTTGGAAAGCGTCTTGACAAGCTACGCTTTTTGGAATGAGTCAAAGTGCTGATATGGACAAACGATAAAACGTGCACACTCAGCATACACGTAGATGGAGACGCGCCTCATATTTGAAATTCAAATTGAAAACAGCTGTCACCCTTCTAGAAGATTTTTGAAATTTGTCAACTTGCTCTGTCTCCAACGGCTATAAAGGACAGCTGCGCACCAATCACATTGCGACATCACATTGTCCTTGCTCTGCTCCCCAACGGCTAGTTCTTGGAGCTCAGCTATAAATAGCATGCTCGTCCTCATTTTTCAAGCTGCTTGAGTGTTTGCTTCCAAATAGAAACTTTGAAGATTGCTTGCTCATTTCCAGAATTCCCAAGAACAACCTTCATACCTTCATACTCATCCAAGCCCAGATCCTAAACAGCCTTTGTATCACTAGAATCTTGTGTTCTCCATCTTATAGATTTAAAGAGCCCAAATTTATGATTCACACACACACACCTCTTGAAGTTCCGATCTCATCGATCATACTTCTAGAGAAACACCGGTTATTGTCTAGGATTATGTTCTTTCATAGATTATAGATCTTTGAGTTAGTTTTATTCTAAATCGTTGTAACTTGTAAACTCTCTCTCATAATAAGATCTCCATTAAAAATTCAAGACTAACCATCTTGGTAGAGGACATAGATCTTTTTCCCGATCGAACCTCTCCAAATAGCTTGTCTCTATAATCTGCTTTGCTTTCTACTTTAAACATTTCTGATATATTGCTTTGTTTGATCTTGTAGATTGCTTTGATCTATTTGATTTGTGTTTGAGTGCCTTCTGTCTTAGTACCATTTTGCGCCACTCTTTAAGCCTTAACTTAGTGCGTGCGTTTTACACTTCTGCGCATACACCTGCGCATAAGTGATTGCTTTAAATTTTCCGCTGTGTAACGCCCATCCTTATTCTTGTTAAATATTTGACTTGCTTGTTAAATTCTTGAACTTGCATATTATGTGCTAGTTTTACTTGGGTTAATTTCTTAACTTCTTTAGAATATTAAGGTGGTTAAATGTCTAGTTTTGACTTTTGGGTCATTTGTGAAAAAATGACTTTAGGGGCCTTTTTGTTAAAAGTGAAACTTGAGGGGCCTAAGTGTCATTTCTTAAAACTTGTTAAGTATATCTTAGTTTGCCTTCTCTGAGAAATCATTTCTCCCCCAAATTCCTTACGTTCTTCCTCTGTCTCAGAAAGCTAGGTTTAGGGTTTACCCTATTCTCGACTCCTCGAGTTTAATTATCCATCTGTTCTCGATTCTGATCCCGGATAAATATTCGTGGCGTTGAATAGAGCGTTTCCTGCCGAACAGAAATTAATTTGGGTGAACTTGATTTCGGACTAAGTAAGTTATTAGCTCCCCCTTGCTTGTAATAACATGCATATATGTTATTCCTGATACTTGTGCTTGTCAATTTCGTGTTTGGGGCAATTTTTGTGATACTTGTAATTTTGGGACAAAGGGAGTATTAACCCTCTGTGTAGAAAAGAAAGAGTTACACTTGAAATAGGTGTTTTGAACTTGTTAGTATACTCCTGGGTTTGTTAGTTGATAGGTAAACTCCTACATTTGGGACGGTGAAATAATAAATTGCTTGAAAGAAATAAAATTTTGAATTCCAGTACCTTGGGCGACAGCCCATGTTTGGCCAGGCGACCGCCCAAAACTACTGAAAGATTTCCCATGTAATACTTTCCGAGTGAGCGGCCGCCCGGTCCTTAGTGAGCGACCACCCGCTTGCCCTGAAAAATAAAAATGTTGTTTAAAGTTTGTACAAGTTGGAAGTAACCCTAGTTAAGGTATATAGCCTTAGTATAAGATGTCCTGGAAAGTGTTGTGACACCTTAGGGGCATCAGAACTTGGTCTTATACATGAATATTCAATAAATTGAATAGAGAACTTGAGTATAAGAGTAAGAACTCTTTAATGTGTCTTGATACCAATGTTTGTGCACCTTAGGGGCATTAGAACAATGTCTTGAGCTTGAACATCCTAAGAATAGGATCAAGATCTTGTAAGAGTAAAATGTATAACTCTTATACATGCTTGGATGTCCAAAGATTGGAATTATAACTTGAAGTATAAGACAATTAACTCTTATATATGACTTGAACATCCATAGAATTGGATTAAGAACTCAAATATAAGATGATAAAATCTTGTACATGTCTTGAAACCAATATATGTGTATGGTAAGGAATTTGAAAGTGATATGAACAAGCACTAACGTGTATGAGAATTGTTCTTGATATGTATGTGCAAACATTGCATATAGTTGCTTGATAACAATGTGACTTCTTGATTACTTGAAGCATGTTCCTTGATGAGTTAGTCCACTACTTTTGGATTAGTTCTACTCCCGTAGTTCAAGTAAATACCTACTTGTGCATTCTTGTGTGAGTCCAGCTGTCCCTTGCTTGTTCGGAGGTATATAGGTTCACGCTTATCATGAGGCTGGGGCCAAAGTGATAATCGGGGATCTATGTATCTGCGCTTGACCCCTTACTACAGGCCATAGTAAGGGCATAGCTTCCTTTATTAGAGCAATACGCCTGATAAAAGTGAATTCTAAACTCGTGAACACCTCGTGAATCTTGATCTTGGGAATGACACTGGTTACCGGGTCTTCTTATATATACTGCATAAGCAGTTTCTTGATATTGATCGCGATTTTTCGAAGTAATACAAGCTACGACAACAATGGTATTCTTGAGAGGGATAAGGAAGGAAGCAATATCCTTTGTAATGTGATAGCTTAGCCCTATGTGCTACTTGATGAGTTGGCTTAGCCTCTCATATACTTGTTACTTGATGATACTTGATACATGATTACTTGAGTATCTACTTGAATTGCATGATAACATGTCATGTAGTTGCATCTAATAGCTTACTGAGATTTATCTCACCCCGTTCCTTGTTTAATTGTTTTCCTTAGATCAAAGGAAGGCCAGTGATAGTGCGCAGTGAGGCTCGACATAGATGGGAGCTTACTACCCAGGTGGTTATTCTTTTGGGGATCGTGGTCCTTTTACACTTTGGTGAGGACGATTTTATATGGGTTGTATAACTCCTTATTTTGGGGTAGACAGTTTTATATAGTACTTGTTGTCTCTAGACATCTTGTAATGCCAGCTTATGTGCTAGGCATGTCTTCCGCTGTCTATAATCATGTTTGGTTTTAATTTTCTTGTCTAGAACTCTTGTTGTGAGCTATCTTAGCTCCTTACTCTAGAGTATATATATCATGTCAGTTTGTTATAAGCAGATGTCATCCCGTTTCTTGTTAGTTTCTTGTTTCTTGTTAGTCACACCCACCAGGTTCGAGGTTCTATTAGGGAATCCCGGGAGTTGGGGGCGTGTCACTGTGCATTTCACACTCTTGCTGCGCGCTATACTTAGCCAAATTAAGAGTCGTGCGCATTTGCCATTGATTTGCAAAAGGGTTTGAAAAGAATTTTAAAACGCTATTCACCCCCCCCCCCCTTTAGCATTTTTCATACCCTTATTGCCCTTCTGGGACCAACAAGTGGTATCAGAGCAAACACCTTAATAATACATTTCTGTCTTTCAAGCTTAACAACTTGGGTGCCGATTCGATATGGCAAACACAAAACCTATGGCAACTGCTAACTATACACATGTTCCAATCTTTGATGAAGATCATTTCAACGTGTGGAAATTCAGCATCCTGACCCATCTCAACTCAATTGATGAAAGGCTCCATGACACCGTAGTTTATGGACCTTATATTCCAATGAAGGCGAATCCTAATCCATGCACCAACGCTGCTCAACTATCTATTCTGAAACCAAAGGAAGAATGGAATGAAGAATAAACTAGAAGAGTTGCAAATGATGGGAAAGCTAGAAACATTCTACTCAGCACTCTAAGCACGGCTATGAAACAGTAAGTCATGCATTGTGCTACAGCCAACGAATTATGGGATGTTATTAAAGAGCATATCGAAGGAGACACAGTCTGTAAGGAGAACAAGAGATATGAAGTGCAAAAGAGATTCAATAATTTCTCTCAACTCCCCGGTGAAACTCTTAGACAGACTTATGAACGATATTGTGAAATTATTAATCTATGTATTTCACTTGGAAAGAAGTTCTCCAATAAGGAATTAAATACAAATTTCCTTGCTGCTTTTGGATCGAGATACCTACATAAATCTAGCGCCCTTGAAGACGCTGGAACTTTGGATGTTTGGACACTTAGAAATCTTTATGCAAATATCAAAGTTTATGAACTCAAACTTCAGCGCATCAGTGAAACTGAAGGAAAATCTAAGTCCATTGCAATGGTGGCGCACAGAGAAGAAGCGCCTGCTCAAGTTCAAGTTCAAGTTGAGAAAAGTTCCGACCCCAAAATTTCTACCTCTGAGCTATTAGATATGGATAACGAAGACTTCGCTTTATTTGTGAAGAAATTTCAGAAGTTCAGAAAGTTCTCAAAACCCAACTCCTCCAGCAAATTTTAAGGATCTACAAGCAGAGCTCCTCCAAAGTTCACAAGGAGCAGCGACTCAAAAAGGAAAAAAGACCTTGTATGTTTTAATTGCATGAAACCAGGACACTTTGCCTCAAGCTGCCCGATTCCCAAGTTTGAATATATGCAGAAGAAGAGCAGCAATACTCCCAAATTCTCTCCCAGACCCAATCGCACAAGGGAATGATTGCTGAAGAAGAATCACCAGCAAATGAACATAACACCTGGATGGAAACAGACTCTGAAGAGAGCGATGAAGATTCTGATGATGGGCTCATGTGCTTAGTGGCAAAGGATGATGAAGTCGATACTTATGATTCCGATGATGATTGCTCAAAGAATATCCCTGATATGAATGTTCTGAATAAACCTATCAAGAAATCAGCAGGTTTTCAAGAAGTGAAAAAGAATAAAGGGTCAACCATCAGCGATCTTGTTGAACAAGGATTTATTACTCCAAGTCAAAGCGATGGTGGATTGTTATTTGCTAGATGTGATCTGAAAAGGCAACTACATCAGACCTCAAGTTGAACCAATCTCTGTAATCTCTCATGATGAGGATATTGCCAAGCAAGAGAAACTGTTCTCAGCAGCTGAAAAGGTAATAAGTAAATTTGGCAAAATGAAGGAAGCTTTAGCACTATCATGTGATGAAATTCCTCAGCTTAAGACCGAGAAAACTGTTCTAAAATCTGAACTCACCCTCCTTAAGGAGCAGATAAAGAGCATGACTCTTCTTACTGTTAAAAACACTTTTCTAATGGAACATAACTCATTACTTAAAGTTTAAAACGATGAATTGGTTGCTCAAATTACTGATCTTCAAAAGATTACAAATGAGTGGTCCAATTCTCGTGTCACTATAGAAAGTATCTTTGAGTCCCAAAAAGCCAGTGGTGATAAAAGTGGCTTGGGATTCTCATCAACTAGTGACAACTTTAATTGTGAGGTCTGCGCTGAAAGAGACAATGAATTTACACCTCAGCAAACTTATGAAATTCCCAAGGAAAAACATTCTACTTCAATGGGTAAAGGACAGGAAAAAGTCAAGAGACAAACATTCCATTATGTCTACCCAACGAAACAATTTGGGAAAGCTAAGGAAAAGGAAGTAGCTACAGATGAACCATCTCCTAGCAAAATCATTCTTGAAACAAAGCGCACTCCTTCTACTAGTGCGCATTATGCACCTGGGAGCCATGCGCATCCTAGCCCTATGCGCCCTACTAGAAAAAGCGCTCCAAAATTTCAAAAGAAATATTTTGTTAAGGCTGGCTCATCTGACCCAAAGAAGAATGCTATCCCAAAGAAAAGTAAAGAGTCTGCAAAAAATCATGTGATTGGTGGCTTTCATCATTGTTCAATTTGTAATTGTTTTGGACACAAGGCCGTGGAATGCCTTTTGAGATTCACTCCCAATGCCAAAGGACTTAAATATCCTAAGGTCAAGCAAGAGTGGGTCATCAAAAGTTGCTAACTCTAGGACCCAAAAGGAATAAAGGGGACCTGCTTAAATGTCTATATTTTAGGTTCTTTGCTTCATAGCTGGATCTTCTAAAGCTAGAACGTATGAATGGATTCTTGATAGTGGGTGCTCACGACACATGACTGGAGATGAATCATTATTGAAGATGTTCATGAAGAAATAGGTCCCTCAGTAACATTTGGTGATAATAACAAAGGTCATGTTGTTGCATATGGAAAGCTCAAGAAAGACAAAGTGTGCATTGAAAGAGTCTCTCTCGTCGAAGGAATCAAACACAACTTATTATCCATATCTCAATTTTGCGACAAAGGATTAGAATGCCATTTCACATCAACGCAATGTCTTATCAAGAATGGAAAAACTGGAGCTATACTACTCACGGGATATCGTAAGACAAATATTTATATTATTGATTTCCATAGTATGAACTCTAGTACTAATCTTTGTTTTGTAGCAAAAAGTGTAAGCGAAAATAGTTGGCTATGGAACAAGCGCATGAGTCACTTGAACTTCAAATGTCTATCAAAACTCAGCAGGGATAATCTTGTCAAAGGACTTCCCAAGGTTTCTGATCATCATGACAACAAATGCGCAGCTTGTCAACTAGGCAAACAATCAAAGCAGTCTTTCTCCAGCAAGACAAATCCCTCAACTTCAAAATGTTTGCAACTGCTGCACATTGATCTATTTGGACCAGTTACCACTGCGAGCATTAAAAGAAAAAATATACTTTGGTTGTGGTGGATGATTATTCAAGATATACATGGGTGGAAATGATGATATCTAAAGACAATTGTTATGACATTCTCACCACTCTATTCAGACTTCTCCAAACCCAAAAAGAAGATGACATCGTTAGTGTTCGATCCGACAATGGAACAGAATTCAAGAATAATGGTGTTGCTCGATATTACGACGATCATGGGATACATCACAACTTCTCAACCGCTGGAGTTCCTCAACAAAATGGTGTTGTGGTAAGAAAGAATAGGACGTTGATTGAAGCGGGAAAAACGATAATAGCAGAAGCTAAATTGCCTAAGTACTTTTGGGAAGAATCTATCAACACGGCATGCTTTACCCAAAATCATTCTCTCATCAACAAGCGCCATAACAAAACTCCGTATGAACTTTTGCGTGGTAGAACTCCCAACATTGCATTCTTCAAAATCTTTGGTTGCAAATGCTATATCCTCTACAACGGAAATGAACATAGAGGTAAATTCGATGCCAAAGCGGATGAAGGTATTTTTGTTGGGTATGCTAAACATTCTAAAGCTTTTCGTGTTTTCAATTGATCTACATTAGTGATAGTTGAATCTGTCATGTTACATTTGATGAACATTCTCTCCTTGAGCCACATTTGGCTCCCAATGTTGCTGATGATTCTGTTGAGTCTATTGAGACAGGTGCGCACATTCCAACTGCGCATACACAAGATCAGAATTTGTCAACATAAGGAAATCCATCTACATCAGTTGCGCAAAGCTTTATCAATAGGGCACCAAGTAAAGCTTCAGTTGCACCAAACTATGCGCCTGAAGATTCTACTAATGCGCATCATCCTAATACTGCGCATGGTGTCACTCACTCTTTCAATTCTGAACCAGTTCAACCCCCTAACTTCAATGATTTTGATGCTGGTGAAGATGTGACAATTGAAGACGTTCAAGTTTCTATAACTCAACCTAACTTACCTCCTGAAATTCATGAAGTTAGAGGTCACCCAATCACAAATGTCATTGGTGATCTACATGTTGAAGTCCGTACAAGGAAAGCTACAAACTTTGATGCTTACTCTGCATTTATCTCTTAAATTGAACCGAAAAAGGCTGATGAAGCGCTCCAAGATCCAAATTGGGTTGTTGCAATGCAAGAAGAACTCAATCAGTTTAAACGATGTAAGGTTTGGACTCTTGTTCCAAGACCAAATGATCAAGGAGTGATTGGTACAAAGTGGGTGTTCAGAAACAAGATGGACGAGAATGGAACCATCACAAGAAAAAAACCAAGATTGGTTGCGCAAGGCTATAGGCAAGAGGAAGGAATCGACTACGATGAAACTTTTGCGCCCGTAGCAAGACCTGAAGCTATAAGGATTTTCCTAGCTTACGCTGCTCACAAAAACTTCAAGTTATATCAAATGGATGTGAAGAGCGCGTTTCTAAATGGTGAACTCCAAGAACAAGTCTATGTAGCTCAACCACCTGGATTTGAAGATTCACAATTTTCAAATCATGTCTACAAACTCCAGAAAGCTTTGTATGGGATAAAGCAAGCACCAAGAGCATGGTATGATACTCTACCCAAGTTTCTCATTGAGAAAGGCTTCACTCGCAGTAAAATCGATACTAATCTTTTCATTTCCAAACATAATGATCATAAATTACTTGTTCAAATTTGTCGATGATATTATTTTTGGTTCTACTAATGAATTGTTGTGCAAGCGATTTGAGAAACTAATGAAAAGAAAGTTTGAGATGAGCATGATGGGAGAACTCACATTCTTCCTCGGGCTTCAAATCAAACAAATGGATGAAGGCATATTTATCAACCAAGCAAAGTACACAAGGGATCTAATCAAAAAATTTGTACTAGATAATGCTAAACCATATTATACTCCAATGGCTACCGGCAACAAACTCGACAAAGACTTGAAAGGTAAGAAAGTTGATCAAACTTTATATCGAGGTATGATTGGCTCTCTCCTTTATCTTACTGCAAGTAAGCCAGAAATTATGTTTAGTGTTTGTGTCTGTGCACGTTATCAATCTAACCCTAAAGAAGTGCACTTAATTGCTGTGAAATGTATTATAAGATATCTCTCCGGCACTGTTAACCTTGGACTTTGGTACACCAAAGATTCGAATTTTAAACTTGTAGGTTATTCAGATGCGGACTACGCAGCATGCACCATTGACAGGAAAATCACAAGCGGCACTTGTCATTTCCTCGGATATCGACTTGTGTCATGGGCTAGCAAGAAACAAGCTGCAGTTTCTGTCTCAACTACTGAAGCAGAATATATTTCTGCTGGAAGCTGTTGTTGTCAGATTCTGTGGATGAAGCAGCAATTGGTGGACTATGACATCAAAGAGGAAAATTGTCCCATCTACTGCGACAATACTTCAACCATTGCGGTTTCTGAAAATCCTGTCATGCACTCCAAGACCAAGCACATTGACATCAAGTATCACTTCCTCAAAGACCATATGGAGAAAAGAAATATTCATTTGGAACAAGTGGGAACCGACTATCAAATCGCAGATATTTTTACAAAAGCACTAGATGCTAAAAGGTTCATATTTTTGAGAGGTGAAATGGGTATGCTTGAACTCAGTTAAATTTTATCCATAAAATTTGTCGATGCTAATACTTTTGAGTTCTTGAAATTATTTAAGTTAGATCTGCCTCATGCGCTGCGAATTTCATGCGCACATGATGATGCGCATAAGGCAATATATTTCTGAGATTTCTAAGAATCTCTGCGCATTATAGAGCTGCGCATTAACTTCATGCGCATGCCACGTGGACCTCAGGTAAGTTTTATTTTCAATAGTTACACCTAGGTCCTTGACTTGCTGAGTCAGCACGTAATTTGCAAGGGTACTTGTATAATTATGTATTTTCCCTCGTCATTTTTTTTAATTTTCTTAGGAAATTACTTTTCTACCCCTGCGCATGTCCCACCTCATTTAATACAAAAGCATTTAGTGACGCGCCATTAATGCTAGTTGTGTGCTATTTATGACGAAAGTGGAAGAGTCTTTTCGTGACCATAAATGACTGACACACGCGCGCGGCTAGGACTTTTCACGCGCGTTCCTCTTTGGTCCACGTCATCTGCGCGTGCGCCTCACTCACGCGTACGCTTCACTCGCCTGACACACCAACTCTCGTGTCAGCGAACCGTGATGTCACAACCTTTTTTTTTAGTGATAACCTCTGGAACGCCGTCTCTGCTCTTATCATTTCTCTCTGTTCATTTTCTTCCTCACTCAACCGCCTCAACCTACTCTCTTCTCTCTGACTTTTCTCTCTCTCTCTGCACTCATCACCATTTTCTACTCATTTTTCGTGTAAAGTTCTCTATATATATCTCTCATGGCTCTTAAGAAAACATCATCAACATCAAAGAAATAAGAGGATCCACAAATGGTAAAAATCTCAAACTCACCTTTTCGATTTCTTCCATTGATGAGTTCGAAGGTTCAGTTTTTCCCCTTTCTGATTTCTCTGTGATTTGTTGCTCGTTTTTCAAATTATTTGATGCTGTGTGTTCGTGTTACTCATAGCTTTTCATATATGTAATTTGTTTTACAATCAATGATCGTTTGGTTAGATTTCTGTTACTTTTTCGAGTTTTTGTCTTTTCAAATTCTCTTCGGTTTTTCTCAGATCTTGGTTGTATGTTCTTGTTATTGTTGTTATGGTTTACTTGTTTGTGTGTGATTTTTCATTACGAACATTTTGATATGCTTTTTATGCATTTTGGAGCACTTTGACGTTTTTTGTGTTCTTGGTGTTCTTCGTGTATTCGATGCATGTTCTTCATGTTCTTAGTGAATAGTCTTATGATGAGCCTTATCTTGATTATTGTTTGTGTTTCTGCTTTTCGCGCCAATTTTAGGCGTGTAGTTTAAAATTTATGTTTTTAGTCATTTTTACCCTTTATGTTTATTATTTATTCTAAGTATGGAGTCTAGTTCATGCGTTGCGCATATCGCTCATGCGCATGCGCTTCTCTCCATGCGCATGTCCAGAACTAATTCTTAAACTTTTTTTTGCGCAAAATCTCAACTATTTTATCCCTGGATCGGAACTTGAGGTAGAAGACTTGCGCCAGGATGTGCTAGGACGCTACATGCTAGAAATAATGGATACATCTGGTATTCTGCCGCTCTTCACCAAGGGTCAAAATTTCATCCTTCCATCTTACATCGACGAATTCTTCAGCAACGCAGAAGAAGTTGATCGAGTCTACGACGACATTACAGTTCCCTGCTTGAAAAGTTCAATCTGTGGCGTCTCTGTGACGATCAACTATACGCATATAAGGCAAACCATGGGTCTTCCTGCGTGCAATATGAAGAAGTTAGGATGCGCAGGACAAGGTTGCTGAGAAACTAATCAAGATCCCTACTCTGGTTGGCCAGTATAACAACCATGACAGGAAAGAATTTGGTGAACTTATGTACCACCTCTGCACATTGATTGGAGACACTATCAATTGCAAGAACGGGAACAAGTCTACTTTCATCAGTAAGCAGTGGATGTGCTGCGCTGCGATCTACAAGAAGAAGCAGTTAAGTTGGGCAGAAATCATTTTTGATGAGCTTGTGCACTGGGCGAGAGTTTACGAGAAGAAAGCTGCTGACACCAAGAGGCCACCCAAGTACAAAACGTACTGCAGAATACTCACTGCTATCTTCATGCGTTTCCCTTCTGTGCGCAAACTGGTGGATGAGGAGCCATCATTGAAGGTGGATGTTACTTCAACGCGCACTTACTCACGCGTATTTCTTCAAAATTTTCACCGTGAAGTGAATAATTTTTATTACTGCATGTTCTGGGCTGCGGACCCCATTGAATTGTTTGAGGATATTCATCCAGAAGACCAAGGCTTTCCTCCAGTTTCTGATAGTGAGCTCAAGAAAGCCTCTTCATCTAGCTCAGAATCAAAAGATGAATCTGCTTATGAGCCTGAGTTAAGCAAGGTTGGAGCTAAGGACAAAGGCAAGGGCATAGCTGCTGATGCGCCTTCGCGCAAGAAGAAGAAGGCCAACAAATCTACTACTGCGGCTGGAATATCTATCAAAGAGCCTAGTGCGCCCACTCCCAAGTGCAAGGCTTCTGCTGACCCTGAGCCTCCTAAGAAGGCCAAGGCTCCTGCGCCTGAAGAAAAAGGGAAAGCTAAGGCTGCCGCGCCTGTTGAGAAAGACAAGAAAAAGAAGAAAAAGGCAAAGGAATCAAGAACCCTACTGGATGAGTCTGATGAAGACATCCAAGTAGAAGATGATGCTCCTGCGCCCCCTCCTGCTGCGCCTAAGTCCAAGCGCACATCTACTCCTGCGCCTTAAGAGGAAGATATATTTGAAGGTGCTGCAAATGATCCTCTCATTAGCCCTTCCAAATCTACTGTAACCTCTAAGGCTGCACAATCTCATGGGGAGAAGCAGAAGGAATCTGCCAAGGAGACACACAAGGATACTTCTAGTGAGGATGAGATCCCACTATCTGCGAAGAAAACCACTCCAACGCGCAGGGTCAAGAAAGTTGCTACCAAGAAGCGCTCAATGGAAGACTTATCTGATGTTGAATCAGAACCTCCACGAACTTCTCCTTCGCGCACTGAAAGACCTTCGCGTGATATTGCTAGGAATGCAAGACTTGCTGCAGTTGCGCAAAGGAATATTGCGCAGCAGGCCCCACCAGTCTTTATTGATGGTGAATGTCTTGCTCATAATGCGCCGGATCCTACTGTGTATAAGGATGCGCCGATAGTAGAAGATGCTGATGAGGACTCAAGCTCAGAAGACTATGATGTCCATCATTCTCCCATTCCTGCGCATCACTCTCCAGTTAATACACAAGCTACTCCAGCTGCTGCAATTCCTGTTCAACCAACTGGGGCTTCACATACTTCTCCAATCATTCAAGAAGTGCCTCCAGTTGCTGCTCCCTCTGATCCCTCAAGTTCTACAACGGACATGTGCTAAATCATGGCCATGCTCCAAACTATCCAGGCTAATCAATTTGCTGCGCAAACCCAGCACTTTCAAGTGGTCACTGCGCAAGCTAAGATTCAAGAGCAACTGAATGCGTAGTCTGCTAGGCTAGATGCACAGGCCAGTCTACTTCAAGCAATTGATTGTGACATTAAGGGGGAGAGTTCTATAACAAAGGCAACCCCCTCTGATGCGCCTGCAACTACAAGTTCTGGAGCTGCGCCCATGCCTCCTAATTTTGATGCGCTCCCCCAAGACATAGAGCACGACTTTGGTATTATTACCACAGCGCTCTCAAAAATTCCTTCAATACATGGTCTCAATGAAGCCTTACTCTCCGTGGCAGAAGCTATGAAAGATGTCATGCAGATTGAAACTGCAATGATTTTAAACGCTTTTGAAAACCATGCGCTCGGTGAATCCAGCTCTTCCTCCGCCTCTTTTGATGCGCTGAAATCTCATGTCACTCACTGCTTAGTTCAGTTTAGTGATACTTTCAATGGCACCATGAACCAGGCTATGCTAGATATGCAAGCCAGTCAGAATATGGTTCAGGTAGAGCTGACCAAGAGCTTAGTGGATGCTCAGCAGTCTCTTGCAAATCAACTAAATGCGCTTGAGAATGGGTTTAATAGAGCCTCTGAAGAAATTCAAAAAGACAACAGTTTGATGCTCGGAGGAATGAAGATATATGTTAACCAGGCTGTGGAATATAATGCTAAGTTTCAAGCTCTCAAGATTGAGATAATAGACAAGATTACCGGCTTGCAGAACGAGCTTAGGGAAGCACTTTTTAGGATTCACATAGACTAGAATTGTAATTTCTTTTGCTGCGCATATTTTGTAAGTTTTTGATGCGCATTAACTTTTTGCTTTTGATTTTTCTTCCATGTAAAACTTGTACCTGTAACTCAAATCTTTCAAGTTTTAATGAGAAGAATGCATCATTGCTTTTCACAAAACTTTGTTCAATTCAAACTTTTCGTTTGTGGAACAATGAATGATTTATCTAAACCCTACATCATGCGCATATTCATATCTGCTCATATTTCATTGCATGATGTTTAAACATTCAGTTTAAACGCATACTCAACTTAAACTTAATATTTTGTATGCGCTAATTGATATTTCTGTCTTCCCCATAATGTAAGTTATTCCTTTGGATAGACTAGAAATCTATAACACTAGCTAGTGTGTGCATTGACTTGAGACATGATTTACCATTTTCATTTATATGGACATGTTATTATCAAGTACAATGAATTGCCTTTGTTGTAGTAGGTAATGGCATCAATCATTTAGGGGGAGATTGTTGGGTATGCTTATTACTTAACACTCCTACTTATATTAGAATTGATTGATACCATCACCTAAGTTTATTTTAAGGACTTTAGGACCCTATGTAAGAAGTTTTATAACTTCAATTTTTAGCTAAGTCCTCTTTATAGACTAGGCTTAGTGTTCAGGGCTGAAGCTTTGGATTTGAGGTCACATATGCAAATGGCTAAATGTGATGCGCATGTCCTTCATGCGCAGCACCCTCTGCGCACATCTATGCGCAGCGCAAATTTGCCTTAGTCAATTCTCTTGTCTCTGACCTCACCTTTTATTAGTTTGGAAAGCGTCTTGACAAGCTACGCTTTTTGGAATGAGTCAAAGTGCTGATATGGACAAACGACAAAACGTGCACACTCAGCATACACGTAGATGGAGACGAGCCTCATATTTGAAATTCAAATTGAAAACAGCTGTCACCCTTCTAGAAGATTTTTGAAATCTGTCAACTTGCTCTATCTCCAAGGGCTGTAAAGGACAGCTGCGCACCAATCACATTGCGACATCACATTGTCCTTGCTCTGCTCCCCAATGGCTAGTTCTTGGAGCTCAGCTATAAATAGCATGCTCATCCTCATTTTCCAAGCTGCTTGAGTTTTTGCTTCCAAATAGAAACTTTGAAGATTTGAAGATTGCTTGCTCATTTTCAGAATTCCTAAGAAGAACCTTTATACCTTCATACTCATCCAAGCCCAGATCCTAAACAGCCTTTGTATCACCAGAATCTTGTGCTCTCCATCTTATAGATTCAAAGAGCCCAAATTTCTGATTCACACACACACCTTTTGAAGTTCTGATCTCATCGATCATACTTCTAGAGAAACACCGGTTATTGTCTAGGATTTTGTTCTTTCATAGATTATAGATCTTTGAGTTAGTTTTATTCTAAATCGTTGTAACTTGTAAACTCTCTCTCATAATAAGATCTTCATTAGAAATCCAAGACTAACCATCTTGGTAGAGGACGTAGATCTTTTTCCCGATCGAACCTCTCCAAATAACTTGTCTCTATAAACTACTTTGCCTTCTACTTTAAACATTTCTGATATATTGCTTTGTTTGATCTTGTAGATTGCTTTGATCTGTTTGATTTGTGTTTGAGTGCCTTCTGCCTTAGTACCATTTTGCGCCACTCTTTAAGCCTTAACTTAGCGCGTGCGTTTTACACTTCTGCGCATACACCTGCACATAAGTGATTGCTTTAAATTTTCTGCTGTGCATTTCACACTCTTGCTGCGCGCTATACTTAGCTAAATTAAGAGTCGTGCGCATTTGCCGTTGATTTGCAAAAGGGTTTGAAAAGAATTTTAAAACGCTATTCACCCCCCCCTCTAGCATTTTTCATACCCTTGTTGCCCTTCTGGGACCAACAATCGGTATCCACACGTCGAACGGATATCAAGAACACCTTCTTGATCTAGATTGCTAGACCCAAGGCTTGATGAAGAAACGGTTTCTTCATAGGAATTATTTTGCTTGATTGATTATTGTATTTTGATGATCATGGATCACAAAATAAATAATCATATCTCTCTATAATTTATTGTTTCTAAAACAATTGTTTGTGATTTCAAAAATCACCATTAGAGGCTGTCAAACCCGGCTGCATATCTTATATGAGGGTCTGACTTAATCCCGTTTGGGATCGGGATTCCTTGTCGTACAAGTAAACTGAACAGACTGTACATGGCTACTTTTTGAAATTTCCTCCAGCCTCCCAGAGCCCCTACCCCCACGCACGTGCCTAGACTGTCCAGTCCTAAACTAGCCGTTTTTTTCCGTTAAAAAACTGACTTTTTGGTCAAAATGAAAAGAAAAAAAAAAGTGACAAATTCTTACCTATAAATACCCCCTCCCTCCTAGCATTTTATTTCCACACCTTCTCTCTACTAATATCCTAAGTCTCTCACACTCTCGTTCATTTCAAGTTAGTTTGTTAGCATTTTTCTGTTAGTTTGCAGAATTTCAGTCAATTTTCTAACAATTTCCTGTTAATTTTCTAATGAAATCAGTTTTGTAATCTTTTTCAAAAATTCCAGTCACTTTTTTGACCATTTCCAGTCAGTTGCCTAACATTTTCAAGTTAATTTTAGTCAGTTTTTTTTTTTTACGTTTTCAGTTAGTTTTTTTTTTTTTTTTTTTTTTTTTTTACAAAATCAGTGTTTTTCATCATTTTCAGTCAGCTTTTTGTCGATTTCCAGTCAGTTTTTTAACAAAAAATGGCTTCATCTCGAAGGTGCGGCAAGGAACATGTTGATTCTTCCTCCCTTAACCGAGATTTTGGTGATTTTGAGCAACCTTTTAACGAAAGTCAGCAATATATTGAAGAAAATGTTGTTCAAAGTGGTAGGGGCGGCCGAGGCCGAGCTCGGGGAGAGGGAAGAGGTGGTCGGGGTCGTGGACAATGTCAAGCACGGGAATCCAAATCCGACACTTTTACGATCCATTTCCAAAAAGTATAAATTGACCCGGATGACTTTGTACATTTTCGAGTGCAATGCAACTATTGTGACAAATTTTACCCGTTCACAAAAGATGGAGGGCATGGGACAATGAACTTCCACACGAGAACGGTACATCTTGAAAAACTTGGGATTGGAAGTGATCAAAGTCAATTACAATTTGCTCCTAACACCCAATGTACGTCTTCGGTCTTATTTAAATTTAATAATGTCGTTTATAGGAAAGAATTGTGCAAATTTGTGTGTGTTAACTTCCTTTTAACTTTGCGGATGATGGCTTTTTTGAAAGATTTATTAGACTTTTTTTAAACGTCGCCGCCTCAAAAGTTCCACGTACGACTCTCGTCCGCGATATTAAAAAGGTTGTGTTGGAATATAAAAAAAATTAATTGATGTTTTATCAAAATTAGATCACAAAGTTTCAATTTGTGCCGATGGTTGGAGTGATCAATGGTAAAAAATAATTATTTGGGTGTTACATGCCATTGGATAGATAATTCATGGACTATCCAAAAAAGATTATTTGCATATGAATGTTTTGAACCACCTCATTCCGCGAAAAATATTTGTAGAAACTTGCACGGCATTTTTTTAAAATATGGTCTTTTGAATAAAATATTTTTTATTTCATTTGACAATGCTAGTGCTAATACCGCTAGTTTACCGGATATGATTACAATTTGTCAACCGTCACTTGGGGGTAAGTTTTTCATATTAGATGTTTATGTCATATTATTAATTTTTGTGTTAAAGATGGTTTGAGTGCGTTAGAGCAATATGTTAAACCTATCAGAGATGTTCTTGCTTTCAATGGATGTTCAACCTAGGTGGAATTCCACATATAAAATGTTAATAGATGGTTTTGAGTATAAAGAGCACCTTATGGATTTTTTTTCTTACTATGGGCTACGATATCCCTTTATTTGCTTATCAATGAAATGCGTGCACTAATTTATGTCAATTATTAAATATTTTCAATACCGCTACTTTGGATTTGTCGGGAGTTTTTATCCAACTTCCGTTTTGGTACTTGAGCAATGTGTTGCAATTGTTACAAGTTTTAATAATTTAAAAGATTGCGACATTTTAAAATCATGCATTGTTTCCATGAGGGAAAAGTGGCTTAAATATTTTCATATTATTCCCTCTCTATTTTTGGTTGCAAAGTTATTAGATCCCCGTATTAGATTGGACGATCTAGAGTACATAATATCTTTTTATTATTTGAATTTGTACCCCGATGGGGACGGAGATCATGAAAGCCCGAAGAATATTGTTGCAACTACAAAAAATGATAGGATTTCGAACCGCTGCACCAATGCCTTAGCTGCACCGCTGCACAGATGTGAATATTGTACAACGTTTTGTAAAACGTTTTCTACCTAATGCAAAACGTGTACTTGCAAATGTAAAACGTTTTTCAGGAGCTAACTGATTTCGGTCGTTTTTACGTTGTGTAGTGCACTAAAAACGTTGTGTAAAAAACATTTTACATACGTTGTGCAACTTTATTAGGTGCAGCGGTGCAGCGATTCCATACCCAAAATGATATGTTGAATCTTTTTAACGAATATAATGTAATTCATAGAAATCCTTCTCAAGATGTTCCCTAAAATACTTATCAAGATATTTATAGTTCTCAACAAAAGAAGGATCCATATAGTTTTTTTAATACTTTGTATAGCAAAAAACGTCCTAGAGTGGCTTCTTCTTCTTCTTCTTCTACTAACATTCCCTATGAGTTGGAAATGTATTTCACCGCCACTTTTGAAATTGTACAAAATACTTCAAATTCAAATGATTTGGATGTTTTGAAGTGGCGGCACAAAGGAGTGAAACTTTTCCTATACTCTCTTTAATTACAAAAGAAGTCTTAGCTTCTTCCGCTTCAACGGTGTGGTCGAATCGGCATTTAGCGTAGGAGGAAATGTTTTGGATGCAAGACATTCCCAACTAATGGTTGAAAACTTGGAAAATCAACTCTTACTTGGCGATTGGGTTAGAGCGGAAAATTGGGAGCAAGATATGCCTTATGAAGAGGATTTAATAAATCCACAATATCAATACGATTTGGAAGACTCTGGAGGTTCGGAAGGGGATGGAAATTAGAATGGTTTTTATTTTGTTTTTAGAATAAGTTTATTTTTATTTAATTGTAATAGTTAAGTTGAAGTAAGACTCCATTATGTCCTCCCTTAATCATAAAAGGGCAAGGTTTAGTTGTCCCCCTCTTTGTAATTTTAATTTAATTAATAAAATTTTAAGGGTATTGTCCCTTTTTTTCACTTAAAAAAATGTTTTATATTTTAATTTAAAATAAATAATAATTAGTGAATGTAGTGAGTATCATATTTTATTTTAAAAAAAACACTTCAATTTTTTTTTAGGGTTAATTGCAATTTAGTTACCTGAGTTTTACAAAATTCTGCAATCGGTTACTAAATTTGTCAAAGTTGCGATTGTGTTCCTGAATTTGCTGAACCGGAGCAATCAGGTGTAAAATCCGTTAACTTGTTAAAATTCTAACAATGTCGTCACATGTGCCAAACATGTGACATTTTACTGAGGTCAAAAATGTATTTTCTCAACCAAATTGCAATTAACCCAGAAATCAACCCTTCTTGTTTGCGCAATTAATCAAAGTTAAAAAAAAAAATCAAAGTTAATAATCAATTTTAATTTTTATACTGAGGTCAAAAAAGGTTAAAATTAAAAGAAATTAATAAAAAAATCATTTATGAAAAATAATTTATAAAAATTAAAAGAAATTAATAAAAAAATAATTCTTTAATAGATTAATGAATAATTGTTTGTTTATTTAAAAAATACTTTTAAAAGAAAAAAGTAAGTACATCTACATGAAAATTAATAATCAATTTTAATTTTTATACATCAACTATATTTACAAACTTTCATATATTAAAACTAAAAAATGGTACATCAAATATTATCCTAACTCAAAAAAAAAAAAAAAAAAAAAAAACCCAGCTTCATCCTTCCAGGCTTCCATTCTCCTTCCTCCTGACCTCCACCACCACCATACTTTCACTCTCTAAATCACTCTCACCCCACTCTCTGCAACAACCACTCCTCCACCATCGTTTGTGCAATTAACCCAAAATTAAAACGACACAAGCAGCTGCAAAATTGTCAAAGAACGGAAACAATGGAGCAATTAAGGAAGCCGCCCTCCATTTCAGTCGCTGCTAACATATCAAATCGAACCAAAATAACAGTTGATTTAGTGGGAATCGATAATCCGAAAAGGGAATTGACAGAATTGCTTGTAGAAGGGGAAGAAAAGCTTACCGCGATCTGTGTAGTGGGGATCGAGAATCCGATGGTGGTGGAAGACGATGAGACGGATCTGACTCGTGACGGTTCTGACTCGAGGAAGATTCGGAGGCTCGATAGCGGCGGCACGGAGGAAGCCGATTCGGGTATACGGATGGATTACAGCGCCGGTGGTGGTGGGGACGATTCCTCCGCCAAGACGTTGAAACGGCCTCGTTTGTCTGGACTCCGCAACTGCACAAACGATGGTGGTTGGGTGATGAACATGATGGAGTAATTGTGTGACATATTTGCCCCCATTAAAAGTCACATGCTTCGCAAGTGGTGTCTATTTCATTAGTTTTTTAACTGACTAACGAGTTTTACACTTGATTGCTCCGGTTCAGCAAACTCAGGAGCCGGATCGCAATTTTGACAAATTTAATAACCAATTGCAGAATTTTGTAAAACTCAGGTAACTAAATTGCAATTAACCCAAAAAAAACTGTTAAAAAGTTGTTTTAAAAAAAATGTGCGAATAACCAGTAAACCGTAACCGGACATAACGGTTAGCCGGTTAAGTTACAGTTATGACTTAACGGATTTTTCAACCGGTTGTTATAACCGTTAACCGCCGGTTATAACCGGATGGACATGTCTAAGTAAATGCAAAATCATACCTGCTTAATGGTTAATTGCCACCTAGTATATTTCACATTATGATTATCAATGTGACAAACTATGCAATTGAAAACGAAAAATGAAAACTAAAGTATCCATATGTCAAACTATGGAGTTTATTGCCATTCCAACTTGCGTATAGAGCCGTTAATTTGGGATCGTCCCGTCGGGACGTCCCGTCCCGCTATACATATGGGACGGAACGGGATAGTATATTCTAATCCCGTTTGAATGCGGGATTTATTCGGGACGTCCCGTTTGGGACGCGGGACAAAGCGGGACGGGACGTCCCGCATTTTTTTAATATTAATATTAGTTTAATATTTTTAACCTCAACTGTATTTTAACACTTAATTTTTTAGTTTTTTTCAACTATATGTGGTGTCTTTTTTGTATTCATTAAGCTCTTTTATGAAAATAAGAAGCTTTGGTCTTGTTGGATTGTAAAATATTATCTTATGTTTTTAATTTAATGGTTTGGCATCATCTTAGTTAGATTTTAGTTCTATAATATTAACGTTTTTTCATCCCGCATTTGTCCCGTATTGTCCCGCGTCCCGAGGTGGGACGGAACGGGGGTTTTCTGTCCCGCGAAAAATTTGGGACGTCTCGTCCCGTTAAATTGCGGGATTTCATAGTTTCGTCTCGTCCCGTCCCGTTTTCCCGAATTGACAGCTCTACCTGCGTACTATTGCCAGATTGACGAATTGCCTTCGTACTCACGAAACTCACTCTATGACCTACGTACTATGGTTTTAATAAAAAAAAAATGACCAGGATAACGCTAAATCGTTAAAAACCTAACGGGATGTCAATATATGTTAAAAAATTAACATATTTATAATAAGAAAATTCAAATGTGACCCCCTGACAATTATATTAATGTTGCAAAGGTCCAGATATATTTTATATTAATATTTCTCTATATATTTTTATTAAAAGAGAATACCAATTTATGAATTAAAAAATGGGTGAAGAACAAACAGATTCAATCAATAATTGCTCCAATTTAAAGTGATGAGGGACTATATGGATCAAAAATTGTTTTGGTACAGATAGAGTATACCAATTTATTAATATAAAAAAATTCAAAATGAATGAAATACAAATATAAATAATTTTGGACCTTTACAACATTAATATCATTAGTAATGAACATTTATTTACTTTTAATTATTAATAACAATTACAAATTGTTGTAGTTAACTTTTAAATCTTAATTCAAAACAAATACCCAAATATGTCCACCACTATTACACAAGCACCACTGCCACAACCATTTACCACTGCCGACCACCGCAAGTCTCCACCGCCAATCGCCGTAGTCTCCGCCGGTGACCACCACCACCAGATCTTAATTCGACGCACCGGCCACCACATTCTCTATCTCCCTTTATGCAAAGTGTAACAAAAAAAAATCAACATCACAACCACCACAAATTTGAGATTTGTGTTCAACACACATAACAAAATTCAGATCAGTGTTTGCAAACCCTACCCCAATTACTCTTCTCTATGCGCTGCACCCTCCATTCCCGTTTCTCTCTACAAGTCGTCGCCTCCCTCAATCTCCATCCACGCCATCAACGTAGTACGCCGGAAAATCCTCATCTCTTTCTCCGATTCACTGCCGCTAATCCTCTGTCCTCTTCTCCTGATCTTCTACATCGCCGACCATACTCCCTCGTCGTTGGTCCTTAAACGTTGGTGAATCTAGTGCCTTTTGATTTGAGTCTATTTTCATCTCTCTCCGCCATCACCGCCGATCGTCGTGCCATCTCCGGCCAGAAACTCCCAAATTTCACCTTCGCCCACTCAATATTCAGTCGGAACACCCAGATCTGGTGGCCAATAACTACTCTGACACCGTGGGAAGGGATAGAGAGGAGGGTAGGGTAGAGAGAGATGTGGTGGCCGACAGTCGCCGGAGTAGAGGGAGACGACCGCTGGAGGTAGGGGAGATGGTCGTCGGCGTATAGCAGGGGAGAGGTGGTCGGAGGTGGTATGGTAGAGAGAGAAAGAGTATAGAGAGATAGAGAGGAGGGAGGGGGTGTGTGTATTTTGTGTGTATTAATATTTATAAAATCAAATAAAAGAAATATAAATATAAATATAAATAAATTTTGGACCATTACAACATAAATATCATTAGTTATGACAATTTATTTACTTTTTCTATCTTATTCTATCTTAATAACAGATATATATAGAGAAATATGTATATACAATATTTTTTGGACTTTTACGACATTAATATCATTATCAGGGTCATATTTGATTTCTTTTTTATTGTAAATCTGTTAAATTTTTAACATACGTTGACAAGCCCGTTAGACTTCTGACGGCTCACCGTTATCACTAGGCAATTTTTTATTAAATCCATAGTACGCAGGTCATAGTGTGAGTTTCGTGAGTACGAGGGCAAAGCATCATTCTTGCAATAGTACGCAGGTTGAAATGGCAATAAACTCTCACACTATGTGGGTGGACATGAAACTGTAGGTAATATAGTAAGTGAAGATCTGTCATCAACAAGTACAGGGGTGTCATGTGTAAATATAGAACACATGAAGGATACTTAATGTAAAATCATGTATAGTCGGTTAGGAGGTTGAGATTCTGTTAGAGAATCAGTTACATTTTCTCTCTCCTTGTATCTTATATAAATGTACAGAGCTCACACTTTTTCTTCAATAATACGAATATTTGATCTATCTCTCTCCATGAATACTTTCTCTCTCTTCAAGTTCAGTAACTTTGATGGTATCAGAGCCACCAATCTGGTGGCCTGATGGCCTGATCCGTTTCCGCAATCTAGGGCTTTGAAATCTCATATACAAAGCTCATCAAAATTCACAAATTAAGAAGAAGATCTCTACTGTAATGGTGAGTTCTGCATCAAATTCCAGCTCGATGAATGGTAGCTCTCAAAATCATGAGGTGAATATCAACACAAACACAGAGAATGATATCGATGAATATGAAATTGCTGATTTCAATTTACAAATTCCTCCATCTCATCCCCTATACTTGCATCCAAATGATCATCCCGGTATGTTTCTTATAACTGAATCTCTTACTGATACGAACTATAATCAATGGAAGAGGGCCATGACAGTTTCATTATCCTCGAAAATGAAGTTAGGAATAGTGCTTGGAGTTAATAAACGACCTAATTCAAGTTCAAAGTACTTTCCTCAATGGAATCGATGTAACGATATGTTAATCAGCTGGATTTTGAATGTTGTATCCACTGAAATTAGGTCAAGCATAGTTTATGTACAAACTGCTAGGGCAATCTGGATTGATCTGGAAACATAGGTTCACTCAAGGTAATGCACCTCAGATTTTCAACATAAGGAAAGAAATAGTGTCTCTTATGCAAGGATCCATGACTGTCACTGCTTATTTTACAAAATTCAGAGCACTATGGGATGAACTGGACAATCTCAGTCATGTTCCAAGGTGTGTGTAATTGTGAATGTGGTGCAAGCAAACAATTGACTGAGTATGATTATTTACAAAAGCTGACACAGTTTCTAATGGGGTTGAATGATAATTTTGTGTCCATTAGAGGTACTATTTTGGCCATGACACCATTGCCAAACATGAGTCAAGCTCCTTTCCATTTTAGTACACGATGAGAAACTGAGAACATGCTCTCAAGGCAATATGGTTAGCCTTCCTGTTTCTATGAGTGATAGTGCTACTCCACTACTTGCAAGATCCAACAATTTTAAAATAATGGTCAGAAGAGATATGATAGATATGATAAGAGTGCTAAGCTTAATTTGTTGTGAGCACTGTAGAGGAACTGGACATAGCAGAGAGAGTTGTTTCTTCATCTTGGGCTTCCCTGATTGGAACAAGCTGCATGGAGTCAAACCAGATCCAGCAAAAATGACCAAGAATCTCAAGCAAAAATCTACAGCTAATGTGGCCTTCAGTCAAGACAATGTTTCCAATTCAGGTTCACTGGTTCCAGCAGGTCTTACAGATCAACAATACAAGTCAATCATGGAGATTATCAATCAAGGCAGCAATATAATCAGTACTGAATCTCAATCAGACAGTGCAAGTATCTCTCAATCCTTTCCAAAACTTATTGGTTCTACTTGCTTAGCTCAGTTTTCATTGCATAGCACTAAGGAATGGATTATTGACACTGGAGCTTCTGATCATCTTACTTGTTGTTTTTCAATTCTTCAAAATCCTCAACCTATCAATACCAACATTTATCTTCCAAATGGCAAATCATCCAAAATCACATACAAAGGCATAATCTATCTTACTTCAGATATTGTCCTTAAAGATGTTCTCTATGTCCCTGAATTTCATTTTAATCTAATTTCTGGGAGCAAATTAACCATTGATAACAATTTATGTCTACTTTTTTTCTCAACTTATTTTCTATTTCAGGACTTGTATCACAAGGTCTTGAAAGGGATTGGTAAGATGGAGGGTGGACTCTATAAACTTGTTCTTCCTACTATTTCATCTAGTTCTTCTTAGAAACTTTCTGCAGCTGCTTCTACTTCTCAAGCTGCATCCATGGATCTCTGGCATCTAAGACTAGGACATATTCCTTTTAAATCATTACCTTTGATTTCTTCCATTCCCTGTAAATAGAATTCTCATATGGATGTGTGTGAAGTATGTCACTATGCAAAACAAACTAGAATACCTTTTCCTCTTAGTTCTAGCCATTGTACTTCTCTTTTTTCTTTGATTCATGTTGATGTTTGGGGGCCTTATAGACATAAAACATATAATGGTCATCATTCTTTTCTTACAATTGTAGATGATTGTTGTAGATCTACTTGGACTTATTTGCTTTCTTCTAAGTCTCAAGTTTGCGCTTATTTGAAATTCTTTTCTCTTATGGTTCATACTCAGTTCAGTGCCACAATTAAACAAATTAGATCTGATAATGGTACTGAGTTTTTTTAATCAAGAGATTTCCTCATTTGTTCAATCTCTTGGTATTGATCAACATAGTTCTTGTACTGAGACACCTCAGCAGAATGGAAGAGTAGAAAGGAAGCATAGACATATTCTGGAAATTGCTAGAGCTCTAAGGTTTCAGTCAAATCTTCCTATAAAGTTTTGGGGTGATTGTGTTCTTCATGCTACATATTTGATAAATAGATTGCCTAGTTATGTTCTTCAAAATAAAACTCCATATGAGATTTTGTTTCAGACTCCTCCTTCCTATTCTAATCTCAAAGTCTTTGGATCTCTTTGTTTTGCTTCTACATTAAAATCTTACAGGGATAAGTTTTCTCCTAGATCTTCTAAGTGTGTCTTTTTGGGTTATCCCTATGGCATAAAGGGGTACAAAGTTTATGATTTACATACTCACAAGGTGTTCTATAGCAGGGATGTTATTTTTTATGAGTCTATTTTTCCATTTAAAGACTTTTCTCTTTCTACTCCTGAGTGTTCCATTCCCATGTTTTGTGATCTTTCCAGTTCATGTCCTGATGAATTTTTAGCTTCTTCCTCCTCTATTCCTTCTATGACCTCTCCCTCTCTTGATTCTCTTGTTCCTTCCTCTTCCCCTTGTTTCTATTGCTCCTATTACTATACCAGTTTCTGCTCCTACTTCTCCTATACCACCTCCTGTTTCTTCTTCAAGACCTCAAAGATCTAGACAAGTGCCTCTCAAATTCAATGATTATACTTTTCTTCCTCCTCATCTTTCTGCTACCAAGCCCAGTGCCTCTTCCTCTGTCAATTATTCTAATATCTCTCCTTATTATTACAAATATATTTGCAATATCTCATCTATTCATGAACCTCATATATATAATCAAGCTGTTAAGGATCCAAACTGGTGTATTGCAATGTCTACTGAGCTTGTAGCTTTAGAACAAAATAAGACTTGGTACTTGACTATTCTTCCACCTGGTAAGAAAGTTGTGGGCTGTAAGTGGGTGTTTAAAGTAAAATACAATGCTGATGGGAGCCTGGATAGATATAAGGCCAGATTGGTTGCAAAAGGATTTACTCAGACAGAAGGCTTGGATTATCATGAGACCTTTGCTCCTGTAGCAAAAATGACCACAGTAAGAGTTTTCCTTGCCTTAGCTACCATTAAAGGTTGGTGTTTGGATCAAATGGACATTACTAATGCTTTTCTTCATGGTGATTTGGATGAGGAAGTCTTTATGTATATCCCTCCTGGTTATGAGCCTGATACTTCTAATTTATCTGGTGCTACTTCTTCAAATGTTGTGTGCAAATTGGTAAAATCTCTTTATGGGTTGAAACAAGCACCAAGGCAGTGGTTCATCAAGTTTTCCAAGGCCTTACTGGATTATGGTTTTCTTCAATCCTTAAATGATCACTCCTTATTCACATTTCAGTCCTCCTCAGCCTTTGTTGCAATTTTAGTCTATGTTGATGATATTTTGATCACAGGTTCAGATTCTTCTTCTATTGCCTCTGTCAAAAATCATCTTATGTCTCAGTTCAAACTTAAAGATTTGGGTGCTCTCAGGTATTTTCTAGGTATTGAAGTAGTTAGAAATCATACTGGTCTCTGTATACATCAAAGGAAATATACTTTAGATGTTATTTCAGACACTGGTTTATCTCAAGCCAAAGTATCCAAAATTCCTCTTGAACAAAATCATAATTTGGCTCTAGATAAAGGTGATCTTCTTGACAATCCTGCTCAATACAAAAGGTTGGTTGGTAGGCTCATTTACTTGACTATTACTAGGCCTGACATTTCTTATTCTGTTCACATTTTAAGTCAGTTTATGGCTAATCCCAGACATCCTCATTTAGAGGCTGCCAAGAAGCTTGTCAGATATCTTAAAGGTTTTGTTAGTCAGGTTCTTTTCTATGCAGCAAACAGTTCTATTTCTCTTCATGCTTATTGTGATGCTGATTGGGGTGCTTGCACAACTACTAGAAGATCTTTGTCTCGGTATTGTGTCTTACTTGGGACTTCTTTGGTTTCTTGGAAAGCTAGAAAACAGCATACAGTCTCTAAAATTTCAGCTGAGGCTGAATATAGAAATATGGCCAATGCTAGGTGTGAAATCACATGGCTAGTGGCTTTATTGAAGGATTTTGGGGTTATTTCTGTTACTCCTGTTGATCTTTATTGTGATAATCAAGCTGCTATCTACATTTCCTCAAATCCTGTATTTCATGAAAGAACCAAACACAGAGAGATTGACTGTCATTTAATTATGGAGAAGATTGTTTCTGGATTATTGAAACCTTCTCATATGCCTCCAAAGATCAACTGGCAGACCTATTCACCAAATCTCTATCTTATGCTCAGATTGCTTATTTGTTGTCCAAACTTCAAGTGCTTAATTTGTTCAGCACTTCTAGTTTGAGGGGGGATAATATAGTAAGTGAAGATCTGTCATCCACAAGTACAAGGGTGTCATGTGTAAATATAGAAAACATGAAGGATACTTAATGTAAAATCATGTATAGTCGGTTAGGAGGTTGAGATTCTGTTAGAGAATCAGTTACATTTTCTCTCTCCTTGAATCTTATATAAATGTACAGAGCTCACACTTTTTCTTCAATAATACGAATATTTGATCTATCTCTCTCCATGAATACTTTCTCTCTCTTCAAGTTCAGTAACTTTGAGTAGGTGTAACCGGTTGAGCCGGTTTCCCTGAACTCACATCGAATTGTCAAATCCAGGATAGAATATAGTAATGCAATCCACCTTACTTCCTCTGTATGCTGCTGTGCTTCTATCCCGAAATCAAATGAAATGAGAGATTTTATTTTGGATTTTAGGTTACATTACATTGTCTGCACGCACACGTCGGTCAGAGAGATTGACACGTGTATCCAGCACTTTTATCATCTCAACCATTCAAAAGAAAAAACAAATCATCTTAGCCATTTATAACACTCGTCACAAACCAACTACCCTGTGTACGAATTTGATCGGTCAGCAGTGTCCAGACTCATCATCCAATATGTTTTTCATTTTCCAAATTTATCTTATACACTCCCTCCGTCCTATAATATATATCCATCCTCTCATTTGCATGGATATTAAAAAATGGTGGAAGTGAGGTAAGTGTTGTGAGTATAAAACTAAAGTAAGATAGAGAATGAGTGAGATGAATAGTAAATTGATCGGTGTTGTGAGTACTCCCTCTGTCCCGCTTTAAGGTTCTTACTTTCCTTTTTAGTCTGTTCCAGTTTAAGGTTCTTACTTTACTTTATTGCCTAAAATGGAAAATGAGACTCACTTGTCATTCTCACAACAAAAACTCTCTACACACTTTCTCTTTCTTACTTTACTTTTCATATACTCTGTGACAAACTAAAAAAAGGAAAGGTAGACATATATGTTAGTACGAAAGAATTTTAAATAATAACTTTAAATTAATTAATTAATTATTTTAACGAAAAATATATAAGTTGCTATTGATAGTATTTATAATTGTGTGTTAATAACAAATTTTATAATTTTATTAAGATAATTAAACCAACTTAAATTCATTACTCAAAGTTTAAGTGACAATCTAGTAAAAAAAACGTGTTTTACCATAAGAGATTGGAAAAAAGTGTTTTCTTTAAAGAGGCGGTGGATTTTTTGTGAAAATACCTAGCAAGCGTATATATGCATCATAAATGCCAGTGCTAATATTACAAAGTGTCAGTAATTCGGCTGGCATTTTTTGACATTACTACTGGCTTCTATCAAAAGTACAAGTGTCAATGCTTATATATGCTAGTAAAGATATCTGACACTTTCTAACAATAGTATTGATAGTTATTAAAATTATCAGTTTCTATGTTTTTAAACGCTAGTTAGAATCACCGGCACTTTGTGACATTAGCACTGACCTTTACGATACGGATACGCTTGCCAATTATTTACAAAAATATCATCGCTGGTTTTAAAACAAACGCCAGTTTATATATCAAATTGCCACCAGCTGTTTCAAAACACACTAAAATAAAAAAAAGACAGCATATTTATTTTGAGACAGAAAAGTATAACAGAGGTAGTAAGTTTTGTGTACGATGCGATCTACGTGTCGTGCGCACAACCCCAAAATTCACGTCACGCAGTCAACCATGACAACACATGCAACTATATTAAGTATAGAATAATACGAGGGACACAAAAAAATCACAAAAATTTGTTCGGGTCCATTATCGATGCAACCAATAAAATATCGCCACCTTATTTTACGAGTAAAATTTTGTGACATTATTTTGTGGCCCGACGTTAAGTGTAACGTACGAAAGAGTAGGACTCCAGGCGCGCACCTACACCCTATTTACTGCAAACAGTTGGGCGTAACAACTCTCTCTCTCTCTCTCTCTCACTCACGAGAGTGCGCAACCAATTCCTTACTCATAGCACGTTACCGGCAACAACGAATCCTCCTCATCATCTGAGTGGTCGCCGGAGTTCCAATGGAGACGCCACTGCTTCCCAGCGCCGGTGCAGAACTCGAATTGATCGGCGGTGATGGAGATTACCGGAAGCTGAGGGGATTACGGGAATGGATGAAGGTGTTTTGGATAGAGACGGTGAAGTTGTGGAGGATTGGATTTCCTATAACCTTCACTATACTGTGTCAATTCGGGAGCAGCTCTGTTACAAATATGTTTGTGGGGCATATCGGAGATATAGAGCTGTCGGCGGTCACCATAGCTACCTCTGTTATTGGTATCTTCTCTTTTGGCTTCCTGGTTCGTCTCTCTCTCTCTCTCCTTCTCTCTTCCTTTTTTTGCCACATTGTGAGCCCCTTTGCGATTTGTGACATCTCATTGCCCATTTTGAATATTATACTAGTGTGAAAGATATTTGTACCAAGGAAAATAGACATTTATTCTAGGACGGATTTGATTAGTGCTTAAATTGCAATTTTCCAGAACATGTTGATTTGTTGTAAAAACCATTCTCCAGACGATAATCAGTGTCACAATTTTCATTTGATAAATTTTATGTTAATAGTTAATTTTATAGAAAATGAAATAGTTTTAGAGCAATTTTATCGTGTACAAATTCCTCGACGCTTATTACGAGACTGGGGGAGTGTGTGAATTTCAGGATAGAGAACAATCAAGAGAAGGACTGTAATATTGATATGATTGTGGTTTGGAAGAGTAGTCTTGTAAGTAGAAAAGATATTTTAATACTCCCTCCGTCCCGGACTAAAGTTCTTAGTTTGATTTTACACGGAGGTTAAGGAAAAGTAAATGTTGTGAGTATGAAAAGTAAAGTATGAGAAAGTAGGAGAGTGAAAGTGGGTGAAAAGTTTTTGTTGTGAGAATGACAAGTGGATCCCATTGTCCAGTTTAGGTAATAAAGCAACTAAGAACTTTAGTCTGGGACAAACTAAAAAAGAAAGTAAGAACATTAGCCTGGGACAAAGGGAGTAACAAAGAACAACTTTGAAACCAAGTATTGATACTTATTCATGGAAATGGCCATTTTCGATTTGATTTACGCTGTTAAAATGTTGCAGATGGGAATGGGAAGTGCGCTAGAAACACTAAGCGGTCAAGCCTTTGGTGCAGGGCAAGTCTACTTGCTTGGCATCTATATGCAAAGATCATGGATAATTCTAATTGTCTCTTGCATCATCATCACTCCAATTTACATCTTCGCGACCCCAATCCTAAAGTTACTTGGTCAAGACGATGAAATTGCTGAACTTGCTGGTGAATTTGCCATCCTAACCATCCCACAGTTGTTTTCACTCGCTTTTAACTTCCCTAATCAGAAGTTCCTTCAAGCCCAGAGCAAAGTTGCAGCTCTTGCATGGATTGGATTCTTGACTCTGCTTATCCACACTGGATTACTTTGGTTATTTATAACTAAGTTTGGATGGGGTACAACGGGTGCAGCTATTGTGATGGACCTTACAAGTTGGGGGAATGTGATCGCTCAACTTGTTTATATTGTGTATTGGTGTAACGAGGCGTGGACTGGCCTTTCGTTAAGTGCATTTAACGAGATTTGGGCATTTGTTAGGCTCTCGCTTGCTTCTGCTGTTATGTTGTGCCTCGAGGTTTGGTACATGATGAGTATTATTATTCTGACGGGCCATCTCCAGAATGCAGTGATAGCAGTTGGATCCCTTTCAATATGGTGAACCTTGAGTTGATTTAATTACTTTTAACTCGGATTATTCATTTCGTAGCCGTTTGACTATTTCTTTTTTGAATTGTCTTTCAGCATGAATATCAATGGATGGGAAGCCATGATCTTCATTGGAATCAATGCTGCTATAAGGTAAAACGTACTTGTTGCTCTTTCAAATTTCTCATTCAAGGGGGGGCGTGTGAGCAAGGGAACCTCAGTCTTTAGTTTTTTCTTTAAAAAAAAAGCCTAGAGCTTAGTAGCGTAGTCTATAATAAAGGGACCCTTTGGGAAGGGGATTCCAACACGGTGGAGATTGAACCACTGACCTTCTCATGGAAAATTACACTTATTGTCGCTTGAGCTAGAACTCTTTTGGTTACCTCAGTCCTTAAGTCATTAGGAAGCTTAGACTTCATCTTGCATTTCTGATTGCCTATACATGTTTTAATCTTCAGTGTTCGGGTGTCAAATGAGCTTGGAATGGGACGTGCACGTGCAACAAAATATGCAGTCTACATCTGTGTTTTTCAATCCTTCTTAATTGGACTCGTTTGCATGATCATAGTGTTGGCTACAAAAGACCATTTTGCTATAATATTCACTAATAGCAAGGAAATGCAAAAAGCAACATCTGAGCTTGCTTACCTTCTTGGTTTGACTATGGTTCTCAACAGCGTACAACCCGTAATATCAGGTGATAATTCAATTCATCTCAGCTATAAAATCATCTCATATTTCTCTTCTATGGGTTTATAACAGTTGAATTTCTTATTTCTCGAGTCATTTTGCAGGTGTGGCTATAGGAGGAGGATGGCAGGCACTGGTGGCTTATATCAATCTCGGTAGTTATTACATATTTGGCTTACCTTTTGGAGTTATACTTGGTTATGTGGCCAAACTAGGAGTGCAGGTAATAACTCGAGACCTAGTACTGTAATCTTAAAAAAAAAAAAAAAACTCTGTGGAATGTGAAAGCGTTTGATGTGGGTTATTGATATGTTTGTTTAGGGACTTTGGGGAGGGATGATAGCGGGGACTGCTTTGCAGACGTTGCTGCTCTTTTACGTGCTTTATAAGACTAACTGGACGAAAGAGGTCAGTGAATCTGTTTTCGTTAAATCATAACTAACGGTTTAGGCGAATGCTAGCAAGCGAAGGAGCACATTGTGGTTTGTATCTGACAACTATTACAAAAAACGGGTGGCAGGTGGAGCAGTCGAGCGAGCGTATGAGGAAATGGGGAGGACAAGATGTCGAGACAACAGCGAAATAGTTAGCCTATTGTATTATGGAGAATTAGTTTTTATTTATTTATGGTTTTCTGGATCTGCTAGTTATTCAATTAGCCTCTAATGTAAACGATTTTTGGTATTATTGCTAGAATCAATTTATTTTCAATATGCAAAACTTGATAATTATATTCCCTGGCTATAATTAATAATTAATTTTTCTTTTAAGCTAACAACTGGTGGTAAGATTTGAATATGGATGAAGCTTCACTACTTTTGATTGTTGGAGATGCAAATCAAGTCCCTTACATTACAAAAGTAGTTCATATATCTGTATTTATACATTACATTAACTGAATAACTTGTACATACTTGTATTTTGTAAATAGATCGATAGAATCTCTCATTACAAAAATAAAAATGGACATTCATTTCGAGACGGGATAATAAAAAAAAAGGTATAATCATAAACACTACAACAATATACTGTATGCAGTTTTCCTCCCAGACAGGTTGGGCTTCCCCTTGTTGTGGAATATGCAGTTTTCTCAAATCCATTAAAACCGATAGCACAAAAAGCTTCCACCCACCCATGTGGGCGTAATCCTCCTGCCCCTGATCCTCGTCCTTCCGATTACGAAAGCCAAGACCAGACTCGATATGACCCCAAGATCGTATGGATGTGAATAACCATCCCCTCCTTTCTCCTCATTCCACATAAATCCTACTCCTTCATAGTACTGCGCTATAAATCATAACCAACAGCGTTATTTCCTTCAAACACAGTAATACACCGAAGAAGAGATCCAGCAAACAATGTTTCAAATGCAGCTCACTTACAATCATGGTTTTGTTACCGTAAATGAGGTGCATATGCCAACCCAGAAAGAAGCCCAATGCCATATTTAACGGAATCAGCAACAAACCTGAATTGGCCTGGAGCAAGAAAACTGATGAATGAGCTAATGTACTGCAGCAGATATAAGATAGTAGAGCTCAAGCTCGATAACTCAAGCACAAGTCTAAACATGCTCGAAATGTATGAAGTATACATCATATATGCATATACTTTGTGAATACAGAACTCATTCAAGCTGAACCGAGCCGAGCCATACCAAGCTGGATTCAAGCTTAAAAACATGTTCAAGCTTGACATGAACCCAACACGACTTAGACGACTCAAGGCTTACATGAGCAAAACACAAACCATTGAGCTCAGTTTAACAAACAGCGTTAATGAAAGAAACAGATTAGCACAGGATCATTCTACGCAGCATATAGCAGTCCAAATTTTAACAGTTGCGACAAGGTTTTGAGACATACTAGGGAATATAAGCATGCAATTACAGCATACACAACCAACACGAACAAGGCCTCATAGTTTGCATGGCCCACACAGTTATTCATCCAGACACAGTGGTGATCCTTAAATTCAAGCGAGACCACTTTTAGCAAATCATCAAAAAGAAGAGATTTGAGATGGAGCCAAGATTGATAACACAAAATACCAAGAGCCATACCATTCGTAAAATACATCATTTAGAAATGCCACAATGATGAGCCCGGGGTGGCTTATAGAGTGAAGACTTCTGGCAGTATCTCAAATCCCCACCATGAGCGCGTAGTCCTCCTGCCCATGATCCTCCTCCTGATTGGGTGTCAGAAACGTTGATCGGAAGTATTGTCCAATCACGGTCGGAGAGGGAGGGGCCTTTAGTTATTTTCATTGTGTCACTCCTGCTGTTGTTTGCTTGGCTGGACATCTTCAGGCTTTCTATTTTCACTGGTTCAAGGTGGATGATGGCAATTGTTAGCAAGTATGAATATGATAGACAATCAGCATAGGCATTTATTTATCAACTCCGATTTACAAGTGATAACCATGTCATGCAATGCCAGCTATAAAATTAGACTTCAATATATAGCCGCGATAAGTATTTCTGGTTAGTTTTACATTGTCAGGCATAAACATATACTATCTATAATTTAGTAAGAATCGTATTGTTTGATCTGTATAGGAATAAATCACTCCCACTACTTTAAGAACATCAAAATTAACAAACATCTGAAAGGAAATATAACAAACATAACAACAATCAGAAAAATCAACAGCATACATCAAAAAGAATACCAGTTTTCTGCTGCTTGGATATTTTCAACTCCAGTTGCTGCTGCTTTACGCAAAAAGAGTTGCATTCTCCAAGAGCTAGCAGTCTTTTGATGTTAGTGAATCACACAAGAAGAGGGGGTAAAGTGCGCTCAAGTTTTTTCGAGTTCTATAAATAGCGAGTTACTGTCTCAGGCCAAAAGAAATGTCGCGTTGTATTACATGCTTTGTGAGGATGTCACTTGTACCTTCCTAAAATTGCACTAAAATTATTTCCTTTGTAGTTCGTACCAAATAAAGAATATGAATTCCTAGTGTAGGATACACATGTCCCGCATATGTAGCGAGCATGTGTCGCCATCTTTCCCGCGTTCGCTCATTCCCGCGAACACTCTCTGTTTCTCTCCCACGGTTACTCTCTGTCCCGCGGATACACACCTTTCTCTCCCGCATATGCATCTTGGCCCTCGAGTGCACCTCTTTCTCCTGTGATATGCGGGTTGGTATCCTCTAAGTAGTTCCCACGATTAGACAAGGTCGAGCGAAGTCTTTTATCCATTATTCGGGATCGTTGAGCAGTGGATTGGAGGCTAGAATAGCAAAGTTTGTCACGTGGCACAATTGTAGGGTGACACGTGGCCTAGTTGGGTTTACAAGAGAGAATTGCGGATGGTCCATCACTATGGAGTGCATGTGTGCTTGTGCAAGGCACTTAACCTTACTTCTCATTCACTATATATACCCCCACAATGGGATTCATTTGTAGCAAGAAGGCTGATCATCCCATACCACATATTTTCTCTCTCTAGACACTAAGTTCCACAATACTTGTCTCTCCCCGGAACCCCTCTAGTTCCTATTCTCGCTCCTCTATATCGCTCTCCGGTGATCCGTGTAACGCCTCCCTACCTAGAAAACTCTCATACCACCTCATAAAACCAAAATACAACCCCGGAGGACTACCCTTGAATTTGCAATAAACTCAATAGATTTCTCAACCCGCAAACAACAATAAACTGAAACAAATGCCCCACCTTCCCCTTCTTCTTTTTGATAATCATTTAGAAAGAAAAAAGAGACTGAAATGTGTCCCGGCATGTGTATTCAAACATCAAGCTTAGATTACAAAGCATAATTTTTTTCAAATTCTACAGTCGATGCAAGCATTAATTAAGAATTAATCGCGAGGAAGTTCATGAAACTTACAGATGGAAAAGTTACGAAGTGAAATCGACCACATGATGTAGCCTGTGATATGCATGGCGAAAATTACCAAAGAGCAACCAACAAAACTGCCATTGAGCACCCAAAAGACGCTGCTTTTGCGAAGGGAACTGCTTATCCGCACTCCAAGGCCACACATAAATGATCCTTTTTGGAGTATGAACTGTAAACAAGTATTGTAAAGCTAGCTTTTAGTTTACATTTCAAGCAGGTTTAGTCTTTGTAATAAAGGAGGGAGACAAAAAGACATAAATCAAGTATTGGAAATCTAAGATATGCATAATCAAGTTCTTACCAATAGCTCGCCGTGGAAAAGAATTGCAGGGCAGAATTCCACTGCGCTTACCTAGAAACAACAAAATGAGATTTCAATACCACTCCAGCTTAGATGAGGGAAAACGAGAAAGATAATAAGAGAAGCAAGTTAAGTATCTGTAGGGAGGAAGACTTTCAAGCTAGCCTTAGTTTAATTGAAGACACCGAGGACTAACAGTAGAATTCCTATAAAAGTATAAATGTGAAATTATTGGGAAAAAATTGCTGGCTCTTTCCTGAACAACTTTACAGAATGTTTTTGTTAACTGTGTTGACAGTCCTTTCATCGTATTACCAGTTTATGTTGTTTTTGGTTATATTTAAAGCTCTTTTAGGCTATTTATTAAATTTGATTACACTTCATATGTACATGTGGTGACGATGATTTATGTTTGCCGACCTCAAATCATTTTGGGACTAAGGCTTTATTGTTGTTAAGTGCGGTCCCAGAGCAATTTGTAAGTGGGTGCACAAATATACTACAAAGTGTTTTTTTTTTTTTTTTTTTTAAAAAAAAGAAAAGAAATGCTTGTTATGAGACTCGAACCAATAACTTTAAGCTTAAAATCCTAACAACGTAACCACTAAACCACACACATTGTTTAAGGAAGTGGGTGCACCTCCACCAACTTGAGTGACCTTGCATCTGCCACTGTTGTTGTTACATGTATACTTCCAGAAAATTGTCTTTAACAAGTGTCATTCAGTGTTTAATAGTGGATTTCACTTTCCATGTTTATTGCAAATTACAATACCAAAGTGTCAAAAAAGCACAAATGATATATTTGCAAATCATAAGTACTAGTGCGAATAAAGAGAAGCTACAAAACAAACTATCGGTTTTAACAAGAAACGGACAGAGTACTTTCTACCTACAGAAATTCAACTCACCTGACAGAAGTAGATAGCTTAGCGAAAATAGGTCAACTGAAGTCAGCTCAGTAACATTGATTAAAATACTTTAAATATATGAAATCGGTTTCCCGCCATAGCAATCAAAACTAATAGTTGCAAAAGCTAAAGGAATGAGCTTCTAGGGATTAGATCACCTTTGAATCATTGTAGGAAAGAAAATTGGACCAACCTTGCTTGGAGGAGAGACATTGGGATATTGAGGAGAGATACTAGAGGAGAGTGACTAGATTTTTCAGGAGAGAGATTGGAGGAGAGATGCTAGAGGAGGGAGACTAGGCTTTTTAGGAGAGAGAGTGGGAAATTTCAGAATTGAATTTGACAGTGTTTTCCCGCTCTGACTGGATGTTTAAAAACAGGTAGAGAAGACACCTATTTATAGATCTATGGGATTTGCCAAGCTGTAGCAGCGAAATTTGAACAAAAAGTACGATGTCACGCATCAAAATTTTGTGTCACGCGGCAAACTTATCTAATCAACACCCAGACATTCTAGAAGGTTTCCTATTAGGCCCAGCCTAATCTGGAAATGCCAAAAAGATCCCTGGTATGTTTCAAATACCTTTAAAGCCTTTCCAAGTTTCGAGACAATGGAAATGATGGATTTACGGAATAGTTTACTTACGAAGCCCCTCGACGATGGTACTTACGAGGGAAGTGGGATCGATCACAAAAGAAAAGGAACTCATTCTGGAAAGCAACCAGAAATGGAGAAAATAGACTCAAAGAGTGTAAGGAATAGAGACCTCGCAGGTAGCCAAAGAAAGAGAAGTTGAGAGAACAAAAAGAAGATGGACCCGGCAGGTTGCAACTCTCTCTGCGAATATGACACTGTAAATCATAAGGAAAGGGACTCGGTGGATCGCAAAGAGAATGACCAAGTAGGTCACACTGCTGACCCTTTTCTGGATTCGTATGTATCCCCGAGAGGGAATAAAGTCAATCGTAGTTTGGAAGAGAAAATGGGACGACAGAGACGAATAGGAACCGGAAAAAAGAGAGAGATCAAATTACAAAATATGACATATGAAGACGGATGTGTCTTGTGAGTCATATTACATCTCGAACCTACGAATGATCTACGAGGCAACTCTAGGGGTGCATTCAAACCAAATGAGCACTATACGTGCGCACGAACTAATAAATGTTCTAAGAGATAACTTTGGGGGTGCTTTCGAACCAAAATGATAAATGACTGTAAAGATCGAACGAGAAATGACCGTGAATGTCAAGCGCGAGGTGACTGTAAAGGCTGGGAGTATGCGACCGTTATACGTCAAGATGAAAGATGAAAGATGACCGTGTACGTCGAAAAAAGGGAAATGACCAAATAGGTTGAGAGGTAAACAGCCGTGTACGTCAAGAGAAGAGAACTGATAATTGCTCTACTAGAGATCTGACTTACTAGAGACAACCGAGGTAACAAAGAATAGAGAGAATGAATAGAGGAAAAAAGAATAAGGGAGAGTACATTTCAATGCCACTTGCAGAATTGTCGCGCGAAAGTGTCATAAAAACCAAGTTTGTCTCGCAACAAAGGTTAAGAAAACAAAGGAACAAAACACTCAGAACAGATTCATTTTGACAGAAACTCAAACTTCGCGAAAGAGAGAAAAGGGAGTACGGAATTAGGTGATTCTTGGGTGATTTTACCAAAACATCATCTAATATGCAAGGTATCTTCAAGAAGCTTATCATCTATCATGGATCAACAGCAAGAGAAACACATGATGCGCAATTTCCGGCCATACACACTCCCGATCTACACCCCTCATCTGGTTGCTCTCTCCTAACCCCCAATTTCGGAAATTGCCCAAGCTGAATGCTCACTCAGCAAGAGAAAATACATAGTCAACATTTTAGAAAATTGAAGATTATAATCTATGAAACAATATAGTCGTACCGCAGGTTATAAGCATTATCTAAAAGATCTTCAACAAACTAAAATAATAAGGATCTGGTTATGGGAAAAGGACACAGAACCAAAGTTTAGAGCTTTAACAAAGACCTATTTCCGCTCAATCTCAAGTTGAAACACCCCTTCCCCTCCCACTAAATTCCACTGAAGATACCCATGGGTCAGTAAGACTGATCCAACTACTTGGCATCTGCTAGATACTATCAATTTTCCAACTTTACCGATGAGCTTCAAATAGTTGCCCCCCCCCCCCCACAAAATTATAAGAAAGGGATGCGGATAAATATTACATGTAGGTTAATTGTGGAACCTATATCTGTTTGCAGAATGCAATGTCGTGTGATATACAAAATGAAATGCTCTCGTCCCCGGCAAGTGCTTAATATACATCACCTAGATAAGCACCAAGCAAATAAATAACAAAAGCAATACTCACCTCGAGTTTTGTTAGATTCCAGGGCAGTCGTTCAGATGCCACTTCAAGCAGGAAAAATGCCTTGTACTCCCTCTGTACTGAAAAAAGGGTCACACTTGCCATTTTCATCTGTGCCCAAAACAGAGACGCGTTTCTGAAAGAGTAAATAATTTTAGTTCAATTTCATAAAGGTCCAAGCAAATAATGCTACATTCATAAAAACAATGAATTATATATAATGTGATTATTTATTTGGTATGGGACGGAGGGAATACCTGTTTTCATCATCATTATCATCATAATCATCCTTGTTGTCATCGAGATTGCAGGGATCATCCACTAACACAAGGTCAATGTTTCTCTCTGAGAAAGGGATCATTAGAGTAAACTTCCTATAGTTGTGAGATCCATTTCACTAAGATATCCACAGACCATTCTCTACAGTTTTAAACACCACGACAGTAAGGGATTTGGCACTCCCTTCTTTGCACACCTAGCAAAATGCAAATTGAAAAGAGGAAAATGAATGGTGATGTTTCTCTTGAGCAATTAGTTTCCTATAAAGAGAATATGAAATCCCCACAAACATAACTATTGAAAAAACAAGGAATGCAAATATCACCAGAAATGGAAAAAGAAAATAAAGATAGAAGGTAATCTAGAGTGCTATAGCATATAAATATTGATATTTATCATGTATTATGGAGCTGAAAGCATGAATCAGTCACCGCATGCGAAAAAAATAATCTCATAAAGCAAATGAGCATCTTATTTTAAGACATTTTATTTATTGTCTTATGGGTATCAAAATGTAACAAAAAAGCGGATTACTCATCTTATGTACGTATCGTTGGGCTTTGACATGATAAGTGGATGGGGGAAATTCGTCATTCACCTTCCTACAATAATGTATCAAAGCCCTTCCAGGTTACAATCTCGTTTAGACTACACCATGAGGCAACGGTTAACACCATTCAGGCCCTTCCCCACAGATCTGAACCCACCAAAATTTTAAACTAGAGATTTGTTTTTTATTGATATCTATATCAGTACTAACAAGAAAAAAATTGTATTTCTCCTGACCATGAAAACAATTTCAAGAGACCATTACACCCAACCAGATCCGTGTTCTAGACATATCAAATCATCCAATTCCATGTTCAAAAGCAAGAATTAGCAGTAAACCAGAAAAATAAAATCATCAATACCCGTCCAAACAAATTCATCCACATAAAATTTACATTTATATATGTGCATGTGTGTGCAATTTTATAGTCCAAACAAATTCATCCACATAAAATTTACATTTATATATGTGCATGTGTGTGCAATTTTATACACAATCTATAAATCGAAAATAGAAGGCAACGCTGATGGAATGATTGTATGTATAAGTTACCACAAGACTTCCTCCGTCAACTCGGCTTCGATCAAACTGAAGTGAGAAACCTCAGATGAAGATGTGACCATAAATTTAAGGAAGATTAGAGAAGAGCGCCGCAGCCACAACAGAAGAGATGATTGAGAGGCGATGAACAAATCTTCTAGTGCCCTAAGCACCATTTATATAGAAAGGCTGCCTTGGAAAACCCTAAATGGGCCGAGTCATCTAACTTACCATTTCTATCCCTATCATAGTACTTTTAACTTCAAATCATAACCAACCAAAGCAAATATGGGCCACAAAAAGCCCAATGAGATTAGATGTCGAGGGCTGGGTCAGTTGCCATTGCTAGCTGTAGTGCATCTATGTTTCACATTTTCAACCAAACATTACTACTATAGTAACAATGCCGTTTTGAAGAGGGAATATAGTAGTTGCAAAGGAAAATTCATGAAGGCGTGGATTTATTGGCATTATAAAGATACCCATTAGCATCAGATGATTCAGAACATCTACAAGCTGCACCATGAAGTCTCTTAAAGGATCAAATAACAACAAAATCTAGTTGCTATGAATCAAATCTGCCATATGCTTAATGCTCTGTAGATCACATGGTCTTAATTTTTGAAGAGCTCAACTATATAAATTTTGGTAACTGTGACAATTCAACATAAGTTGCCACCTATAAGAAGACATATTTCTGTGAGATTTAAGAAACGGTATTCTATGGATTGCTCTAAGAGAACACGCATATGATGTTAAGCCTATTACAACAGGAATAATTCAGTTAAGCTATCACGTATAAACTACTATTTGACCCAGTCTCTATAGCAGTTCAACAGTCTGACCTATAGCATTAGATATCAGATCTATAACCCAATCATTTGAAAACTTCCAACATTGAACACACCGTTAAGCCTAATACAACAATGGCATAAGATATCAGATCTATAGCACTTCAACAATCTGACCCAGTCTCTATCGAGATTAAGAAACCTGAAAATAGTATAAAAGTAAACGGCAAAACACACTAAATAACATCAACGTCGAATGAATACACAAGTGAAACAAAAGTTGACGTTCCCAAAAGAATATTTTTTTAGAAAAAATCGTCTATAGTAAAAGAACTTCTAAGACTAACCAGTTGAAGGATCAACCCACATTGACAAAAAATCAATACACCTTATTAACCACATACCAAGTGGTCCGAGTCTGAGCCCGAGCATGCCCTTTGTTGCGCATTCAATGTTAAAAGTTTTCAAATGACTGAGAAAAACTTATTTGCTATGGTCTACACTTCTACTCCATTGATCTGCAGTAGTCAATTCAAATCATAGCTTGGCAGCTAAACTTGATCTGAAATAACTATCCAGGGTCATTTCTGATCCTCGATTTACTAGCAACACAAAAATTGGTGGGAGAACTAAAGAAAAGAGGTTATCCATCAAATTAAATCTTTGAGTGGAAAGAAAAACAGCACGACAAGTACAACAATTACGAATAATCAAGGATAAGGACTAAAAAACTAGCAACATCACAACTAAGTATCAAGCAAGACACAATAAAAATAAGAGTAGAGAGACACAACACCACATGGAAAATATCAGACATCATATTATTTCCAGTAATAAGGTACTTCAGTTCAGGTAGCCATGTGTTCCTCTGCGCCTAGTTTTACCCCCGAGTAACAGTAAGACCAATCTTAAGATACCAAAAAACACCAAACTCTTTACTACATTAAGGCCTTGTTTGTTTTTTGAATTCAGATCTGAAATGGGTTTGATTGTCTGAGAGAGTCAAACATTGAAGCATTAAGTGTGTTTGTTTTTCCCGATCTGAATCAGACGATAGCCACTTATTTACCTCTGAAGTGTTCAGACATAAAACCAAGACTTATTTGCCTCTGAATCAAATTTGGACAAAACTATCCCTATTGTATTTCAAAAATTCCAGTACTACCTTTCTCATTTCTTCTCCCTCAACATTCCTCTCTCCTCAGTCCTCTCTTCCTCCAACATGGTGATAAAAAAAAAAAAAAAAAAAAAAAAAACCAGGGATAATGAATTTAATTTGTATGTACTCTGTACCTATAAAATTTATTTGCTTGTTTCTATTACTAATGTGTACTATATACTCTCTTTGTCCCGTTTGAAATAGTATTTTTGTAGCTTTTATTATACTTTAATTAATAATTTGAATAAAAAAATTATACCCATGTAAATCTAGAAATTGTTATTGGGAATATTATTAATCATGATACGATAACAATACTTATTTTATTAGAATCATTATGTTTCTTTAAAAGACTTGGTCAAAGTGTAGCCAAATTTATTAAAATCATATATCAAGTGAAATGGAAGGTGTATAATATTTTTTTTGAAGGTTTGTGTTTCTATTTTTAAATCTGAGATTTGGTTTTTTTATTCATTGAAGTTTATATTAGTGATTTGATAAATATTTTTTTGTTAAAATGCGACAATATTAATGACATTCAACACTTCTTATTAATTCTGACAATTATATAATATTTTAAAGGATAAAATGGTAAAACAAACTCATTCAGAAGATGAATTCAGATGGATAATCAAACAGCTTGACTAATTTAGAAATCAGACTTCAGACGCTGCCTCTTATCAATTCAGCCATATTCAGATGTGAAATCAGATTTCAGGACTTAACACTTAAAAAAACAAACGCCATCTAAAGGATCGTTTGATACGTGGGCATTTAGGGGTGGGAATGAGTATTTCTTTCCAAGGATACATTTACCTTTGTTTAGTTATTTTTTCCTAGGGGATAAGGGTTTCGATATTGTTGCCTACGGGTATCAAATACCCATTATTCACCGTCATCTCAATCCCACGAACTAGGGTGAGTTTCTCGTATCCATTCCCAAGTAATCGAGCAAGCGGGGAATATTGGGCTAAAATTTGACTAGTGGATGAAAGAAAATCTCAACCCACAATACTAACATGTAAACCATATCCTCGTCTCTTTTCTTCGATTTCTCTATTTCTTTGTATCATCTCTCTTAAAGATTTACTGGTAGTAAGATTTCAAAGTAAAATTTGTTTCATTGGCAATATTGAGATTTATGCCATGTAATTTCAGTCACTTCACTCTTCTAATTCAATTCCCGTATCTCTTAACCATTCACACACACACACACACAAATTCACACACGAAATTTATCCAAATTTAACATAAACAGTACTCCCTCTGTCCCAATTTAAAGTTCTTAGTTTGACTTTGCACGGAGATTAAGAAAAAGTAAATGTTGTGAGTATGAAAAGTAAAGTAGGAGGGAGAAAGTGGGTAGGGAGTTTTTGTTGTGAGAATGACAAGTGGGTCTCACTTTCCATTTTAGGTAATAAAACAAAGTAAGAACCTTAAATTGGGACATACTAAAAAGGAAAGTAAGAACCTTAAAGCGGGACAGAGGTAGTATCATATTACATTTGTTAAATAGAATTTGATTGTATGTCTAGATAATGTTATTAACTTCACTTTAATTTATAATATAGTCTCTTTTGATGAACTTCTATAAGCTATTAAATACAATTTTATGACATCTTATTCATTTTTATTATTTTTAATTAGGTTTGAAAAAATCTGAGCTAGTGAGGGAAAAAAAATTGTAACTTGTTAGGTTGTTAAGATAAAATATAAGATAAAGAATCCCTTTTAGATAGGCATGTAAACTGTGAACAAAACATAGGAATGGTAATCTAATGTCCATTCTTGAACTTAGACATAAGTGAAGTCCAAAAATGAGAATGAGAATATTTAATTCAATTCCCATCATTCAGAGTTCAGATACCTAGACATTGCATGCCCATTATCACACGCCCATTTCTGTATTCATTTGGTGCACCGTGCACGGGGATGAGTGTGTGAGAATGGACATGTAATATTTAGGTATTTGAATTTGGGAATGATGGGTATTTAAAATTTCCCATGTTTGGCATTTGCTTATGTCTAAGTTAAAGAATGAACATTATAATACCATTCTTGAGTTTAGTTCAAATGCCTACCTAACCGGTAATGTGTTTGTTATCGTTTTTTATTTATTTATTTATTTTAACAACATAGTATGATAGTTACAAATTTTTGTTTCATAAACCTAAATTTCTTCAAACTTAATTTGAAAAAAAATAATCAATAAGATGTCATAAGATTAAATGCCATACTGTTAACTTAAAACGCCAAATGAACCAACAAGTTATGGTTTTCTCTAAAAGTCACTCATGTCATAAGATGTACAACAAATTTTGTAATGTTGGGTGTGTACAAATCTATGTGCATATATATATATTTATGTATGTGAATGATTGAGAGAGAGAGAAATAGGGAGTTGAAGGAGAAGAGAGATGTGATTGATTACCAAAGATGCATTATTTTGAAGTCCCGCCTTCCCGCCGCAATGAGAATGAGAGAAAGAGGAGTTCGATTAGGTTGTGATCAATTTATGTTAAAGTTGAGGAGATTTCATGGCATTGCTCAAATTTTGGCGCAATATTTCCAGAGTAGCAAAATATTTCTCACTTGCTAGATTATTGAGAATGGATATGAGAAACTCACTCTATACCATGGGATTCAAATGACGGTGAATAATGGGTAATTGATACCCGTAGGAAACTAATACTCAAACCCTTATCCTCTTAAAGAGAATACCAAACAAAGTTAAATGTAATTTAAGAAAGAAATACCTATTCCTAGCCCTAAATACCCGTCTACCAAATGAGACCTAAGGGTTAAAGAGTTCCAAGTTCACTGACTTTGGCATCTCAAAGAGTGGATGGGACCAATATCACACCCCTGTAATCACTCGCCTCAAAGAAACATGTGATAAATAATACCAATATCTCTAGGAAGACTATGAGAAATGTAATGTCTATTGCAATTAGATTCATTGTCTTTGACGTCTTGTGTGTTCAAGGCATGTCCTAACATTTCACAAGCCCGTGGCTACGCAAAATTATGGGCCTTATTGATTGATGGCAAAAGAATGCAAAAGCATAAACGCATATTTTTAACGAATGGATATGTTATGCAATATAATGATTAGGATCACAAACAAAGACATATAGAAGAAAATATGATGTAAAAGTAGAAACTAACGAGCAATAAACTGTTACAGCCCAAAAAAATGAAAAATTAAATAAATATTTTTTTGAACTCAAAAAGTAAATAAATATGAGGCCAATATTATATATACCAAACTAATTTATTAAATTGAATTCAACTAAAGTGAAAGCTACAAATCAATAAATGAAAAAGACAAAGGTTACAAAAGAAAAAGATAATGCATAATAAAAACATGAAAATTATAATAATGATAACCTCAAAAAGTATAAATAACGGGTTATGAACAAGGAATATGAATAAAACAATAATATAAGGGCCCCAAAGAAAGTAAAAAGAAAGGATTATGTACACTAAAAACATAAAAGAAAAGTACGAGGGCTCACGGCCACGAAAAAAAAAAAAAAAAAAAAAAAAAAAAAAAAACAAGAAAAAATTACGTACAGCAAAAATATGTAGAAAAAGTATGAGGGTTAAACAAAAAACTAGAAAAGAAAGATTTACTTACCAAAATTATATCAAGAAAAAAAATTGAGGGGCAAAAATAAACTACAAATGAAAAGATTATGTACAACTATTTATGAAGAACAAAAACAAGGGCTACAAACTATTGCGAAAAAATTATGTTATGTACAATAAAATATGAACAAATAAAAATGAGGTCCCCAAGAAATTGTAAAAGAAAATATTATAAACAAAAAATATGAAAAATGGACACATGATTTGATCCTTAAAAGGAACACACACCTTTTCTATTGGGTAGATGAAGTATTTAACTAGAGCATGTGCCATGCAGAGTAATGAGAAAAACACCCACAAATATCACTATAAAATCAGCATTCCAATCATCATAAAATTGCATTTTTTTTATTTTTTTTTTTTGAACGAGCAATTGTTTGTCCAAACCAGCTTTAAAAAGCCATCACATAGCATGAGCATAGGACATTCTTGTCTTAACTTAAATAATAATATCTCAATTTCATTTTGAATTTAATTTGCATTATGATTACAACAAAAATAGCATAGCAAGGGGAGGCAAAAAGGGGTGCACTTGTGTTTCAAAGCTATTAACTACCCTAAGTATTACTCCCTCGGTCCTAAATGAATGTCTAATTATCATTTTAACGGATAGTTTGAAAATCTCTACATATTATACAATTTAGTTAAAGATTCAGATATATCCTTGTAATCCTCTTTCCAAACATGTAGTTTTGCAAGTAAAACAAGAGAAAAAATATTGGTAAAAGAACGTTTAGGGACAATGTTTTTTCCAAAAATGACATTCATTTTGGGACAAAATTTTCTTGAAAATGGACATTCAGTTAGGGGGACAGGGGGAGTACTAAATTGGATTCTAAAAAACACCATGATTCCCAACTCTCCCTTAGAAATGGTAAATACTAAATACAGAGAAAATTATATACAGGGAATGAAATATTCCAACGCTGCCCTTGCCCGTCTCGTGTAAGTATACACGAGATGTCATCTACAATCTCGTGTATATGTACACGTGATGACTCGTGTATGCACATGAGATTTCACGTGTACATATACACGAGATTGTAGATGACATCTCGTGTATACTTACACGAAATAGTGTCTGAACCTGCATTTTCAAAGTTTTAAGGAATATGACCCGATGATGTGAAAATGGTATATGGCTACATATTTATTTATTTTTTTAATTTTTTCCTAAATTCTAAATGACATTTAAAGTGTTTTTCATTAGTATGACTTTACTCAAAATCCAAATGGAAATTGAGTTACAAATTTGTGCCATTTTTCAAGGTTTTAAGGAATATGACCCGATGATGTGAAAATGGTATATGGCTACATATTTATTTTTTAAAAATTTTTTCCTAGATTCTAAATGACATTTATAGTGTTTTTCATTAGTATGACTTTACTCAAAATCCAAATGGAAATTGAGTAAGAGAGAGACATAGAGCTATACTCCATGACAGAAACTAATACATATCCATTTCCTACTGAACCAATAAACTTTCAAGTTACAAAACCCACAACTAAATAAATCCAAGTAATTCAAAACACCATAATCAGTAATACATAAATCCTATCTCCTAAATGCGACCTCCTAAAATCTCGTGCGCCCGTCTAAGACCAGCTATGACGTCCTCGGGGAGCCTGGCATCAGTCAAAAATGGAAGTATGATACCTCGTGCCTGTGCAACCTCTGCAACCCCAGGCTGCGGTGGAACATCAACTGGGGGAGGTGGGGGAGGTGGAATGTCAACGGGGGGATCGTGTATCGGATTAGATATCCGAACATGACTCCTAGTCAGAAACCACTCCATATAATCTGCAGTCACAGGAGAAGATGTAGTCACTAGTGGCCCCCAACGGGGAACGGGCCTGAACTCCTCCATGTTGTACTCCACCCACGAGTCCCAAACATGATCCTGGTCACCATAGTCCTTCTGGTACCCCTTCTGACCCTTTGAAAAAATGCATGTCGTGGGAGCCACGGGGGGCTGTCTGGGGATCCTCTGCCGGTACCCGAACTGCCTAGTAACACGATCAGGCATGTACGCCTCAGTGATGTCACAAAAACGTATAACCCCCCTGAAGCATGAAACCGGCAGAATCGCGTCCGCTCCGGTACCATAAGGAGTCCAAAGAACATGTGAGTAGACTTTGTTAGGCAAAGTCTACATAATAACGGAGGGAGTGTAACAATTTGAAAAAGTTTTAATATGAATAACTCACCCTGTCAACATGCATCGTGTCAAGAGTGCGGCGATACTGCACTAGATGCTCTAATCCCCTCCCAGCTGTATCAGTCCGTGACCATCTACGGGCTCTCGGCTGCCCCTGCTGCCAGTGCGGGTCAGAAACTCGCCGGAAATCCGGTAAGTACTCGTATATCCAGGCCTGAGATGTATGTAAAAAAGTATTAAATACTCTAATCAAATGCAACATGTAATTACAGATGGGGGGAGTCGACAGAGTAAAAAGAAAGTGAATAGAGTAAGATGTACCTCTAGCAGAGTCGCACAACCACCCATCTGCTTGCATCCGGATCTGGACGCTTTTCCCAACTCTCGGTATAAGTATGCCAACGAACCTGATCCCCAGGAGAGAGTGGGGAGTGTCTCAAGATCCATGCACAGGGGAAGGTAGGCTGCGGGCACCTTATCCTGACTTTTATCCACGAACATCGTGCAACCCAATAGGTGCAGGATATACGCAGAAGCACGCTGGGCATCTGTCATGCCACCTATACGGGAAGAAAAGAGACGCCGGACATCCTTTAATAAGTACCCAGTGCCGCTCAAATGAAGGTGTCTACTGATGCCGGATACGTCAGGCACTGGATCCGGATACCGAACATGTGCACCTACACAGCTGATACCTGTAAATTGAAGATGAAATAACACATTTTAGTACATGAGATGAATGTAGATAGTTCATATAGTCTTGAAATTGATAATATATAACAACATACCCAGGATATGAAAGACGTCATGTAACGTAATGGTCATCTCCCCCCACGGCATGTGGAACGAGTTAGTCTCAGGAGATCACCGTTCCAAAAATGCCGTTAGCAGCGCGTGGTTAGGCCTCTGAATGGTGGCATCGTGCAGCTGTTGGATGCCCGATGCATCAACGTGGGTCAGCCAGGCTCTATCAGTAGCCTCCAGTTCATCACGCTTGAACCTGTTTATTCCAAACAAAAAATATAATCAATACTCGAGATCGAGAAAAGCATGGGATGATAATTAATGGAATTTTTAGAGTGTGTGCCAAATAACTTCAAGATTTTAATAGTTTCACATTAATGATTATCATACTTGTGCAGATGCTGCAGTCTCGTATGGAAAGTCACCACTGACTCACTAGTGGCGTCCCTCCAAATCTCTCGGGCTCTGTCATCACCAAACGCGTATATAAGAGAAACAACCTCTGGGCCGCCACCTGGGTCACTCTGAATCTGCCATGATGGTGGCTCCTCCTCATGGGAGGAGGAGGCAGGATGCGGGTGAGGAGGAGCCACCATCATGGCAGATTCAGAGTGACCCAGGTGGCGGCCCAGAGGTTGTTTCTCTTATATACGGGTTTGGTGATGACAGATCCCGAGAGATTTGGAGGGACGCCACTAGTAAGTCAGTGGTGACTTTCCATACGAGACTGCAGCATCTGCACAAGTAAGATAATCATTAATGTGAAACTATTAAAATCTTGAAGTTATTTGGCACACTCTAAAATTCCATTAATTATCATCCCATGCTTTTCTCGATCTCGAGTATTGATTATATTTTTTGTTTGGAATAAACAGGTTCAAGCGTGATGAACTGGAGGCTACTGATAGAGCATGGCTGACCCACGTTGATGCATCGGGCATCCAGCAGCTGCACGATGCCACCATTCAGAGGCCTAACCACGCGCTGCTAACGGCATTTTTGGAACGGTGGTCTCCTGAGACTAACTCGTTCCACATGCCGTGGGGGGAGATGACCATTACGTTACATGACGTCTTTCATATCCTGGGTATGTTGTTATATATTATCAATTTCAAGACTATATGAACTATCTACATTCATCTCATGTACTAAAATGTGTTATTTCATCTTCAATTTATAGGTATCAGCTGTGTAGGTGCACATGTTCGGTATCCGGATCCAGTGCCTAACGTATCCGGCATCAGTAGACACCTTCATTTGAGCGGCACTGGGTACTTATTAAAGGATGTCCGGCATCTCTTTTCTTCCCGTATAGGTGGCATGACAGATGCCCAGCGTGCTTCTGCGTATATCCTGCACCTATTGGGTTGCACGATGTTCGTGGATAAGAGGCAGGATAAGGTGCCCGCAGCCTACCTTCCCCTGTGCATGGATCTTGAGACACTCCCCACTCTCTCCTGGGGATCAGCTACGTTGGCATACTTATACCGAGAGTTGGGAAAAGCGTCCAGATCTGGATGCAAGCAGATGGGTGGTTGTGCGACTCTGCTAGTGGTACATCTTACTCTATTCACTTTCTTTTTCCTCTGTCGACTCCCCCCCCCCATCTGTAATTACATGTTGCATTTGATTAGTATTTAATACTTTTTTACATACATCTCAGGCCTGGATATACGAGTACTTACCGGATTTCCGGTGAGTTTCTGACCCGCACTGGCAGCAGGGGCAGCCGAGAGCCCGTAGATGGTCACGGACTGATACAGCTGGGAAGGGATTAGAGCATCTAGTGCAGTATCGCCGCACTCTTGACACGATGCATGTTGACAGGGTGAGTTATTCATATTAAAACTTTTTCAAATTGTTACACTCCCTCCGTTATGTAGACTTTGCCTAACAAAGTCTACTCACAGGTTCTTTGGACTCCTTGTGGTACCGGAGCGGACGCGATTCTGCCGGTTTCATGCTTCAGGGGGGTTATACGATTTTGTGACATCACTGAGGCGTACATGCCTGATCGTGTTACTAGGCAGTTCGGGTACCGGCAGAGGATCCCCAGACAGCCCCCCGTGGCTCCCACGACATGCATTTTGTCAAAGGGTCAGAAGGGGTACCAGAAGGACTATGGTGACCAGGATCATGTTTGGGACTCGTGGGTGGAGTACAGCATGGAGGAATTCAGGCCCGTTCCCCGTTAGGGACCACTAGTGACTACATCTTCTCCTGTGACTGCAGATTATATGGAGTGGTTTCTGATTAGGAGTCATGTTCGGATATCTAATCCGATACACGATCCCCCCGTTGACATTCCACCTCCCCCACCTCCCCCAGTTGATGTTCCACCGCAGCCTGGGGTTGCAGAGGTTGCACAGGCACGAGGATCATACTTCCATTTTTGACTGATGCCAGGCTCCCCGAGGACGTCATAGCTGGTCTTAGACGGGCGCACGAGATTTTAGGAGGTCGCATTTAGGAGATAGGATTTATGTATTACTGATTATGGTGTTTTGAATTACTTGGATTTATTTAGTTGTGGGTTTTGTAACTTGAAAGTTTATTGGTTCAGTAGGAAATGGATATGTATTAGTTTCTGTCATGGAGTATAGCTCTATGTCTCTCTCTTACTTAATTTCCATTTGGATTTTGAGTAAAGTCATACTAATGAAAAACACTTTAAATGTCATTTAGAATCTAGGAAAAAAAAATTTAAAAATAAATATGTAGTCATATACCATTTTCACATCATCGGGTCATATTCCTTAAAACCTTGAAAAATGGCACAAATTTCTAACTCAATTTCCATTTGGATTTTAAGTAAAGTCATACTAATGAAAAACACTTTAAATGTCATTTAGAATATAGGAAAAAATTTAAAAAAAAATAAATATGTAGCCGTATACCATTTTCACAACATCTGGTTATATTTCTTGAAACCCCTAAATCCTAAACCCTAAACCCTTTATACATCTCGTGTGTACACGTACGAAATGTATACTTGTATCTCGTGTATATACACACGAACTGTATACTTGAATCTCGTGTATACACACACGAAATGTATACTTTGATCTCGTGTGAACGTACACGAGATGTTTAAAATCGAGTTAAACCCGTCAAAACGACCTGCATTGAATTTGACGTCGTTTAAACCCTACTAAAACACACCCATTCTGAACAGAAACCTGAAACCCCCATTATTATTCAAAAAATCAATCTCTAAGTTCATAGCATGGATTCCTCACAAAATTCCTCAACATGTTCTTATGAGTGTATTAGCCTTGATATGATAGAATTTGTCCATGATGAAGAAGAAGGAATCTCACCAAATTCTCCTCCACATCAACATTCTCCTCCACGAGTCATCACGTGTACATATACACGAGATTGTAGATGACATCTCGTGTATACTTACACGAGACGGGCAAGGGCAGCGTTGGAATGTTTCATTCCCTGTATATAATTTTCTCAGTATTTAGTATTTACCATATAACTATATCCCTTAGAAATACAACAATTTTAGAGCGATTTTAACAAGTATAAACTGAGAAAGTAAAAGGCTTCATAATTCAGGAATAGAGTATATACAGTGAAACGTAGAATGAAATATGCAGATGCGGATACCCACCTGCTCAACAATGTCGCACCGGTGTCGTCATTATGATAGAGGATAAAAAGTGAAGTAATGTTCGAGGGGACGGCCCGTCGCCGCCGCTGTTTCCGCCAACGGCAGAGAGGAAGACGGTGACTGACTTGTGCATTGACCTCCGCAGAAGATCGCGTTCAATTCCATCCGTCCGGAATCGGTGTAGTTAGGCATTTTGGTTCGGATCGACCAGCCTTAGAAAATGGAAATAGGGTTAATTGCAATTTGTTTACAGCGTTTTTACTCTTTGTAAATACTCCCTCAGTCCCAAAATATCGTATTTTTCATTGTCCCAAAAAGTTCTTCTCATTTCTATAATTTGGGTTTAAATGTGTATAAACACAATATAGCTAGGGAAGCAAATGCTCATATCCTTAAAAAGTTTGAATAATCAAATGTGAAGATCATTTTGGGTCGGAGGGAGTAGAAGAATGAGGCCGAACATTTAAAATTCAATGAAATAGGGTCTAAAGTGATAAAATTTGATCAAAATAATATGGTTTTTTTTATGGATTTCATTAGCAAAATCAGTTAAACTGAAAGTGACTTGCACGTGATGGACATAATGGACTAGTATTTTGAAATGAGTATTAGTTTTTAAGGGCTAAATAAAATTTCTTAAAAAATAAAGGGGATGATGAGAAATTAACAAAAAAAGAAAATTACTTACCCTAACCCCACCCTTCATCTTCTCCGCCACTCGACACCCGTCACCACCGTCAATCCTGCCCCATCCCAAACAATGTTGCAACTGACGCCTCCATCTGATTTGCAAAACCTAGTTGTCGTTCTCAACCCCCCACCCTCCATCTGCTCTGTCGTCCATCATTTTCCTCACCCAACCGACGTCCATTCCCATAAATCAACAACAATGGAAGCACGGATTTTAAAATTCTTAAGTTTATCTGGCAATCAAAGACACGTCTGTGATATGGTTTAGGAAATTCGTAAGTCAACAATGGCAGATAAATTTTTTGAATTTTGTATTTCAGTGGGAAATCTGTATTAAGTCTTCGGAAATCAACAATGGAAGCTCAAATTTCGGTAGCTTCAAAATAAATTCTCATTTTGTGTGTGTTGTGCTTATGTGTGTGCGTTTGTGTGCATGCGACAAAATGTGTGTTTGATTTTGTGTTTGTGTGTGTAGTGTTTGTGATATTTTCTTTGGGAGATTTAACCAGTTTGAGGAGCTTTGTCTTTCCATTTCAGAATGGACAAAGTAGTGTTGAGACTGGTGGAGATGGAGGTTGATGGTGATGGTGATTTTCATTAGTGGTGATATTGTCGTAATGGTAGTGGATGGTGGGTAGTAGGGTGGTGTTGTATATGTTGGGATTGGAGTCCTAAACCTAAAGGGAAGCAAAGGGAGAAAAGGAATCTAAGTCAAGGGGGTGAAAGAGTCGAAGGGGTGTTCGAAAAGGAGAATGAAATAACTGCTGGGAGGAGTGGGAGGCAGCCCAAAATAATGTGGGTGACAACCCAAACCATCAGGAAGGTTTAGGGCCTTTTTTGGTCATAGTGGGCGGCCGCACATCTAAAAGTGGGCGACAGCCCTCTCTTGCCGGGAATAAACCCTGATTTGTTTCCTATTTTGATCAGATCTTTTCCAAACCGACTTAGGGCTTTCTTGTACACCTATATAAGCATAATTTCGTCCAGAATATTGCGTGCTTGATAGGAGAATGTTAGGATATCAAGGCGAGCCACAAAATAGTGTCTAGGAGGGGGCCGAGGGCCTAGGAGAGCCATGAGGGGGAGATCCTACACCCGGCCATGACCGTGTTGATTGTGTGTTCTTGGGGGATGTGAGATAATAATATATAGGTGAGAGAGAGATGTTCATGGAGAGTAGCCATGCTAGATCTTAGTGAGTGCATGTGCACAATTGTAACAAACTTCATATATTATTATAGTGATATCCTGGCTTGGTGCCTCCGGATGTAGTGACGTGTTGGTGAACCGGGTTAACACATTCATGGTGTTCTTGTTGTTTCATATTATATTATCATGTGTTGATTATTTTTCCCCATATTGATGACTGTTAGTATGGGATAGTGGATATAGAGATCCCTCCAAATCCCAAACAGTATAATGATTAATAAAGTATCACCTCTTCTTTTTTAAAAAAATTACATTTGACCCCATAAGAGCTAGTACCCATTTTCAAACTGATTTAATAAATCAATCACGTGCAAGTCACATGCACTGTAATTGATTGTCAAACGAAATCCGTCAAATCCCTATTTTGATCAATTATTTTTACTTTAGGCTCTATTTCGTTGGGACGCCAGGCTTATTCTGGTACCACATCGAGAAGTTTAGGCCATATGTAATTGGCCCTTGTTATAATTAGTTATTCAGTAATTGAACAAATCGTCTTTTTAAGTTTGTTAAATGGTGATTTAAAAAATTAAAATTAAAATGATTGTAATGCGGTTTAAAAACGGATGAACTGCTAAAAAAACTAACAAAATTACTTGCATTTGCCACAAACACGACATTTTAAAGAATAAAATAGTCTTTTCACTTGGCATTAAATTTGCACCTGACATATGAGAGTCAACTTGTCATTTTAGGCATTTAGTGGGTAAAGTGTCATTTATTAAATATTGTTGAAAAAACACAAAAACAAAAAAAACAACAACAGAAAACCTACCCTACGCCTACCCCTCCCCCTCTCTCCCTCAACTATAGATCAACCTTCTTCCTCCAATCTCCGACTCACTTCCCCCCATCCTCCCCCTCCCCCTCCCTCTCCATCTCCCTTCCCTCCCATGGCGAAGCTAAGGCAAGCTCAAATGGGTCAGACCCCCTTCAATTTTGGAATGTCTCAATTTTAGTACTTCAAAAATTGTAGAAAATGAGATTTTACTATTAAAAGTGTCAGATTTAAACATTTTGACTCCACTTAGCCATCTTCGACCCACACCCTGTTCCATCATCTTCTTTGGCATCAACTCCATAGTGTGTAACTATATCTGAGGCTCAATTTTCCCATCTCGCCACCCGTCATCGCCTTCATTTCAAATAAGTGTATGTGTGTAACAACCGGCCCTTTTTGGCCAAATAATTATTTTGTAAACTCTTTATTAATTAGTTATTATGTTGGGCTTAGTTAATTAAGAATTGGTGTTGGACTTAAACCCGGGCCCAAGTAAATTAAAACCGTTGAAATTAGGGAATCCTTTTAAATTAGGGAATTAAAAACCCTCACCCATAAATACTTTAGAGACCCTAATATCACCATCAGTTTATCACAAAGGAAAAAAAAAAAAAAAAAAAGGAAAGAAAGAAAGAAAGACGTGAAAGAGGGCGCCGCACAGAGAGAGCAGAGAGAGAGATCGGGTAGGAGAAAGGGAGAAAGAGAGAAGGTTGGAGATTGATCTTCAAGGTAAACCCTAAACCTTCCTAACCTTTTTTTTTGTTCATCTTTGATTAATGAAATCATTAGAAATCATGGTTGGGAACCCTAAATTGCGAAGTGATGAACTAGGGTTTGAGTAATATGGATTAAGAAGGAGAAGAAGATGATGTATGTTGTGTGTGTGAACTGATTATGTGTGTGTGTGTGCGTGAAACATGTGTGTGTGTGCGTGAAGTGTGTGTTTCCAGTGTGTGTGTGCGTATGTATGAACTGGGTGTGTGCGTTAAGTGTGTGTTCTGTGTGTGTATGTTTTTGGTGTTATGCGTGTATGTGTGTGTGTTTTAAAAAGGGGAAAACAGTGTGTGTGAACAGTGATTTTACGTGCTGTGAACGGTGATTTTTACGTGCTGTGAACAGTAACGTGAATAGTGATTTAATCAGTGAATAGTGATTTAATCAGTGAGTAGCGATTAAGCTGTGAATAGTGATTTTACGTGCTGTGAACAGTGATTTTACGCGCTGTGAATAGTGTCTGTGAATAGTAATTTCATAAGCTGGGAATAGTGTTTTAATTAGGATTAATGCAACCCTAAAACTTATTATTGGGAATTGAATTAATATAACCCTAAGGGTATTTTAGTAATCCGAAAGGGGTATTTTGGGAATACCGATAACGGGTAGAACGAACCCTAACAAAGAGTTTAAGATGATGAACTCGTGAAGTTAAGGAAGTAAAATAAAGCCTAATGGGGACGGAGAATTAAAGTAATTCGTGTTCCTAAGAAAGCCGTGTTTGTGTGTTTGTAGATTTTGCACGTGAATTTGCTAAGCGAAGACTGCAAGGCTAAGGTAAGGGATTACGATCCTTAGTCTTTGATTGTCGCTATCCTTTAATGTAGGATTCCTATATATTCTTTCATGAGTAGTTACCTAGTGGCGGTAACATTTGAATTCTTAAAAGTTGTGAACGCCTTTTTAATGTTCCTACCCCTTGACATGTTTTAAATCAATGGGTACCAAAACATATCTTTGAAATTGTATGGTGTTCTCGTACCTTGAACACTAAGTTGAAACCTTGCTATATCTTAATGTGGTATAGACATTCGCTTACTTTGCTATATCTTAATGTGGTATAGACATTCGCTTACTTCGTTATATCTCAATGTGGTATAGACGGACTAAGTAGGTTAATCTAGTTTGAAATGAAAAAGAACTAGACTTTGGTACTGCTTAAATGAAGTAGTTGATTATCATGATAAATCTTACTTAAATGCCCTGATCAGGCATTGCACCTGAAATGGTGACGATATCTTGGAATTGACGGACTTGAAAGTAAATGCCACCCTTCTTTTGAAAAATGTTATTGTTAACTGTTTGAATCTTAGCGGTTAACTCAATATTTAAATGAAAGCTCATCCTTGAAAATACTATCATTGTTTCGTTCTTCCGGTCATCTCTCCTTAGAACCCGGAGAGATCCCGTATGAACTTACTGAGCATTGTTCGCTCACCCCTTCCATAATATTTGTTCTCCAGGATATAAATAGGAGGAGGTCTCGATGGACAAAAGAGGAGTTGTTAAGGTGATAATGAAGACCTTGACGATGAAGATTTGAAGGAAGTCATTTAGTAGTAGTTAGAAAGAACTATTTATGAATGTTTATTTAAATGATGGTTAAAATTGCCGTAGGAGTTTTGAAAGACAATTAATTCGCTTCCGTTATTTATTTTGAATAGTGGTTAGAGATACTAGCCGTTGAGGTTTGAATTATTGTTTAAGACCGTTGTTTTCCCGCGTTTAGGGACGAGTTTTATTAAAGGATATTATATTATATTACTCCGAAATTCGGGGTGTTACAGTTGGTAATCAGAGCTCCGGTTTAGGTTTACATGGGAGACTATAGAAAGAAGTTAAGACTATGAGGATAAATAGTACTTAACATAGATTGGGCTTTAGAACTCTGATAAGGAAGATAGTACTTTTGAGGAAACTTTCTAAATTGGGAAACTTACCTTTTGAGGAAACTTTCTAAATTAGGAAACTTTCTAAATTGAGGAACTTTCCAAATAAGGAAACTTACTATTTTGGGAAAGAACCTAAGATAGGAAACGTCCTTTTTATGTCCTTCTTTTATATGCTTAAGATGACGGTTATTTGACTTTAAGTATGTGATTCTAACGTGGATTGTGTCCAAATTATAGGAAATGGACGGACTTAAGGACAAAATGATGAAGAATTTGAGGCATAAGACACCGAAGGAAAGGGCAGCTCTGAGGCATGCATGGACTGTCAGAAAGCTCAAGAAGCAGCTTAAACATGAAGAGAAGAAAACAGACGCTACATTTGAGCGATGGATGTATACTAGGGAAAGGTGGCATAAAGCGGTAGATGAAGTGGAGAAGCTAAAAGAGGCTGTGAATAAGCAGGACGTGTATGAAGCCTCGATAAGGGAAGAATATTACAGAAATTACTACAAAGTCCCAGAACTTGAGGAAGCACCCAATGTGGGGGAAATGGGAGCCAATGAGGAGATAGAGGAACTAGAAGAGGAAGAAGCGGTAGAGATAGAGGTCATAGTGGAGGGCAACGAAGCTGCCCCAATTGTGATCGAAGATGAGGAAGAACTGGAGGAAGCACCGGTTCGTAGGCCGAGAGGAAGGCCAAGAGGTTCAAAGAATGCACCAAGGGTCCCTAGTGGAAGACCTAGGGGAAGGCCTAGGAAGAATGTAGGCCGTGATTGAGGAACGAAATTTAGAATTATTTTATTCTTAGTATTAATAGCTAGCTTAGTCAGTTAGATTCTTTTAGTAGAACTCTCGTTTTGTTTGGATTCCAAAATTCTTTTAATAAAATTATTGAAGTTATTTTAGCATATAGTCTGGTAAATTGTTTTGTTTTAAAGTTGTGGCAAACGAACTAACTAAAACAAGAAACAGTGGTCAAATGAAAAGATCATGAATGAAATTGGCTTAGTGAAACAGCCAAGTGAAAGTTAGTTTCGGTCAGAGTAGAATGATTGAAACAAGCATAAGCGGCCTAATGAAATGGCCAAGGCAAAGAAGTACCAAAGAAATCTTTTGAAATGAATGTATGATTGGTCGGGGAAGACGGCCAAATACAACCGAAAATATGGTCTAGTGAAATGACCTATGAAAGTAAATCAAGATTTATAGAAAGAAATAATAAAGATAGGGGTATAATGAGACCCAAGAAATGTAGGAAAAAATTACTATAATAAGAAAGTGTTGGCTTAGTAAACGGCCATAGGTCTAAGTGAATGACCTTTATGTAAATAACAAGCCTAGTAAGGCGACCTCAGTGAATGTTGTGAAAGTAAAAGTATAAAGTACGCGAGAGCGTGTAAAACGTTTTGTATTCGCAGTATTAATAGATATCCTGTTATCCTCAGATGTCGAGGAACAACAGAAGGAGCAATGCTGGAAACGATGGTGGACAAGATCCCAACATGACTAACTTACTACAGACATTAGCTCAGACAATGGCTGGAATCGGCCAAGTAGTGCAAGGATTGGCAACTCAGCAGCAGCAACCACAACCTCAACCAGTGACACAGAGAGATCCTCTTGAGTCATTTCAGAAAAGAAACCCAGAATCATTCTCTGGGGAGCCAAAAGATAAGCCAGAGGATTGGATAAAAGACATGGAGAAGATTTTTGAGACATTGACTTGCACAACGGAACAACGGGTGGTGTTTGCAACGTTCATGTTTAAAGGAAAGGCTCTTAAATGGTGGGAAGCCGAAAAGAGAGCATCAGCTGCGCGTGGAGATGAGGCCTTCACGTGGAACAGGTTCAAGACGGTGTTTTATGAGAAGTATTACCCCGCAAGTGTCCGCAATGAGAAAGTAGCGGAGTTCCTGATGCTGACTCAGGGTAGCATGACCGTAGATGATTACTGCGCGAAGTTCACAGAGCTGCTGGAATTCGCTCCGACTTTCTTTGATAACGAGGGGCAGAAAGCCCGTAAGTTTGAAGCGGGATTGAGTGACCGCATAAGGTTCAGGATTACACCTTTAATGCTGCCGACATACAGTGACATTGTGGATCGGGCAAGGTTGGTAGAGAAAGAATCTGATAATTACCGCAGCAAGAAAGAGGAAAAGAAGAAAGCCATGGAAAAGGAATCGACTGGATGGAAAGGAAGTTCCGGAGGATGGAACCGAGATGGGGGTAACAAGCGAAAAGCCAGTGATGATAATCGTGGGAAAGAAGGTGCTGGGAATAAGTATCAGAACAAGGGCTACAATAACCGCCGAGATGGAGACAAAAATGATGCTCGTGATAAGGGGACGGGCGAGAAGTGTCAGTCTTGCCAGGGAAGGCACAAAACCGAAGACTGCTGGTTCAAGGAAAAGAAATGCTACAACTGCGACAAGATGGGACACCCGTATTGGAAATGCCCAGAACCAAAGAAGAACAACAATGCACAGGGAGCTAAGGATGGCGACAAGGACAAGGGTGGAGGCCGTGGTCGTGTGTTCACTATGACGGCTAGAGATGCAAGAGCTTCAAACGATCTGGTAGCAGGTACTCTTCGACTCTGCCTTCGAAATGTATATGCTTTGATTGATACGGGCGCTACGCACTCCGTTATTAGTACGCGAGTGGCGAAACAAATGAATTTGAAATCTGAAGAATTGGAGACACCTCTAGTGATAGATACACCTACTAGAGAATCGATTCCTATTGTGTCTATATATAGAAAGTGCCCGTTAAGCATAGGCGAAATGGAACTAGAGGTTGATTTGATCGAATTAGAGATGGGAGAGTTCGATGTAATCTTAGGAATGGACTGGTTAGCTGCATACCATGCCCATGTTGACTGTTTCAAGAAGGAAGTTCACTTTAGGTTGCCATCTGGTGAAGAGTTTCGTTTTCAAGGCATGAAGCCTAGAACCAGATTGGACTTCATCTCTGTGATGAGGGCTCGCAGGTTGCTAAGGAAAGGATGTGAAGGGTTTTTGGCTTACGTTGGAAAAACCGATAGTGGGGAGATTAGTATAGAATCTTTGTCAGTAGTTAGAGAATTTGCAGATGTGTTTCCAGAGGAATTGCCTGGTATACCCCCAGAGAGGGAAGTGGAGTTCTCTATCGATTTGGCACCAGAAACCGCGCCAATATCAAAGGCACCTTACAGAATGGCTCCGGCAGAATTGAAAGAGCTAAAAGAGCAACTACAAGAACTGTTGGATAAGGGTTTGATTAGACCAAGTGTATCGCCATGGGGTGCACCTGTATTATTCGTAAAGAAGAAGGATGGGTCAATGAGAATGTGTATAGACTATAGAGAACTGAACCGCGTGACGGTGAGGAATCAGTACCCATTACCAAGGATAGATGACTTATTTGACCAACTTCGGGGAGCGTGTTACTTTTCGAAGATAGATTTGAGATCTGGTTATCATCAGTTAAGGGTGAAAAAGGAAGACATTGCGAAGACGGCCTTTAGGACAAGGTATGGTCACTACGAGTTTTTGGTGATGCCTTTTGGGTTGACAAATGCGCCTGCCGCGTTTATGGAGTTGATGAATAGGGTATTTCAAGAACTTCTGGACAAATGTGTCATAGTATTCATTGATGATATTCTAGTCTACTCAAGGACTAAGGAGGAGCACGAGGAGCATTTGAGGTTAGTGTTACAAATCTTAAGGGAACAACAATTGTATGCTAAGTTCAAGAAGTGCGAATTCTGGTTGGAAAAAGTAGCGTTCCTAGGCCATGTTATATCTAAGGAGGGGGTAGAAGTGGACCCGACAAATATAGAGGCTATCGTGAACTGGGAGAGGCCTACTACTGTTAGTGAAATAAGGAGCTTTTTGGGTTTGGCTGGTTACTATAGGAGATTCGTTGAAGGTTTCTCTAAATTATCTGTGCCATTGACAAGACTGACTCAAAAAGGAGTAAAATACGTTTGGTCAGAGGAGTGTGAGAAGAGTTTTCAAGAGTTGAAGCGACGATTGGTGTCTGCACCTGTTCTTACATTACCCTCTGGGTCAGACGGGTTTGTAATTTATAGCGATGCGTCGATTAAGGGATTAGGCTGCGTGTTAATGCAGAGTGACAAGGTTATAGCATATGCATCGAGACAATTGAAGGTCCATGAAAAGAACTACCCGACTCATGATTTAGAATTAGCCGCGGTAGTATTTGCATTGAAAATTTGGAGACATTACTTATATGGGACGACATGCCAAATTTATACGGATCATAAGAGTCTTAAGTACATTTTTACTCAGAAAGAGCTTAACATGAGGCAAAGGCGATGGCTCGAATTATTAAAAGACTATGATTGTGAAATCTTATATCATCCTGGGAAAGCCAATAAGGTGGCGGATGCGCTAAGTAGGAAGAATCATGGAACCCTAGCGACGTTAAAGCCTAAGGAGGTAAGTACGTGGAGTCGTATTGAGATGTTAGGCATGAAGGTAAGAGTTCAAGGCTATATGGCACACTTGAGTGTACAGCCTACGCTGTTGGATAGAATCAAAATAGCGCAAGTAACTGATGAAGAAGTGAGCAAAGTACGTGCAAACTTAGTGGAAGGAAAATGGAAGGACTTTCGTATGGGAGAAGACGGGATTGTGAGGTACCAATCAAGGATTTGGGTGCCAAGCAACGAAGACATCAAAAGAGAGATTTTAAATGAAGCTCATTGTTCGAGGTTTTCTGTGCATCCGGGAAGCACAAAAATGTATAGAGACCTGAGGGAATCTTATTGGTGGAATCATATGAAGGGAGATGTGGCAGAATTTGTGTCAAGATGCTTAGTGTGTCAACAAGTAAAAAGTGAGCATCAAAGGCCTGCAGGATTATTACAGTCGTTACCTATCCCTGAATGGAAGTGGGAACACATAGCTATGGATCTAGTGGTTGGATTACCGAAGACGTTGAAAGGGTATAACGCAATTTGGGTGATAGTAGATAGGCTCACTAAATCGGCCCATTTTCTGGCAATCAAAGTGACAGATTCGCTAGAAAAGATGGCTAAGTTGTATATTGATGAGATTGTAAGGTTGCATGGGATACCGGTGTCAATAGTGTCCGATAGAGATGCGCGATTCACGTCAAAATTTTGGAAAAGTTTGCAACAAGCTTTGGGGACAGAGTTGACAATGAGTACAGCTTTTCACCCGCAGACCGATGGACAGTCAGAAAGAACTATCCAAACGTTGGAGGATATGCTACGAGCTACATCTTTAGATTGGCAAGGGACTTGGGATGAACATTTGCCATTGGTAGAGTTCGCATATAATAACAGTTTCCATGCTAGTATTGGAATGGCACCGTACGAGGCACTGTATGGACGAAAGTGTAGATCACCGACTTGTTGGGACGAAGTGGGTGAAAGGAAGTTGACTGGACCAGAAATTGTCCAAGTGACGGCGGACAAAGTACAACAGATAAGGAATTGGCTGTTGACCGCTCAGAGTAGACAGAAATCTTATGCCGATCGTAGAAGACGTGATTTAGAATTTCAAATCGGGGATCGAGTATTTTTGAAGATTTCGCCAACAAAAGGAATTATGAGATTTGGTATTCGCGGGAAGTTAAGCCCGAGGTACGTGGGACCGTTCGAAATTTTGGAAAGAGTTGGGGCAGTGGCTTATAAGTTAGCCCTACCGCCTGTACTAGCGGGAGTGCATAATGTGTTCCATGTGTCGATGTTAAGGAAGTACATTCCCGACCCAAGCCATGTGATCGAGTATAAGCAGCTTAGAGTTCGAGCTGATTTAAGCTATGATGAAAGGCCCGTAAAGGTTGTCGATCGCAAGGATCAGATTTTAAGGAAAAGAGTGATTCCTTATGTAAAAGTGCAATGGAGCAACCATACTGAAAGAGAAGCTACATGGGAGCTCGAGAGCGAGATGCGAGAAACGTATCCCGACCTATTTTCAGAATGACGAGTTCGGTTTGGAGGACCAAGCCCTTTTAAGGAGGTAAGAATGTAACAACCGGCCCTTTTTGGCCAAATAATTATTTTGTAAACTCTTTATTAATTAGTTATTATGTTGGGCTTAGTTAATTAAGAATTGGTGTTGGACTTAAACCCGGGCCCAAGTAAATTAAAACCGTTGAAATTAGGGAATCCTTTTAAATTAGGGAATTGAAAACCCTCACCCATAAATACTTTAGAGACCCTAATATCACCATCAGTTTATCACAAAGGAAAAAAAAAAAAAAAAAAGGAAAGAAAGAAAGAAAGACGTGAAAGAGGGCGCCGCACAGAGAGAGCAGAGAGAGAGATCGGGTAGGAGAAAGGGAGAAAGAGAGAAGGTTGGAGATTGATCTTCAAGGTAAACCCTAAACCTTCCTAACCTTTTTTTTTGTTCATCTTTGATTAATGAAATCATTAGAAATCATGGTTGGGAACCCTAAATTGCGAAGTGATGAACTAGGGTTTGAGTAATATGGATTAAGAAGGAGAAGAAGATGATGTATGTTGTGTGTGTGAACTGATTATGTGTGTGTGTGTGCGTGAAACATGTGTGTGTGCGTGAAGTGTGTGTTTCCAGTGTGTGTGTGCGTATGTATGAACTGGGTGTGTGCGTTAAGTGTGTGTTCTGTGTGTGTATGTTTTTGGTGTTATGCGTGTATGTGTGTGTTTTAAAAAGGGGAAAACAGTGTGTGTGAACAGTGATTTTACGTGCTGTGAACGGTGATTTTTACGTGCTGTGAACAGTAACGTGAATAGTGATTTAATCAGTGAATAGTGATTTAATCAGTGAATAGTGATTTAATCAGTGAATAGTGATTTAATCAGTGAGTAGCGATTAAGCTGTGAATAGTGATTTTACGTGCTGTGAACAGTGATTTTACGCGCTGTGAATAGTGTCTGTGAATAGTAATTTCATAAGCTGGGAATAGTGTTTTAATTAGGATTAATGCAACCCTAAAACTTATTATTGGGAATTGAATTAATATAACCCTAAGGGTATTTTAGTAATCCGAAAGGGGTATTTTGGGAATACCGATAACGGGTAGAACGAACCCTAACAAAGAGTTTAAGATGATGAACTCGTGAAGTTAAGGAAGTAAAATAAAGCCTAATGGGGACGGAGAATTAAAGTAATTCGTGTTCCTAAGAAAGCCGTGTTTGTGTGTTTGTAGATTTTGCACGTGAATTTGCTAAGCGAAGACTGCAAGGCTAAGGTAAGGGATTACGATCCTTAGTCTTTGATTGTCGCTATCCTTTAATGTAGGATTCCTATATATTCTTTCATGAGTAGTTACCTAGTGGCGGTAACATTTGAATTCTTAAAAGTTGTGAACGCCTTTTTAATGTTCCTACCCCTTGACATGTTTTAAATCAATGGGTACCAAAACATATCTTTGAAATTGTATGGTGTTCTCGTACCTTGAACACTAAGTTGAAACCTTGCTATATCTTAATGTGGTATAGACATTCGCTTACTTTGCTATATCTTAATGTGGTATAGACATTCGCTTACTTCGTTATATCTCAATGTGGTATAGACGGACTAAGTAGGTTAATCTAGTTTGAAATGAAAAAGAACTAGACTTTGGTACTGCTTAAATGAAGTAGTTGATTATCATGATAAATCTTACTTAAATGCCCTGATCAGGCATTGCACCTGAAATGGTGAGGATATCTTGGAATTGACGGACTTGAAAGTAAATGCCACCCTTCTTTTGAAAAATGTTATTGTTAACTGTTTGAATCTTAGCGGTTAACTCAATATTTAAATGAAAGCTCATCCTTGAAAATACTATCATTGTTTCGTTCTTCCGGTCATCTCTCCTTAGAACCCGGAGAGATCCCGTATGAACTTACTGAGCATTGTTCGCTCACCCCTTCCATAATATTTGTTCTCCAGGATATAAATAGGAGGAGGTCTCGATGGACAAAAGAGGAGTTGTTAAGGTGATAATGAAGACCTTGACGATGAAGATTTGAAGGAAGTCATTTAGTAGTAGTTAGAAAGAACTATTTATGAATGTTTATTTAAATGATGGTTAAAATTGCCGTAGGAGTTTTGAAAGACAATTAATTCGCTTCCGTTATTTATTTTGAATAGTGGTTAGAGATACTAGCCGTTGAGGTTTGAATTATTGTTTAAGACCGTTGTTTTCCCGCGTTTAGGGACGAGTTTTATTAAAGGATATTATATTATATTACTCCGAAATTCGGGGTGTTACAATGTGTGCCTGTGCGTATGTGTTCTTGAGTGTGTAGATATGTGTATTCGTTTGCGAGTATGTTTAATCTACATATATGTGTAGATCTATAGCTTAATTTAAGCCAAAAGTCGATAGAAATAAGTGAAAACAAACGAGCACCTAGTGTGTTCGTGTGTGTGTGCGCATATGTAGATATATAGATATGTGTAGATCTAATGAGTGCATGTGTGTGTGGACGCGTGTATGTGTTCGTGGCGTGTAAATCCACATATATGTAAAGATTTGACGTCAATTTGATGTGTTAATTGGTGTGTATGTATTCATGGGTGTGTAAATCTACATATCGTGGTGGTATTATGGTGGTAGCATGGTGGTGAGGCGTGGCAACAACCGTGGTTGTAGCGGTAGTGATGGTGGTGTTAGTAATGATGATGTACGTGATGTTTCTTAAAATGAAAATAATATTTGTCGACAATTAATTAAGAGTACTAGTATAATATTGTGGAGACTAGAAAATGAGCTAAAGAGAGTAACTACTTTTTGTCGGCACCTAAGTGAATATGGTTTCTTTAGAGTTGTTAATATTTAAATAAGCTTCTCATTTTGCCATTTTTGGACGTTCAATTAAAAACTCACTTATCCGAAAAAGAAAAAATTCCTTCCACTTTCTATCTCCTTCATACTCACTACAATATTTCCTACCCCACTTTCTCTACCCTTCCCAGTCGCACCACCTACTTTTCCAACATCTTTCCTTAATTCCCGTTCTTAAGTTCCATGGGAGGTTTGTTTTGAGTCGGAAGGAGTATTGCAATCTCGTTAAAGGATGAGAAATTTCTCATTACTTATGGGATACAAATTACAAGTACAAATATAGATTAATTCTTCAAAAAAGAAGAGTAGTCAAAAGGTATAATCATAAACACTACAGCAACTGGGCTTCAACTAGATTATACAATTTACAAATATCTGACTAAACCCCAAGCCAAAATAATTCTAACAAACTACATATGTGCAGAATCATAATCAAAATCTGGCCAATTTCCTCGCAAAGTCGGGATGAGCCAAGTTGAAGGTGGAGTGGCTGCCTCCACTCGGCTTCATCGCTGAGAGCCCTCCACTTGATTTCCTTCAGCTTCAAAGCATAGTGACCAACATCACAAGGCATACATGGGTCCCGCCACCCCAAAGAATAACCGCGCTCCCCCACCCACCCATGTGCACGTAATCCTCCTTCCGTTTGGGCGCAAAAAAACAGCCATGGTTTGTCGTAAGCTGTACGAAAGCCAAGACCAGAACCCATATGATTCCTTATAGGACAGACCCAACAAAGGATATTTGGACCCACAACCTGTACAGGTAAAATCCCTTTAAAAAAAAAAAAAATCACTTAAAAGCAAGAAACATCAAGAATGGCAGTAACTGAGTAACATTAAGAATCGTAGAGCTATAGTCTTTACTGATATCAGATTTTCATAGACCCCAAGATCGTAGGGATGTGAATTAGCATCCCCTCCTTTCTTTTCGTTCCACAAAACGCTCACTCCTTCATAGTACTGCAATAGAAAATCATAACAAACACTTTTATTTCCTTCACTATTCTGCACATCTTTTCGAGAAACATATGTGCAAAATCAAACAGATTTCAAGAATAATCTTACATATACTGTTCTGAAAGGGCTTTCACTATTTTGCACATCTTTTTTAGTATCGGCTGTCAAATTGCCCTGGAGCAAAATCTGAACATACAACGAGAATAGATGAGGGAGAAATCTTCTTACTGCACTAAATACACAAAAGGAAATAATATCCCCTGCTGGAGCTACTCAAACAAGAGTCAGTCTTATGAAAAACCTGCTTTACACTTAAGATGTGTAAAACTTGTTTTAGATTAAGAGATTTTGTTTTACATTAAGGGATGAAAACATGTTTTACACTAAAAAGAGTGTAAAACAAGGTTTTCTTGAGATTTTTACCTCAAACAAAGGAAACTATGATCGAGCTCCACTACTTTACTTCACAACAAACTATAAAACAGTAGAGTATAGCTTGGGACAACTCAAGCATAAGTCAAAACATGCTCAAATTGTATGAAGTTTACATCATAAATGTATACTCCCTCCGTCCCAGCTCACTTGACATTTTGGTCTGTCCCAGCTCACTTGACACTTCCCAAAATAGTCTACTTTCTTCAATTTTATATTCACTCTACCCCACAACTCATTCTCTCTCTTCATTTTCTACCACACATTTTCCTTATTGTATTCTTTTTTCCTTAGTTATTGTGCCCATCTCTTGGGTGTCAAGTGAGGTGGGACGGAGGGAGTATATTTAGTGAATACAGAGCTCATTCAAGCCGACCCGAGCCTAAAAAACATGTTCAAGCTTGACATGAACCCAATACGACTTGAACGACTCAAGCTTTATATGAGCAAAACACAAAACCAGTGAGCTCAGTATAACAACACTGTTAGTGAAAGAAACAGGCTGAGTAACACAGGATCATTCTACTACGCAGCATATATCAGTCCAAATTATAACAGTTGTGACAAGGGTTTGAGACGTACCAGGGAATATAAGTATGCAATAACAGCATACACAACCAACACGAACAAGACCTTATAGTTTGCATGGCCCACACAGTTATTCATCCAGACACAGTGGTGATCCTCAAATTCATTGGAGAGCACTTTCAGAATAATTGACCCCCTTTCCGAAAAAGCTTGGCTTTGCCACTGCTTAGAATAATTGACTAGTTATTCCATATTCCTCCATTAGGAAGATACAACAACACAAATAAAGTTGAAGGACTCTGGAGCAACAGAAACTTGAGAAATGTATGAGGAGATGGCTATAAATGTAGCAAATATCTTGGTTGAGTTGTCCAATGGTTCTATCTCTTGGGATGCGGAAGTAGACAAGATAAATACTACCATTATCCCTATACAAGTTGCAAAGAAGCCTCGGTCACCAAAACAAAGGGCGGAGTTAGGTTGGGCGGTTCAGTAACTCCTAACTGCTAAGGAAACAATTCGGTACATGATCCCGAGCCTGTATATGCAACATAGTGTTCAAAGTGGGTTCTTGTTTTTGATCATTCATCATCTTTCAGCAGTGTGTTCTGCACTGATTGCTGTACGTATGAAGAACTGCAGTTGGCCATATCTTAGCATTCTTCAAATAGTGGAGCTTAATCGAAATAAAACATTCTCTCTTTTATTTGATTAGACACTGTTTGAAGGTTTTATCATCAAGAGAAGCACCACTGAATGCACTGTGTTGGAAGCCACTCATGGCGTATGAAAGGAATAGCAGATGCTGGGCTTGGATTGGTCCGGTCAACCTCGATATTCCAAATGATGATGGCACAATGATATAAATATGCAACCGGGGTATTACCGCAGAAAATTTTCTAATTTGGTCAGCTGTTGGGTACAAAAAAGTCAACTGACGCTCCAAAAAATTGCGGATCTTCCTGCACCACCAGTAGTGTTGACTCAACAGACGGACATGGCAGAGAGGTTTAAGGAAATAAGACCTATGACAAGTTATTGAACTACAAATCGGAGCTCTGAACAAGTGAATGATTATTTCCAAAAGGAGGCGCCTTTGAGGTACTCAATCCCAGACCGGGCTTTTTCATACACAGCCCTTGATGGACGGAATTGGTCAGAGTTCTGAGCATTCCTATGATGACACCCGCAACGTCGATCAGAAGTATTGTCCAATCACGGTCGGAGACATCTTCGGGCTTGCTGCTGTTTGCTTGCTAGACATCTTCTGGCTTTCTATTTTCACTGGTTCAAGGTGGATGATGGCCACTGTTAGTAAGTATGAATATGATAAACAATTAGCATATGCATTTATTTATCAACTCCAATTCACAAGTGATAACCATGTCATGAAATGCCAGCTATAAAATTAGACCTCCAATATATAGCTGAAATACGAATCTCTGCTTAGTTTTACATTACAGGCATAAACATATACTGGCTGTAATTTAGTAAGAGTTGTATTGTTTGATCTGTACAGGAATATATCACTCCCACTAATTTGAAAAGAAGAAAAATTTAAAGAAAGAAAAAGGGCCGCTCGCCACCAAAAATAAGCATTTCCTTTGACATTTTAATTTTTTGGAACATGTATGCCATAATAAATCAAACTAATGACTGAAATTATTGATTTCATAATTAACAATCATTCCGCGAGATCTGAAAGAATAGCAATCAGAAAACAAAATTCTGATAGGTTTAGTAGGACTCATTGATCTTTCAATAAACAAAAGTCTCCAACCTCCCGCAAGGAAAATGAAACCTTTCAACTAAGTTTAGCCTACTCCATGAATATCTTCAAATTTTACAGAAAAAATAAATGTCATTACAGTTATATACTTCCTCAGTCCCTAAATGAATGTCCATTTTTCATTTAAGGGATCTTCTGAAAAGGCTGAATTTAAACAAAAAACAGAAAGATCAACGACATACTCCTACATCATAATGAGTACCAGTTTTTTTCTACTTGGATATTTTTCAACTCCAATTGCTGCTGCTGCTTTAAGCGAAAAGAGTAGCATTTTCCAAGAGCTAGCAGTTTTTTGATGTTAGTGAATCACACAAGAAGAGGGGGCAAAGTGGGCACAAGTTTTCTTAAGTAAAATAAATAACGAGTTACTGTCTCCGGCCCAAAAGAATTGCTGTGTTGTATATTATATGTTTTATAAGGTTGTAGCATTACTCACTTGTAAGGTGTACTACCTTCCTAAAATTGCACTAAAATTATTTCTTTTTCTAGTCATGCAGCCTCTTTTTTAGTACGAACTATAAAAGAAAATGAGACAAAAAAAATTGGGACGGAGGGAGTTTATATACAGTAATATTTATCCAAGATTCCGACAACAAGAATATGAATTCCTAAAATTTGCAATAAACTCAAAAGATTTCTCATACAAAATAAAACCTAGATTATGCTACTCTGCACTGTGATTAGTTGTTGTGACAACGAAGACCATCATAGAGCTAATAGATAAGCTCACAAAGAGCCCAAGGCGACACAATCGAGGTTGAATTTTGTTTGTTAAATGTAGTCAAAAAAAGTTGCATGAGCATTATTAATTAGGTTGTTACCACTTTACAACGCAAGTGTTCCTATATACACAACTCGCAAGCAGCAATAAACTGGAACAAAGGCCCCACTTACCCCCTCTTCTTTTTGATAATATTTTAAGAAGAAAGGAGACTGAAATGTGTCCCAGCATGCGTAGTCAAACATCAAGTACAAAGCGTAACCTTTTTTAAAATTTACAGTAGACACAAGCATTAATTGAGGATTAATCGCGAGGAAGTTCATGAAACTTACAGATGGAAACGTTACAAAGTGAAATCCACCACATGATGTAACCTGTGATAAGCATGACGAAAACCGCCAAAGAGCACCCAACGGAACTGCCACTGAGAACCCAAAAGACGCTGCTTTTGGGAAGGGAACCGCTAATCCACACCCCAAGGCCACACATAAATGATCCTTTTTGGAGTATGAACTGTAAACAAGCATGGTAAAGCCAGCTTTTAGTTTACATTTCAAGCAGGTTTTGTCTTAGTAATAAAGGAGGGCAACAAAAAGTCATAAATCAAGTATTGCAAATCTTAGATATGCATAATCAAGTTTTTACCAATAGCTCGCCATGGAGAAGAATTGCAGGGCAGAATTCCACTGCACTTAGCTAGAAACAACAAAATGAGATTTCAATACCACTCCAACTTAGGTGAGAGAAAAAGAGAAAAATGAAAAGGGAAGAAAGTTAAGTATTTGTAGGGTATAAAACTTTCAAGCTAGCCTTAGTTATGAAGACTTAATCTCCACCTTTTGAAAAGAATTTTATTTTTAAAGTCAAATAATTTTGTATTTTCGTTTTCGTTGACAAGAAGTAAAGATTGACCGGGCTGAAGTTGCCTATGTTCCCCTCAAAGGGATTGTCCCCTAACAATAAGAGACTCAGGTCACCGTAGTTCGCACCAAACTAGAATTATAAAACCGATCAATGGGAATGACCTTGAAAAGTCACGGAGGAAAGGACTATATACTAGATTGTGCACATTGGAAAAATTGACCATAAAGGTCAAAGACAAGGTGGCCATGGCAAACGGAAAACAACAATAATTATAAAACACGGAAAACAAGTAGCATCGTCAACATGGCAAGATCAAATATTAGACATTCTGAATTTCTGGATAAAAGTTGTTGCGTGACCCACAATTCGTGGTGGCAGGACAATGGTTTGTCACGGGTATTGTCGTGCGGCACAAGTTGTCAAGAAGTCTAAAAACAGAGTATGAACAGAGTTCGCAATTCAACACCAAAATTGACCAATCCTTGTGCAATGATTGATCCAAAGAAAACCAAAAAGCTACTGAAGCATGGTATATAACATGGTAAAGCACAATTAAGCAAGCAACACACACAAACATAATATGGCACTGGCAAGCACGAAAGTTTGACCCTCTATGTTTAAAACCATTTTAAACTATTTACAAAGCTTGTTCCCCAGCAAAGTCGCCACTGTGAACAACCTGATCCGATGCCAGAGCGCATAAGAAGTTTAAAAATATTTAAACATCGGATAGGGAATACTGAGTGTAACAAAAAACTAATTAGATTGATTCAGTTTTAAGAGACTCGCCACGCCGCTTTCATTAGGCCTAATGCATTGGAAAAAACCAAAAGATATTTAGGAGATAAAGATTCGCGGATCAAATAACGAAAGGAGAAGATTGTTTGTTTTTAGAGGAATATAGTAAGAGAGGAAGGATCATGTTTAAGGAAGAGGGGAGAAAAGAGAAATTAATACTAGTAATCAATGAATTGTTAAATTGAATCAGCTAAACATAGGATCATTAATAAACTAGGTTTATGATGATACAACTCATCGTAGGTAAGTCAATTGAACAATGCAGTCCATTCTGAGACCCATTGGAAACCAATGCAGGTCAATTATCTTAAAAAGACCTACTTCAGCTCAACCTAATTCTCAAGTTAAAACACCCCCCCTCCCTCTACACTCCATCCAAGATACCCATGGGTCAGTTATCTTACAAAGCACTCGTACAACAAGTATAAATTAAGCTGGGAATTGCTGATTAGTTACAACTAATGTGCGTTTCATTTAATTTAAGAGTAAACATTTGCTAAAGTAATAATTACGAGACACGTATGTTAGCACAATCAAAGTTGCTAGTATGTTCAAAAAGAGGCTTAAGATTTATCATACTGGAGGTCAAACTTATGGCATTTGAAAATTATTTTAACAGTCAAAATACATCTTGTAGTTGAAAAAATGTAGGTTTAATAACTTTATTTTCTGAAACAATACAATTGAGATTATACTTTAAAGGGATGTAAAGGGGTACAGTAGATTTACTTATTTTTGAATAGTTATAAAAATTAAATCTATAGTAGTACTAAAATGACAACAAAAATTTAAACGGCATTCTGTAATTGAATAAACAAAATAATAAATCAAATGCCAGCATTACAGAAAAACAACAACAACAGAGCCTTAGTCCCCAAATAATTTGGGGTCGGCTAACATGAATTTTCATATGACATCGTGAAAGAAAAGATTTAAGAGAAAAAAAAGTTAACAGAGGAAACAAGTGGGAAAAAAATTAGGAAATGAAAAGAAGAGAAGAAGAAAAAAAAATAGTGATTAAAAAGATTAAAATTCAACCCCCATAACTCACACGAATTTTTGCCCTCCACTTCGGCCTCTTCAACGCCATATTACAGAAAAACAATAATATAAATTAATATGTACCTTACTATGAAGTTTGTGGAAAGATAATCTTTTGCTTTTACTCCTATGTAGTCTTTTGAGCACCCTATTCATTCTCATCTTACTACTTGGATCCAATTCATTTGCTTCACTAACTTGAACCGGCTCATCACCACCGTCCATCTTCAACTAAGGCTCCTCGCCGTCCTCATTTGCCTCCATGGCCACCTCAGCGGCCACCTCCCCCCCCCCCCCCTCCATTTCTCTCGTTTGTTTCTCAAGTTTCTGCTTCAGCAACCTACAAAAGAGAGAGATAGCTCATCATCATCAAAGAAAAAGGGGGGGGGGGGGTATCTATAAAATAAGTGTGACCGCATAAAACTGAAGTGTTTTATGCAGGAAAAAATATTTTCTAAAATAAAAAAGAAGAAAAAAAAATGGTGGACAATTAAAAAATGATGCAGATGAAAAAAAAAATATAGATATTAGATATATATATATATATATATATATATATATATATATTACTCACTCAGTCCCAAAGTTATCTTTGTACTTTTTTCGCTGTTATTGCGAATGAAATTTGAGAAATAATTTTAGGTTGATATGATTGTGGTAATGAAAATCTAAAACTCGGTATTGATAGTATTGTTGATGATGTATCAATAACAAGTTTTAGATTTCCATTAGGACAATTAAATCAACCTAAAATTATTGCTCAAAATTCCATCGCAATGACAGCGAAAATACATGATCATTTTGGGACGGAGGGAGTATATACATAGATAGATAGAGAGAGAGAGAGAGAGATCAATTACTCGATATTTTGATTATGTGTCTTTAACTGACGCCTTAAGACTTCTATATGAAGCTTCGTAAACTCTTTTCTCATGGATTCAAGAACATTCTCATCATCACCATTATCATCAGAAGCTTCTCTAGTGGCAAGAAATTGGTGACGGAGAACTCGGAACCTTTTCATCATTCTTGTGGGCCAAAAAAGTCAGTTGGACGGGTTTCGGCATGCCTTTGTGACTCCATTGATATGCTGTCCCAGCTTCCAAAGCCATGTCTTTGAACCGCGCACACCAAAATAAGATCCTCCCTTGAGTTCCATGCATCAATCTTCCTCTCTACCATCTCCCTCTCCCTCTCTCTTTCTTGATCTCTCTCCGATCTCTCTCTCTGCGAGAGCTTGTGTGAACAATGAATTGCATTGTATTCCCTCCGTCCCGAAAAACGAGTCACACTTACCATTTTCATCTGTCCCCAAAATAGACACGCGTTCCTAAAAGAGGAAACAATTTTAATTTAATTTCATGAAGGTCCAAGCAAATAAAACAACATTCATATAAACAATGTGTTATGTACAATGTGATTATTTATTTGGGATGGTAGGGAGGGATTACCTGTTTTCATCATCATTATAATCATAATCATCTTTGGTGTCATCGAGACTGCAGGGATTATACACTAACACAAGAAGATCAATGTTTCTATCTGAGAAAGGGATCGGCAATTGTAACTAAGATGTCCATGGGAGGGATTATACACTAACACAAGAAGATCAATGTTTCTATCTGAGAAAGGGATCGGCAATTGTAACTAAGATGTCCATGGGATAATCAACCCATAGAGCATTTAGTTGCATACTAAAGAGAATATGAAATCGAGAAAATTTTGGGGGAAACTTGTTTCTCCATAAGTTATAAAAAGTCTTGTTTTTATATGGGTTAAAGTTTAGGGTTTAGGCCTTTTAGGGTTTAAGAAGGGTTAAAAAACAGGACTTTTTATAACTTATGGAGGACCTAGTTTCCCCCAAAACCAACTCTATGAAATCCCCACAATTGTAACTACTGAAAAGTAAAAAAATGCAAACTCCAGAAATGGAAAAATAAAATAAAGATAGAAGGTAATCTAGAGTGTATTACATATGAATATTGATATTTATCATGTAGCATGGAGCTGAAAGCATGTACTACCAGTCACCGCATGCGAAAAAAATATTTTCTCATATAAGCTACAGCTACTGTTAAAAGCTTTAATCACAAATGAGCATCTTATAATAAGACTTCCTCTTATTGGCATATGGGCATCAAATGTAACAAAAGGTGAGGCTCCTATCTAGTTTAGACTACACCATGAGGCAAAGGTGTGGTCTGGCAAGGGATCCCTAAGCCTGTCCTGCCCTACTCGTTACAAGGTTCACACCATTTAGGCCCTGCCCCGCAGATCTGAACCCCGCCATACCTTAAAACAGAGACTTTTTTTTTAGATATCTAAATCAGTACTAACGAGGAAATAATTGTCTAATCTACTGATAACAATCAGTGAAAAGCCGTTGGCATTTCTCCTGACCATGAAAACGAGTTCCACGGATCATTACACCTAACCAGATATGTGTTCTAGCGAGATCAAATCATCCAATTCCATGTTCAAAAGCAAGAATTAGCAGTGAACCAGAAACAGAAAATCATCAATACCCGTCCAAACAAATTCATCCACATAAAATTTACATTTATATATGTGCATGTGTGTGCAATTTTATACACAATCTACAAATCGAAAATAGAAGGCAAACCTGATGGAATGATTGGATTTTATAAGTTGCCACAAGACTTCCTCTGTCAATTCGGCTTCGATCAAACGGAAGTGGCAAACCACTGTGAAGATGTGACTGTAAATTTAAGGGAGATTAGAGATGAGGGCCGCAGGCGCATAGAAGAGATGATAGGGAGGCGATGAACAAATTTTCTGGTGCCCTAAGCACCATTTATATATTAAGGCTGCCTTGGAAAAACCTAAATGGGCCTAGTCATCTAAAATACCATTTCTATCCCTATCCTATACATTTAACTTCATACCATAACCTACTAGTGCAAATATGGGCCGCAAAAAGCCCACCGAGATTAGATGTCGAGGAGTGGGTCAGTTTCCATTGCTAGCCATATTGCATCTATGTTTCACATTTTCAACCAAACTAGACTACTGTCATAACATGAAGGCATGGATTTGTTGGCACTTATAAAGATACTCATTGCATCAAAAGATTCAGAACATCTGCAAGCTGCAGCAATAACCGTGAAGTCTCTTAAAGGATCAAATCACAACAAGATCAGATGGTCTTATTTTTGTAAGCGAACAAAATTATAAGAGCTCAAATATATTAAATTTTGGTAACAGTGCCAATTCAACACAAGTTTTCAGCTAGAAGAAGACATATAGTATGATTATGTAAGATTTAAGAAACGGTATTCTATGGATTACTCTAAAAGAACATACATATAATGCTAAGCCTAATACAACAGGTATAATTCATTTCAGCAATCACGTATAGCTACTGGACTTATTACCTAGAGGTCAACCCAAACTGATATCATAGTTCAACAATGGCATTACATGTCAGATCTATAACACTTCAAAAGAACACACCGCTAACGGCTTAGCAAAGAAAAAAACTCATGAAAGAAACCTTCCACTCACGCCCTGGTCTCAGAATCCAGCCCGTGAACGGATATATTAGTGCATGAAAAGAGAAGTCCACATTGAGTATTCATAGTGCCACATCTGCACATCAAAAGCCTTTGCTTGGTCTGATTACCAATGTTTCCATGAACAGAAACGAGTCAAAAAGTTTGACCCAGTCTCTGTCAAAATTTTGAACCCTGCGGATAGTACATGAGTGAAGGGCCAAATGCACTAAATAACATCAAAGTGAAATGTAAACATAAGCGAACCAATAATTGGTGTTCCTAAATGAACAATTTTTAGACAAATTCATTTAAAATAAAGGAACTTTTAAGACAACCCAATTGAACATCACAACCTGAATTGGCAAATAATCAATACCTTATTAACCATAAATCAAGTCCTAGCATGCCTAGTCCTTTGTTGCTAGCATTAATGTGGGAAGAAGTTTTCAAATGACTGAGAAAAACATATTTTGCTAATGGTTCTACGCCCTTGATCAAAAAGCTGACTATGGGTATGATATGAGTAGTCAGTTCAAAACAAAGCTTCACATGAAAAAGATATGTCAAATGATACAACATACTTTCGCGATGTATATCAAATAATGCAACAAAATTGCACTATTTGATACATATTTTGAAAGTATGTAGCATTTTTTAGACACTACGAAGTACATTGCATTCTTTGATACAAAAAGGTAAAGTACATTGCATATATTGCATATATCAGTAATTATTCTGTTTGTTGATTGTTGCGCACAGCAAGGCTAGGGCCCACTCTTACTTATACTATCACTAAACCATACTTCAATTTTGTTAAAAGATGAGAAAAGTTCTCATCACCTAACATAGTTGGGAGGCAAAATGTAAGTACAAAAATATACTCCCTCTGTCCCAATATGATAGTCCTCTTTTATTTTTGTTTGTCTCACAAAGTTAGTCTCATCTTTAAAATCAAATGTTACAAAACACTTAACTTCCTGAACTACCAATAACAAATAATGCTTCTCAATTCACTTGCATCATTCTTACTTTTAGAGGAACCATGGTGCTTGATTGTTTGACACCAAGGATAATTATGAAAAGAGGAATGAATCACTTAATTAGTTGAATCGTCAAATGGGACTATCAATTTAGGACGGGACAGAGGGAGTATTAGTTCTCAGGTGAAAGAATCGAAAGGTATAATCATAAACACTAAGCAACAAGGCTTCATCTTAGATCATACAAGTACAAATATCTGACACTATCCTAAGCCAAAATTATTCTGACAAACTACCTGTCTGCAAAATCATAATCTGGTCCATTTCCTCGCAAAGTCGGGATGAGCAAAATTGAAGGTGAATGTGGCTGCCTCAACTCTTCTTCATCACTGACATCCCTCCACTTGATTCTCTTCCGCGTCAGTTCCAGCAGAATATAACTCCAAACGGTCAACATAGTCAAGCCAAGCTCTGAAAGAAGCGCCACGACAGGTTTTTCTTCAGCAATATCCATGGAGAGAATGTATTTGTGTGAATGAACATTCCAGTGCAGAACTCTCCCATTTGCTGAAACCAGTGGGTCCCACCATGTACAGATCGGATCCGGGACGGGCCCTTTCCACTATACAAAAACCCTTTTCAAGTGTTTTCTTGACCGCATAAAGTCAATATCTCGAAACCAGCTCCGGTAGTATACATATAGACCACTTTGAACACCTTGGTCAAATGGTCAAACACGAATACAGCTAAGCAAGCATTATATGCACAGGACGAAGGGTATCTGGGGAGCGTTATTTGTTTCTTGGCTACAGGATTTAGAAGACGGAGAAATCTTGGTTGGTTTTGAATGTCTGCCAAAAGCAAGCCATAGCAGCTTGGCTTGGCCTGAGTAGACCCGTTTCGAGTAATGGTTTTGCCCTTCTTCTTGGCAGACCGTACTAAAGAAGTACTCAATGATTCCTGTAATTGGAAAAGCAAAATAGCAAAACACTAAGTGTACTCTTTTATGTACTATAGATAATACACGTGCATGAATTAACTAGGAAAATATACAAGAAAATTAAATGAATATGCACATCATATGGATTCAGACAGCATATGAGTATATCCTGTAAGTATTTCAGATTATTTTTTGAACGTCTGTTTGTGCTATTTGACTACTCATCGTACGGAGTATAAAATTACTAGTACCTTTAACAATATAACCGATTAAGCAATTTATAAACGACAATGGAGTATGTCTAGCGACGTCAAATGTATTGTCGCACGACAAATTTATAGAATCGACACCCAGACATTCTAGAAGGTTTCCTCTTAGGTCCCTGTAAAAGCCTAATCCGGAAATATCAGAAAGATCCCTAGAAGGTTTCAAATACCTTTAAAGTCGTTCCAAGTTCCGAGACAATGGAAATGATGGATATTTGAAAATGGGTACTTGCAGGTGCAGCTACTTTCTCTAACTACCCAAATCTGTTAGATGTGGAAGACGGGCAACAATTTCCACACTTTTGTTTCGAAATCAAGAGAACAAATATTTTCTTCTGGCCAAATTAAAATTACACCTAATTGTATAAAATGAGATTACTCAGATCGCATGCATTTCAAACAACGACTCAAGTCCCACCCCTCATCTGCTTGCTCTCTCCTAACGCCTAATTCCAGAAACTGCCCAAGCTGGATGCTCACTCAGCAAGAGAAAATACATGGTCCATAATTTAGAAAATTGAAGATTGTAATCTATGAATCACTATAGTCGTACCGCAAAGTTACAAACATTTATCTACAAAATCTTCAACAAACTAAAATGATAAGGATCTGGTTCTGGGAAAACGGAAAAGGACACAGAACAAAGTTTAAAGCATTGACAAGAGTTGGTACTTTTGCGCAGTCAATTATCTTAAAAAGACCTACTTCAGCTCAACCTAATTCTAAAGTTGAAACACCCCCTCCCCTCCCTCTAAACTCCATCGAAGATATCCATGGGTCAGTTATCTTAAAAACAACTCGTACCGCAATTATAAATTAAGCTGGGAATTGCGGATTAGTTACAACTAATGTGCGTTTTATTTAATTTAAAGACTAAACATTTGACAAAGTAATGATTAAGAGATACGTATATTAGTACAATTAAAGTTGCTAGTATGTTCAAAAAAAGGCTTAAGATTTATCATACTGGAGGTTAAATGTATGGCATTTGAAATTTATTTTAACAGTCAAAATACATCTTGTAGTTGGAAAATTGTAGGTTTAATAACTTTATTTTCTGAAACAATACAATTGAGAATTTGAGATTATACTGTAAAGGGGTACAGAAGATTTACTTATTTTTGAATAGTTATTAAATTAAATCTATAGTAGTACTAAAATGATAAACATAAATGTAAACGGCATTCTCTAATTGAATAAACAAAATAATAAATCAAGCATTATATAAAAACAGAAGTACAAATTAATATATACCTGACTATGAAGTATGTGGAAAAATAGTCTGTTGTTTTTATTCTTCTGTAGTCTTTTGAGCACCCTATTCATTCTCATCTTACTACTTGGATCGAGATCATTTGCTTCACTAACTTGAACCGGCTCATCACCACCATCCATCTTCAACGATGGCTCCCCACCGTCCTCATTTGCCTCCATGGCAACCTCAGCAGCCACCTCTCCCCCCCTCTTTCATTTCTCTCGTTTGTTTCTCAAGTTTCTGCTTCAGCAACCTACAAAAGAGATAGCTCATCATCATCAAAGAAAAGGGGAAAAAAAGAAGAAAGAAAGTATCTATAAAGTAAGAGCGACTGCATGAAACTGAAGTGTTTTATGCAGTCAAAAAAAATATTTAAAAATATGAAGAAAAAATGGTCTACAATTTTGAGAATGATACAGATGAAAATGAGAAAAAAGACGGACAAAATGAAAAACACACACACACACACACACACACACATATAGAGAGAGAGAGAGAGGGAGAGAGAGAGAGAGAGATCATTTACTCGATATTTTGATTATCTGTCTTTAACTGACGCCTTAAGAGTTCTATATGAAGCTTTGTAAACTCTTTTCTCATGGATTCAAGAATCTTCTCATCATCACCATTATCATCAGAAGCTTCTCTAGTGGCAAGAAATTGGTGACGGAGAACTCGGAACCTTTTCATGCATTCTTGTGGGCCGAAAAAGTCAGTTGGACGGGTTTCAGCATGCCTTTGTAACTCCATTGATATGTTGTCCCAGCTTCCAAAGCCATGTCTTTGAACTGCGCACACCAAAATAAGATCCTCCCCTGAATTCCATGCCTCGATCTTCATCTCTACCATCTATCTCGCTCTATCTCTCTCTTTCTTGATCTCTCTCCCCGATCTCTCTATGAGAGCTTGTCATATATAAGAGTTGTTTTGTTTGAACAATGAATTGCGTCAATCTCACCTGAATTCACCACACACCACCTACAGTTTTTAAATATTTAGGTTTGGTTACTTTTAAAAATTTGGGATAGAGTTTTTGGATTGCATTTTTTAGATTGGGTTTTATTGTTATTATTACAATTACAATAATTGTTTATTTCGAATAAAATTATTTCTAAATGAGTGTCGATTTTCAAATGAAATTCCTATAAATAGTGTGTCAATTATCGTGTTTCTGATTATCACTTGCAAGCATGTAGTTGCACTGCCGGAAAATTATAAGAAAGGATGCGGATAAATATTACATGTGAATGAAAAAAAAAATCAAATCCCCACATTAGTAGGTTAATTATGGAACCAATATCTGTTTGCAGGATGTAATGCGTCTGATATACAGAATTTATGCCTCTCGTCCCACGCAAGTGCTTAATATACATCACCTAGATTTGCACCAAGAAAATAAAAACAAAAGCAATACTCACCTCGAGTTTTGTTGGATTCCAGGGTAGTTGTTCAGATGCCACTTCAAGCACGAAAAAAACATTGTACTCTCTCCGTCCCGAAAAAAGAGTCACACTTACCATTTTCGCCTGTCCCCAAAACAGAGACGTGTTTCTAAAAGAGGACATAATTTTTAGTTCAATTTCATGAAGGTCCAGACAAAGAAAACTACATTCATAGAAACAATGTGTTATATACAATGTGATTATTTATTTGGGATGGGACGGACCTGTTTTCATCATCATTATCATCATAATCATCTTAGTTGTCATCAAGATTGAAGGGTTTATCCACTAACACAAGAAGGTCAATGTTTCTCCCTGAGAAAGGGATCACCAGAGTAAACTTCTTGTGAGATCCATAAAAGAAGCACGATAGTATGGGGTTTGGCACTGCCTTCTTTTCTCACCTAACAGAATGCAGATTGAAAAAAAGGAAAATGAATGCTGATGTTTGTTTCAAACAATTAGTTGCCTATTAAGGAGAATATGAAATCCCCACAAGTGTAACTAAAGAAAAAGCAAGGAATGCAAGTATCACCATAAATGGAAAAAGAAAATAAAGATAGAAGGTAATCTAGAGTGCTATCACATATGAATGATGATATTTATCATGTAGCATGGGCCTGAAAGCATGTACCAGTCACCGCATGCTAAAAAATATTTTCTCATATAAGCTACAGCTACAGTTAAGAGCTTCAATCACAAATGAGCATCTTATCTTAAGACTTTTTTTTATTGGCATATGGGCATCAAATGTAACAAAAAGTGAGGCTTCTAAAATCATTTTATTCACACCATTTAGGCCCTGCCCCGCAGATCTGAACCCCGCCCATACCTTAAAATAAAGATTTTTTTTTTTTATAGATATCAATATCAGTACTAACAAGGAAATAATTGCCTAAGCTACCCAATAACAATCAGTGAAAAGCCGTTGCATTTCCCCTGACCATGAAAACGATTTCCAGAGACCATTCCACCCAACCAGATCCATGTTCTAGAGACCTCAAATCATCCGATTCCATGTACAAAGCCAAGAATTAGCAGTTAACCAGAAACAGAAAATCATCAATATCCGTCCAAACAAATTCATCCACATAAAAATTACATTTATATATGTGCATGTGTGTGCAATTTCACAATCTATAAATTGACAATAGAAGGAAACCCTGATTGAATGATTGAATTTTATAAGTTACCACAAGACTTGCTCTGTCAACTCGGCTTCGATCAAACAGAAGTGGCAAACCTCGGATGAAGGTGTGACCATAAATTTAAGGGAGATTAGAGATGAGGGCCTCGGCCGCATAGAAGAGATGATAGAGAGGCGATGAACAAATCTTCTGGTGCCCTAAGCACCATTTATATATGAAGGCTGCCTTGGAAAAACCTAAATGGGCCAAGACATCTAAAATACCATTTATATCCCTATCCTAGTACACATAACTTCATACCAAAACTGACTAGAGCAAATATGGGCCGCAAAAAGCCCACCGAGATTAGATGTCGTGGGCTGAGTCAGTTGCCATTGCCAGCCGTGTTGCATCTATGTTTCACATTTTCAACCAAACTATACTACTATAGTAACAGTAGCAATGGAAAGAACTCGAATCCATGGATTTATTGGTACTTATAAAGATACTCATTAGCATCAGAAATAACCATGAAGTCTCTTAAAGGATCAAATCACAACAAGTTCTAGTTGCTATGTATCAAATGTTCCGTATGCCTAAAGCTCTGTAGATCAGATGTCTTATTTTTGTAGGCGTACAAAATTAGAAGAGCTCAAACATATAAATTTTGGTAACAGTGCCAATTCAACACAAGTTGTCAACTACAAGAAGAGATATAATATGGTTCGGTGAGACTTAAGAAACGTCCTTCTATGGATTACTCTAAAACAACATACATATAATGTTAAGCCCAATACAACTGGTACTCCCTCCATTCCAAAATAATAGTCTCGTTTCCCCATATTATTTGTACCAAATAATAAGTCTCATTTCAAAAATTAAGGCTTTAAAATAAATGACTTTCCAAAACTTATAATGCAACCTTAAAATGTTAGAAATTCAAATGGGACTATCATTTTGGGACGGAAGGAGTATAATTTAATTCAGCTATCATGTATAACTATTGTACTTACTACCTAGAGGTCAACCCAGACTGATATCATTGTTCAACAATGGCACTATACATCAGATCTATAACACTTCAATAGAATAGATGATAGAGAGGCGATGAACAAATCCTCTAGTGCCCTAAGCACCATTCTTGGAAAAACCTAAATTGGCCGAGTCATCAGAATACCATTTCTATCCCTATCCTAGTATGGGCTGCAAAAAATTTGTTATCGAGGGCTGGGTACGTACATGCAATGGAAAAAACATGAAGGCATGGATTTATTGGCACTTGTAAAGATACTCATCAGCATCAGAAAATTCAGAACATCTACAAGCTGCAGCAATAACCATGAAGTCTCTTAAAGGATCAAATCACAACAAGATCTAGTTGCTATAGTCTGATTACCAATGTTTATTTGAGCAGAAACGAGTCAAACAGTTTGACCCAGTCTCTGTCAAGATTTTGAAACCTGCGGATAGTACATAAGTGAAGGGCCAAATGCACTAAACAACATCAAAGTGAAATGTAAATATAAGCGAAGGAATAGCAGATGTTCCTAAAAGAACAACTTTTTAGACAAATTCATCTATAGTAAAAGAACTTTTAAGAAAAACCAATTGAAGGATCACAACCTGAATTGACAAATGTCAATACCTTATTAACCATCAAGTCCCAGCAAGCCTAGTTCTTTGTTGATAGCATTAGATTTTCAAATGATTGAGAAAAACATATTTGCTACGGTTTTACTCCCTTGATATTTTACTCCCTTGATCTAGGATTACAAGAAGCCGACTATGGGTATGATCTGCAGTAGTTAGTTATAAACATACCTTGGCAGCTAAATTTGAACTGAAATAACTGTCCAGTGTCATTCCTGATCCTCAATTTACTACCCACTCATAAATTGGAGGGAAGACTAAGGAAAAGCAGATTATCCATCAAATTAAATCTTTAAGTGGAACGAAAAACAACATGACAAGTGTGAATTATGAATAAATCCAGGTTAACCCCCAGAAAAATAGCAGCACCACAACAAATTATCATGCAAAACAAACGAAAACAAGAATAGATAGACAACACCACATTGAAAATATCAGACTTCATATTATTTCCCGCCATATGGTACTCCAGTTCGGGTAGCCATGACTTCCTCTGCGTCTAGTTTTACCTCCGAGTAACATCAAGACCAACCTTGAGATCCCAAAAACACCAAGCTCTTTAGTTTAGTCCACTAAAAGATCGTTTGGTACACGGGACGGGCATTTGGGGTGGAACGACTATTTCATTCCAATGATACATTTACCTTTGTTTGGTTATTTATTTTTCTAGGGGATAAGGGTTTCGGTATTTGTCGCCTACGGGTATCAAAAACCCATTACTAACCGTCATCTCAATCCCACGATTTAGGGTGGATTTCTCATATCCATTCCCAAGCAATCGAGCAAGCTGGGAATATTGGGACAAAATTTTGAGTAGTGGATGAAATAAAATCTTAATACACAATACTAACATGTAAACCATATCCTCGTCTCTTCTTCAATCTGTATATTCCTTTGTTGCATCTCTCTTTATGAATTTATGGCTGGAGAGATTTCAGAGTAAAATCTCTTTCATTGGCATATTGTGCTCGTTTGTTTCCACTTATTTGGATGACCTATCACTTCAAATAAGTTAAAGTTAAGTTAAAATGGAAGTGTTTGTTTTCACTTAAATGTAAAAAGCCAATAAGTAGAGTACAATACCAATATTGCGTAAATAAGCAAAAGCTAAAAAGTACCAAAATTGAAGCTTTTTTAACTTTTGAGAAACACGCTCTCATTGTCCTTCAACGAGGTACCGACCCCGATTCCACCATCCTCCACTAGACTAATTTTATTTTCTTCTCCCCATTTTAATTCATCTAATGCTGATCAGACCTTCTTTTCTTGTTTTTTTCTACTTCTTTTCATTCAGAAATATAAAATTATTTTTCACCCTGTTTTATCTTTATTTTCTTATTTATCTTTGATATTTTTTTATAAATTCATTAAATAAATTTAATTTAGAAAAAATGAAAATGTATAATTTGCAAAAAAACATGTTACTACTAATTTTTAATTTCCTTTTATTTTTGCTCATCTTATATCTTCTTGGCTATTATCTACTCCCACGGTCCCCGACTAATAGTATCATTTTTTTAGTTATTATTTAAAATTCGACATCCTAAAGAAAATCTAATATTCTCTCCGTTCCACCTCACTTGACACCTAAGAAGTGAGCACGCACAAGAATTAAGGAAAAAACATTTATGTGTGATAGAAAATGAAGAGAGGGAATGAGTGGGGTAAAAAATAGTGTTGGCTGAATAAATTGAGTGGTGGAAAATGAAGAGAGAGAATGAGTGGTGGGGTAGAGTGAATATAAAATTATAAAAAGTAGGCTATTTTGAGGAGTGTCAAGTGAGCTAGGACGGACCAAAATGAAAATAAGTGTCAAGTGAGCTGGGACGAAGGGAGTATATTGTTTATACTTACATTTAAATTTTTTATATTTTTTTCCGAAGTTAATATTATTTTCGCCCCTTTTAGAGAATAATCGATTATAATTTTTTTTCCAATTTTTTTACCAAAATAAACATTTTATATTCGGTAAATTGATTTTAATTCGATAAGTCGTCAACCATCAGCTTTAAGCCATCATCAATCAGCCGCGACAAACGAGTTTTCAATCAATCAGCTATAAGTTAATAAGTCATCGGCCAACAGCCATCATCAGCCATCACCCATAAGTTATAAGCCATCAGCTGCGACAAACGGGCCTATAGAGATTTATGCCATATGATTCAATCCTTTCACTCTTCTAATTTGATTCTCTTATCTCTTAATCATTCACACACAAACACAAATTCATACATGGGACTCATTCAAATTTAACATAAACAGTATCATATTACATTTGTTAGATAGAATTTGATTGTATGTCTATTAGGGATGGCAACGGGGCGGGTTCGGGACGGGTTTGACATATCCCGAACCCGCTCCTACTTATTTTCTCCTAGACCCGAACCCGCCCCGGTTATTCTTAAACTAGTAGAAAAATTACAAATTTTTGTACAATGCTACTATTTTTAGTTTTAATTTTTGTTTATTATAAAAATGAAGACCTTAAAATAATAATATAAAAACAAAGAAAATATTAAATCATTAAGATAAATTATAATTATACATAAACATTATTATCATGTTGAAAAATATTATAAATAAACTATAAATTTATGCGGGGCGGGTCAAACGGGGCGGGTTTATAGAAATCCCAAACCCATCCCAACCCGTCGGGTTTTGAAAAACACTTCCCAAAACCCTTCCCATTAGGGGCGGGTCATTGCGGGTTTGGGACGGGTTCGGGATTTTTGCCATCCCTATGTCTATATCATGTTATTAACATTACTTAAATTTATAATAATCTCAGTTTTGGTTAATTATATAAAAATTGAGTATAATTTATTGATGAACTTCTATAAGCTATTAAAATATAATTCTATGACATCTAATTCATTTAGTTTTTAATTAGGTTTGAAGAAATTTGAGCTAGTGAAAATTGTAAGTTATTAGGTTGTTAAAATAAAATAAAAGATAAAGAATTCTCTTTAGATAGGCATGTGAACCAAACATATGAATGGTAATTTAATGTCCGTTTTTAAAATAAGCACAAGTGAAGTCTAAACATGAGAATGTGAATAATTAATTTGATTCCCACCATTCTCAGATTTCAGATACCTAGATATTGCATGCCCATTCCCATATTTGTTTGGTGCACGGGGGTGAGTGTGTGAGAATGGACATGTAATATTTATGTATTTGAATTCAGGGAAGATGGGCATTAAAAATTTCCACATCCATGTTTGGCATTTGCTTATATCTAAGTTAAGAATGAACATTATAATATTATTCTTATGTCTGGTTCACATGCCTACCTAACTAGTAATGTGTTTTTTTTTTAATCTTTTTATTTTCTTTTAATCTTTTTATTTTATTTTAACAACATGAGTTACAATTTTTATTTCATAAACCTAAATCTCTTCAAATCTATTTCTAAAAAATCATTAAGATGTCATAAGATTAAACGCCACACTATTAAAAAGTCAAATTAGCCAACAAGTTATGGTTTTTCTAAAGTCACTGATACCCAATGATCTTCATGCGCTGCTGTTGAAGGAGAAGAGTGATGGGATTGATCATGGGAGATGTATTATTTTGAAGTCACGCCTTCCCGCAACAAAAAGAAGAGAGAGAGAAAGAGGAAGAAAGAGAAAAGAGGAGTTGGATTAGATTGTGATCAATTTATGTTAATGTTGATAAGGTTTTGTGACACTGCTCAAAAATTTGGCGTAATATTTTCAGCTTAGCAAAATATTTCTCAGCTCGATTATTGGGAATGGATATAAGAAACCACCCTAGATCGTGGGATTCAAATAAATGATGGTGATTAAGTACTCAAACTCCTATCCTTTTAAGAAAATACGAAACAAAGTTAAATGTATCTTTGGAAGAAAATACCTATTCCTAACTCCAAATACCCGTGTACCAAATGAGGCCTAAGAGTTAAGGAGTTCCAAGCTCGCTGACTTGGGCATCTCAAAAAGTTGACGGGGCCAATATCACACCGCTCTAATCACTCGCCTCAAAGAACCATGTGAGAAATATAACCTATAGAAATCAGTATAAATTCAGCATTTAACTAGAGTATGTGTGATGCAGAGTAAAGAGAAAAACACCCATAGATATCAGTATCAATTCTTGTCAAAGCTGCTTTAAAAAGCCATCACACAGCATAAGCGTAGGGCATTCTTGTCAAAACTTAGATGATAATATTTCAATTTCATGAATTGAATTTAATTTAATTTGCATTATGATTACAAAAAAAAAAATAGCATACCAACTGGAGGGAAAAAGGGGTGGAGTGGACGTGCTTATCAAAGCTGTTGGATCTAAAAAACACCATGATTCCCAATTACCCATTAGAAGTACCGTAACAATTTAGAGCGATTTGACAAGTATAAACTAAGAAAGTAAACGATTTGACAAGTACAAATTGAAAAGGTAAGAAGCTTCACAAGAGCATATACCTGCAGTAACCTGCTCAACAATGTCGTACAGATGTCGTCGTCATCATGATATGATAGAGGGTGAAAAAGTAGAGAGAGGAGTCGCCGACGCTGTTCCTACCAACGGCGGAGAGGAAGGCGGTGATTGACTTGTGCCATGACCTCCGCGGAGGATCGCGTTCAATTCCATTTCCATCCGTGCGAGGGTAATCAGTACAGTTAGGCATTGGGTGTTGTTATAAACACCTTTAAAATTAATTAATGTTACACCCGTGCGTTAAACGCGGCTAAAATACTTTAGACAAAAACTTATGTGAGAACACTATGACCCGTCTCATGGATGAGACGGATCATTTTTGAGAAAATTTTGGGGAAAACTAGTTCCTCCTTAAGTTATAAAAAGTCATGTTTTTATAGAGTTTAAGGTTTAGGGTTTCAGGTTTAGGTTTTAGTGTTTCATGTTTACTGTTTAAGGGTTAAAAACAAGACTTTTTTATAACTTATGGAGGAACTAGTTTCCCCCAAAACACACTCTTCATTTTTTACCCATGAACCCGGCCCATGAACCAGCTCCATGACCCAGGGGGCGACCCTCCCACGTCGCAGCCTCTCTCTCTTTCTTTTTTTTTTTTTTTTTTTTTTGCTTTTTTTAAATTTTTATATTATTTTTTTTTTGGTTTTTTTTTCGGTTTGTCAAAAGTAATAGTTACTAAAACTTAATGTAATGACTGTATACATATAAAGTAACAGTTTGTATACATAAAAGTAATACATATATATAGAAAAGTAACAGTGTTTTTTTCTATGTTTTTTTCATTTGCTAAAAGTAATACTTATTACAACTATAATGTAACGAACGTATTACTTATATGTAATAATGTTTATACATAATTGTAACACATATGTATAGAAAAAGTAATAATTCAACCATTTACATTTTTGCTAAAAACACTTGATTAGTGTTACATGTAAAAGTATTACATTATCTATAGAAATATGTTATATTTTTTTTTATTAAAATGTTACATTTACTTTTACAAACAATTACATTCATATATATGAGTTGTTACTTCTCAAATATTACTTTCTTTCAAAAAATTAATCAAAATACACAATATTTCACATTTTTGCAAAATCACTATTACATTTCAGTATAAATGATAATTACATTTAGATATTGTTTGGGTTATATGTAATTATAGTTAGTATTACATTTGAAAAAAATGGTAAAACGAGCTTTTGTTTTTGTAAAACAGGTGTTACGTTTACTTATGAACAATATTATTTTATATGCATACAGTCATTACATTAAGTTATGGTAACTACTCCCTCTGTCCCTAAATGAGTGTCCATTTTCAAAAAATCGTTGTCCCAAAATGAGTGTCTTTTTTGAACATAACTTTGTCCCTAAATGTTTTTTTACGAAATTTTTTTCACCGGTTTTTTTATACGTGCAAAACTAAGTGTTTGGAAATGAGATTACAAGATTATATATGAATATTTGCTACCAAATTGTACAACAAAGTTGAGATTTTCAGTGTCCCTTAAAATGAAATTTGGACACTCATTTAGGGACAGAGGTAGTATTACTTTTGGTAAACGACGGAAAAGCCGAAAAAATAATATAAAAATTAAAAAAAAAATAAAAAAATGGGACCTCTGGGAGGCTGCCACGTGGCGAGTCATGCCCATGGGTCATGGGTCAATCCGTCTCATACATGAGACGGATCCCCTTGTTCTCATAGGAGACCACCTCAATACTTTATCAAATTACAGAATCAAAATCAAAAGAGTTACTATGACTATGAAGGTTAATATAAATTTTATTTTCAAAATAAAATAAATTCATCGAAAATATATGAATGAATTAATAATAAATTTACCATTTTTTTAAAAAAAAAATCTTGTAGACAACAGTTGTGGTTTAATCCACAATGTTTTCTCCCATCATAAACTAATATCTTTAAACCAGCACGAGCCGTTAGATCGTACAGAGAAACTTATGACTTACCATGACTAAAATATGTCTTTTTAGAAATTGGCCAAAATGAGTGACTGCTTGACCTTGACTTTTGTTAATTATCATTGTGTACAATACAACCTAACAAAAACAGGGCGGATAAAATCGAAACTTATTCTATGTAAACGTGTCAACAAAAAAAATATTAAACAAACAATCATTGAGTTGAAAATATAATATCATAGGCTTGTGATTTGTTATTAGTAACATATCAAAGTATTGAATTGGAGCAAATCTTATCATTGCTTGTATTAAAAACTTGTGAAGCAAACAAACTTATGCAAGATGGAAATTGAAAGACTCTCTAACAACAATGGTTGACCAATCGAGATACAACTGCTATTTTCTTCATTTTAAAATGTGAATTAGATATTCTGGAATAATATCTAAACAAATATAAATTCTATATAAAATGATATGTCCATCTCATTTTAAACTTCAAATAAAAGTCAAAATTGTCAAATTGATCCCACTTTCACTAACATTTGAAGAAAATGTGATTATCGAGAGAAAAAAAAACTAAAAATTTATTTAATGTTGACCCATATAAATATATTTATTTACATTTCGCTCATATAAAAATAAATAAAATAATACATAGTACAATTTTGAATAAAATATTTCATTACATATTTTTAGTCATAAAAATGTTGTATCTCATGAACCATTAATTAAATAAAATATGGAGTAATAAACACATAAAACAAAGTTCAAAGTCCAGCTATTAATTCTGGACCAAGTGGGTCGTTTTAATGTCCTAAATTGCTGCCATATACTCTAGAAACATAACCTAACCCTAATCCTAAGCTACACAGCCGCTCTATATATTCTCTCTCTTAAAAACATCATCGTTCCTCTTTCTTAAAAACAATATCGCCATTCTATTTGTCATTTTCCTTATTGATCTCTACCCGAAAACACTATTCTGGCTAAATTAAACGACGATCAATTTTCTCTCTCTTGTTATCTCGTTATTCAATTCAAGCTTTGATGGTTTACAAGAACAAATTTATTGGGCTGGATCAATCTTTTTCCAAAATAATTAAACATGGTACAGTTTCTATGCATAGAAAACAGATAACCCATTTAATTGTACATAATCATCATCATTTATTTGTAACAATCGCATTAATAGAAATTGCAATTCTATGCATTTTAATTAACTCGGTCAGCAAACCTGGTACAATTTCTATGCTATTTAATGATCCAGAAATGGGTTGTTTTCTTTTTCCAAATAGTTGTAAAATAAATACTTTTTCATTTCATTGTTTGACCTCATAGTTAATTGCATTGTATCAGCCATTTTTTAGAAGCTACCATTTATTAAGTTCCATAAAAATGTTTCCAAATATAAACCTCCAAAAATGAGCGGGAAAATATATTGTGTTAAGGGCACTTGTGCCTTTATATATTAATAGATTTACACACCCGTAAGTAGCTTGAAATTTTAAATGGTACAACACTGTAAAGCACAGTTACGGGTGTATTCATAAGTTTTACGGGTTTGTATAACAACACCCTTAGGTATTTTGGTTCCCATTGGAAACTTGACCGGGTCAACCAATTGGAAACGTGAGCTTATAAATTACAATTATGTCCCCGTAAACAATAATATTCCCTTTAAAATCAGTAATTTTTGGTAATAAATTTATTGATTATACACGTAATACTAAAAAACACGCCCCAGATAAGTGCATTCAACGTAACACACATCCATCACTCTTCCTCTTTTATTCTTTTGAAACCTAAATCACACACCTCTATAATTTCCTACCACCATCTAACAGAATAGAGGGGAGACTGTCAGGAATGGAGAATGATCGGAGAAGACGAAAGTCTTTGGCATGTTATGAATGAAGAAGACGAAAGGATTTTGACATGTTATGGCCGGAAAAGACGAAGGGTATTTGGCATGTTATGGCGGGAGAAGACAAGAGATGGTCGAAGAAGATGAAGGGGTGGCAGGAGAAGACAAAGAGATGGCAGGGAAAGGATGAAGAATGAGAATGAAGGAGAGATGTGCGTTGTGCGCAGCAATTTGAAGGGGGGTTGTTTGGTGGGTTTGGTATTGATTTTAGATGAAAGAATGGGCGTTTTGTGTTATGGTTAATTAAGGCACTTTCTTAGATGACATTTTTTAAAATAAGTTGGACTACAGTTATACTCAATCATTTTATGGGTGTGTATGGCAACACCCAAAAAAATTACTCCTAAAACTAGTCGTTTACATTAGTATATGCAAGGTACGCTAACTAGATCAGGTCGACTGCATGGGAATTTAAATTTGGGATGTTCCAACATTAAGCATATACTTGTGTTTTGATACCGTTCTATCACCTATAGGTCCACCTACTTTTTAAAGCGTTGTGACATTTGATTGAGCGCGGCGCAATCTTGTATAGAAAATGTTGATGTCGTGATTGTCTATTTTAAGGGTAAAAAATTCCCAAAGGTGAAGTACATTGTTCGCCTTTTCAAAAATGAAGATAGTATTCATTGACAATAAAGAAACAAATACAATACATTAGTTTAAAACGTTGACAAGTCAACTACACATACACACGAAAGAGTACTAGTACAATCTATATAATATATGAAAGCACAAGAATTTGGAGCCTTCACATTAATCCACGTGGCATTATGACGTGGAAAGCCACGTGGATTTTTGTGATTGGCCAGCCATCCTTCATTGCTTTCAATTAAAAAAAAAAAATCAGCAGATTGATATGTGCGAGCTAAAAATTAGGCTAAATCTGATATTTGCTGAGGAAAGATTTGACTGATTTGTGGAGTAAATTTAGAAAGAGTGAAAAAAAAACAAATAAAATAAACAAATCATACGAATGTATTATTATTTTTTGACATAGTGATGAAATAATTTAATGAGGTGATATTGTGGAGTAAATTTAAATGATTGATAGACCATTCAGAAAAGGAGACAATCATAGATTAAAAATAGATTATCAAGCAAACTTATACAACGATCACCCATTTTCTTAAAAAAATGTACTGTGATAATAGTCTTTTTTACAAAATTAGTACAGTAATACATTAAAAATCAATTAGTATTTAATTAAGATTTGAAGAGTGTTTCATATTTAAATTTCCTATTGTTAGTATTCTCACAATTCATTGCTGTAAATCTTTTTTTTTTTTTTTTTGAACGATACTTTAGGGAGTAGTGGGAGGATTTTTAGGCTTTAAAACCAGTTGCTTTTATGATTTTTTTTTTTTTTTTTTTACCTGTGTAATTTTATGACTAATTTATGATAATTTCAATTTTCGAAAAACATTAAAATATGGTGAAATGGTGATATTAGTGGAGTAGAATTAGGAGTAACAGCTATGTAATGAAAGGATAGAAATTTAAGAAATATCTATAATATACACATATAAAAAACTGTCATCCTATTTATTTACATTGCTTTCAAAATTTTCCTTAAATCTTGCCATATTTATAATTCGGGAACCAATAAGGAGATCCCTTCAAACAAAATTTAAAAGATTTGGCAAATATACTAATGCTATCCTAATTTAAGCACAAATTCAAATTTGTTTGAAATTTCAAATCAATCTAAACTAGGATTTAACGGATTTGATTCGCCTATTAAAACTATAGAGAGTGCTCCTAGATACAAATATACTAAGCATTAACATTATTCATTATTTTTCTTTTCTCACAATGATTATGAAGAAGAAAAGGTGCTTGCAGGAATAAGAAGCTTTGAGTATGAACTTTGATCCTTAAGAAGAAAGGACCTTAATATGGTTCATCCCTTTCCCATTCGTTTATCCTCATGTGATGTTTTTTTCTCTTTTTACAGCAATAGTTTATGGAAATGTTTCTGCTGAAATTTATAAATTAATGTAAAAATGAATTATGCTTCTTTATATCATCTCTAATGTTAATGATTTCATGATTATTATTTTTTATTTATGTATGTATTTGATTATCATCTATAAATACTGCTCAGTCACAAAATAATAATCTCACTTTTTTAATGATTAGATTGATTAAACATTGACCATTACAGTAATTTTATTATCGTATTGAGTGTTACTGACAATATTTTTTATAGTACATCAATAACAAATTTTAAAATTTTATTAAGATAATTATTTTTTCTAAGTATAGTATATTGTCAAAGTTAAATCAAATCAACCACAAAAAATTAAGATTATTTTTTCTAATCTTTGGGAGGGGTAACTTGCATATTTTTAGGGGGTCAAGCTGAAATTTGTAAGTGATAAATATACGGGCTAAAGTGTAAAAATAATAAAAGTCAGGGTGTAGGTTGTCACCTCCGCTTATATACTAGCCCCTTTTAGTACTTTCAATTAATTTTAATACATGAATGTATTTAAATATTTTTTAAATTATTGGTTATTTTGTCCCGTTTTACTGACGGGCTACTAATTAAAATGTATAAAAGCATAAAAGAAAATTCAAATTTTAACTTGAACTCAAATTAAAATAGTTGATTTGATCCTAGATTTAATATAGTTTTTGTTTTTGTTTTCAAATTTAAATTCAAACTTTAAATATAAACTCAAATGGGAATAACTGATTTGATCCAATATTTAAAACCTATAATCGGATAAATATGAATACATCTTGGATAAAGAGAGATTAACATCTATGGATGAGAGTAAAACTTGGTTAAAGAAATGGTCAAACTCATTTAAGGTAAGGTTATTCAAATAGTTTATTCAAATTTAAATATGAGTTTTATCAGCTAACCATTTCAAATCTCGATTTTTGTTATACAAATAGAGATTTTCACAATCATAAAAATCTTCATACATTTAACTAATAAATCTACTGATATTTATTCTCAACTAATTTTTAGCGGGAGGAAAGTTAGAAACCGTCTTCTCTCTCTCCAGATTGGTTTTCCTCATCATCTTCTTCAAAACTTCCTTGATCCAAACCAATTTCTTCTTCTTTGATTTGATCAAGATCTTCTTTCTTATTGATTCTCATTCAGTTCTTCTTATTTTGATTTTCTTACTCAATACCAAATTTTGCATTTATTATTTGAGAATTTGTCAATTAGTAAATGCAAAATTAGGGATTAATTTTCAGATTTTATTTTTGTGCTTTTTTAGTTTGATGTTTAATAAATTTTTCAATTAGTAAATGCAAAATTAGGGATTAATTTTCAGATTTTATTTTTGTGCTTTTTTAGTTTGATGTTCATGGTATTTATTACACAATATGTGTATTGATGGATTTTTTCAGGATAGAGCAATTTCGGCACCAACTAATTAGATAGTAGGTACTATCAATGATTATGTGATATCGTTGTTGCCCGGTGAAGAAGTGTTGTATATGAGTTCTGATAGCATCAGCAAGGAGGACGGAGATATTGCTGGTCACGAGGATGTATTTTCTGTTGAGTTTCTTAATACGATTAAATGCTCGGGATTGCCGAACCATTCCATACGTCTGAAGGTTGGGTGTATAGTGATGCTACTCAGAAACATTGATCAAGCTTCAGAATTATGCAACGGAACGAGAATGATCGTTAAAAATCTGAGAAAACATATAGTTGAAGCAAGAATGCTTTCAGGAAAGAATAAAGGAATGAAGGTGTTTGTGCCCAGAATGATGTTGAGCCCGTCAGATATGACCAAATTCCCTGTTAAATTCCAACGTAGGTAGTTCCCATTAAATGTTTGCTTAGCTATGACTATAAATAAGAGTCAGGGACAGTCACTTTCTCATGTTGGGCTTTACCTTCCTCGACCTGTATTCATTCACGGGAAGTTGTATGTGGCAATCTCGAGAGTTACAAGCAAAAATGGGCTTAAAGTTTTGATTTGTGAAAAGGATGGTGAAACGAGTGAAGTTTTTACAAATTATGAGGTAATCCAAAATTTATGAACTTTCATAGTTGCATTAATTCATTTAGGGACGGAGAGAGTATTACAGTTTTTGGATGCCAACTCTAAGAAAGTTTAGCAGTTTATTGTTCAAGCCTTATGAATGTCCCATATGGGGAATGTTATTCTATCTTTCTGTGCGCTATTGTGTTATCTAATTGGAAGGATTAATGGGTGTTGGGTCAGCATGCTAAGCTTAGTTCTAAATATATGTTCACGGGATTTTTATTAAAATTGTGTGGCAATGGTGGGTGTCTATTAGTAATTTTGTTATTTAGAAAATAAAGATGATTGAGGCAGTGGTGTGTAGCATTTACCTTTGTTGGCATAGCATTTACCTTTGCTGCATGCCTAACTAAGGCAAAGGAACTTTAGCAATTATGCTTAAAATTAGTGTTTTCATAATCGTTAAGGTGCCAAAATGCTAACATTTTGCGTGGGATGCTGTGAATGAAACCATTCTAACTAGGATATATGTAGGAACATGTGAGGAGATTTATAGGAATTGAGATTTATAGGAATTGGTCGCTGCTCAACATTAAGATATTGTATGTTTGTCCGCTGTGTTGCACATTGAATGACTCATGATTGGGTGTGTAAAGGATCCACTTAAACAAGTAGCTCTTATTTATCTTGAGTTGCATATGTTTAAATTGTTGCTTAACAAAACTATAGTAGGATCATTGGTCTGAAGGTAGAACACGTGCGGTATGGGTTTGATCTCAATGGAATCCTTATGGGGATGGGGTGGGATTGGTTAGAGATGCAAAACTGGATACACATCTCTCTTAAACTTGCTAGTAGGTTGATGGTCATATATGATCACTTAAAGAGCTTGACAAAAAGTTATGATGCTTTATTATGATAGCAACACAATAAATTTGCAATAGAGGAAGTGTAGATTATAGGCTTAGCACAAACATATTACAAAAACCTTTGAATACTTGATTAGGAGTGTATAAAGAAACTCTCTTTTTAACATTGTGGTCCACAGGTGACAGGTATCATTTTTGAATGGTGAATCGCTATCTGATGAGTTGGCTGATGAACTGGTGGCTATATACATGTAATTATCTACTTGGACACTAATATTTCCTATTGTTTGTCCTTTCTCTAAGCGTATTATTTACCAATTGAAACAAAATTCTAGGGAAAAAATATGTAATCTATATACCTGCATTGGCATGTTAAGAACAGAGATACTCCCTCCGTTATATATATAAATGATAGTCCAATTTCTCCTTTTGATTGTTTGTCCAAAAAGTTAGTCCCATTTTAAAAATAAAGGCTTAAAAATTACTAAATTGTTGTTTTTCAAGACTTATAATGTAACTTTAAAATATTTGGAAAGTCAAATGGAACTATTAGTTTGGCATAGAGAAAGATGAAAACTTAATGATTATAAAATAAACAATTCTTGAACTTCTATTATTGGAGTATGTTATAAGCTCGAAACTAATATATAGGGTGGAAATATGAATTAAGTTGTTCGGTGAAAAGGGGACGGTTACACGTCAGCTTTTCTGTGTATGTTTTTATTTGTGATTCTTTTTAATTGAGTTTTCGTTCAGAATCCCAATGAATAATCTATATATTTCCTTTTCATTTCCTGACGTGGTTGTGGTCATTTTGTTGTTTTTTATTTTCATCATACATGAAACATTATAGCTGCCGCAATACAAGATGATTTTATATACATTTCAGTTATGTATTATCATTTATAATTGATATCAATTGTTTCTTTCTCTCTCAGTATGAAAATAACTTGCATCAGTTTTTCTTAACAAATTAGCCTTATCATTCCCGTCGAATTTCGACGGGTTATTCACTAGTATTGTGGAGAAGAACTGATTTGCTGAAGAAAGTAGTTACTTTTTGTTTCTGTTATGACCGAGGCATCTTCAAAGTAGTTCATCTCTGAACTTGTACACAACATCAACTAAATAACTTGTACACAGCAAGGTTGGGTGGGGCCACTCTTGCTTATACTATCACCAAAACATACTTCAACTTAGTTATATTTTTTCATTAAACATAAAAGAACAGGGTAAAAAAAAAAGTATAATCATAAACACTACAACAACATTGCTTCAACTAGATCCTGATAAACTACCTATCTGCAAAATCATAAATAAAATCAGGCTGATTTGCTCGTAAAGTTGGGATGAGCCATATTGAAGGTGGATGTGGTCGTCTAAACTCATCATCATCATCCCTGAGAGCCCTCCACTTGAGTCTCTTGCGCTTCAAAGCATAGCTACCAACATCACGAGGCATACAAGTGTCCCTCCACCCCGTCTTGGTCACGTCACAACATTCCATTGTGAAATAAATTTTGTCCGCTTTAACATCTCCCGGGTAATCAGAAACCTTCACTGATATCCCATGGTTATCCCATTGTGAAATAAATTCTGGATATTTGGACCCACAGCCTATACAAGTAAAATCCCAATTACGAAAAATAACTTGAAGCAAGAAACATCAAGAATGGCAGTAAGTGAGAAACATTAAGAATCTTAGAGCTACAGTCTTTACTGATATCATGTTTTCGTAGACCCCAAGATCATACGGATGTGAATAAACATCCCCTCCTTTTTCCTCATTCCACATGAATCCTACTCCATAGTACTGCCATATAAATCATAACAAACAGCGTTATTTCCTTCACTATTCTGCACATCTTTTCGAGAAACATACGTGCAAAATCAAACAGATTTCAAGACTAATCTTGCATTTACTGTTTTGTAAGGGCTTTCACTATTTTGCACATCTTTTCGAGTATCGACTGTTAAACTGCCTAGGAGCAAAATCTGAACAGACAACGAGAATAGATGAGGGAGAAATCTTCCTATTGCACTAAATAGTAAATACATAACAACAACAACAAAGCCTTAGTTCCAATATATTTGGGGTCGGCTAACATGAATCCTCATGTCATTGTGAAAGAAAAGATGCAAGGAAAAAAACAAGTTAAAAGAAGAAATAGGTGGGAGAAAAAATTTAGAAAATGTAAAGAAGAGAAGAAGAAAAAAATAGTGATAACAAACGAATAGATATATGATATAGATAGGGAAAAAGAAAATAATAATTATAAAGGGAAAAATATCCCCTGCTGGAGCTACTCTCATGCAAAGGAAACCATGATCTAATTTACTTCACAAGAAGCTATAGAACAGTAAAGTAGAGCTCGGCCTAACTCGAGCATAAATCAAAACATGCTAAAGTTGAATGAAGTTTACATCATAATGTATATATCTTGTGAATACAGAACTCATTCAAGCTGAACCGAGCCGAGCTATGCCAAGCTGGATTCAATTACCACTCGAGCTTATAAACATGTTCAAGCTTGACATGAACCCAACACGACTTACACGACTCAAGGCTTACATGAGCAAAACACAAACCATTGAGCTCAGTTTAACTAACAGTGATAATGAAAGAAACAGGCAGAGTAGCACAGGATCATTCTCCGCAGCATATAGCAGTCCAAATTGTAACAACAGTTGTGACAAGGTTTTGAGACGTACCAGGGAATATAAGCATGCAATAACAGCATACACAACTAACACCAACAAGACCTTATAGTTTGCATGGCCCACACACTTATTCATCCAGACACAGTGGTGATCCTTAAAAATCATTGGAGAGCACTTTTAGAAAATTATCAAAGAATATATTTAAGAGGAAGTTAAGATTGATAACTCATAATACCAAGAGCCATACCATTCGTAAAATACATCGTTTACAAATGCCGCAATGATGGGCCCGGGGTGGCTTATAGAGCGAACACTTATGGCAGTATCTCAAATCCCCATGTGCATGTAATCCTCCTGCCCGTGATCCTCCTCCCATGGTACTGTACACATCATGTGCATATTTCTTCTCAAGCTCTTCGATATCTGGCTGTGTGACAGCAGTAGAGAAGAGGGGTGTTGGAGGAGCCATCATTGACTGAAGGTTGGGGATGCTGCCTGCTTGGCTGGATATCTTCAAGCTTTCTATTTTCACTGCTTCAAGGTGGGTGGTGCATTGTTAGCAAGTACAGTATATGAATATATAATACACAATTAGTATATGAATTTATTTATCAACTTCAATTTACAAGTGATAACCGTGTCATGCAATGCCAGGTATAAAATTAGACTTCCAATATATAGCCGAAATAAAAATCTCTGCTGAGTTTTACATTGACAGGCATATACATTTACTGGCTACTCCCTCCGTCCTGAAAAGATAATCTCATTTGACTTTTAGTGGTCAACTCAATTAGACTATGACCAATGTTCTATACAAATTTAATAATCCTCATAAATACTATCAATAACACACTTTAAAATTTCATGATGACTATCAAATTCGTATAGAAGACCAACAAAAGTCAAATGAGACTATCTGGACGGAGGGAGTATAATTTAGTAAAAGTTGCATTGTTTGATCGGTTATAGGAATATATCACTCGCACTAATTTGAAAAGAAAATGGGCCTCTCTATCCACCGAAAATTAGCATCTCCTTTGACATTTTAATTTTTGAGATGATTTCATAATGACAATCATTCCTCGGGATCTGTAAGGATAGCAATCAGAACAGAAAACTAATTTCTGATAGGTTAAGTATGTCTCATGGATCATTTAATAAACAAAAATCCCTAACCTCCCCAAGAAAAATAAATCCTTTCAAGTGAGTTTAGTCCACTTCATGAATATCTATTTATAACTGCAGAAGAATGAAAGGTCATTTCTTGAAAGTTGCAAAATAAAGAGAAGGGAACACAGTTCTACCCTCCTGTTGGTGCCAACATAAATGTCAATACAATTATATACTCCCTCCCCGTCCCTAAAAAGAATGTCATTATTCATTTACAAACATTCTGAATAAGCTGAACTTTAAGAAAATTTAGGAGCAAATATGAAAAATCTTTTAAGAATAATGTTTTACTAAGAAATGAACATTCATTTAGAATTTTTTTAAGAAAAATGGACATTTATTTAGGTTGTTTAGGTTATTGAATCCTCACAAAATACTCCCTCCGTCCCAAAATGATCGTCTCATTAGCCATTTTTCATTGTCCCAAATAGTTCTTCTCATTTCTACCGTTTAGGCTTAAAAATGTATAAATAAAACATAACTAGTTAAGCAAGTGCCCATATCCTTAAAAAGTTTGAATAGTCAAATGTGAAGATCATTTTGGGACGGAGGGAGTAACATCTTAAGAACTGAGTGGTGACACTCTTTTTTAGACAGATCTATATGGTAACAAAAAGAACCAACATGGCAAGATAGATCTTTGTTTTTCAATTCAAATGCCTTAAAAGATTTTGAAGAGTAATTCTGATTTTAAGTGATCTCAACAGTAATACTGGAGAAGAGAAAGGTCATGTAACAAACATCTAAAAGGAAATCTAACTAGTAAAACAACGATCAGAAAGACCAACAGCATACATCAAAATCATTACAAGTTTCTTCTGGTTGGATAAATTTTGACTTCATTTGCAGCTTCTTTTAAGCAATTTGACAAACTCACAAGAACTCTTTTGATGTTAGTTAATCACAAAAGAAGAGAGGGTAAAGTGGGATTAAATTCTCGCAAGTTATATAAATAGTGAGTTACTGTCTTCGTGAAACAAAATTGTCCCGTTGTATATTACTCCCTCCGCCCCAGAGTAAGTGTCCACCTTTCCTTTTTAGTCTGTCCCAGAGTAAGTGTCCACTTCCTAAAATGGAAAAGAATCTTTACTATTCATCCCACTCATTCTCTCTCATACTTTACTTTTACACTCACAACACCAATCAATTCAATTCACTATTCCCTACCCCACTTTCTCTCTCATACTTCACCTTTTATACTCACAACAATTACACCACTTTCAATTTTTCTTACACTACTTCCACTTTTTCTTAATCCCCGTGCAAATGGAAAGGTGGACACTTACTCTCTGGGACGGAGGGAGTACATGTTTTTTAAGGATGTAGTATTACTCATTTGTATCTTCCTAAATTATTTTCTTTTTTAGAAATGCAGTCTCTTTTCTAGTACGAACTGTAAAAACGAGACAATTTCTTTGGGACGGAGTGGTTTTTATATATAGTGATTTTCTATCCAAGATTCTATCAAACTAGAATATGTCTACCTGGAATTTGAAAAAAAAACTCAATAGTTTTCTCATACAAAATCGAACTTAGAAATGAAACCCTGTACTGTGATTGGCTGTTGTTACAAAGAAGCCCATCATAGAGCTATTAGAGAAGCCCACAAAGAGACCAAGGCGAGACAGTTGGGGTTGAGCTTGCTTGTTAAATATAGTCAATTTTTTTGCATGAGCATCATTAAATAGGTTGCTAATAAACTGGAACAAAGGCCCCGCTCCTCCCCCCCCCCCCCCCCCCTTTTTTTTTGATAATCTTGTAGAAAGAAAAAGAGACTGAAATGTGTTCACGCATGTGTACTCAAACATGAAGATCAGATCACAAAACACTCTCTGCTTCCCACAAAGATAGTCCCACTTTTTCTTAGGTGATTTTGATTGAACTTTGACCAATGATTCAATGTTGATTTTATTTATCCAAATAAAATTCTAAAACTTGATATGGATAACATTAAAACTACTACCAATAAGAATATTTAGATATTCATTAGGACAAATATATTAACATGAAATTATTGGTCAAAATTCAATCAAAGTTAACTAAAAGAAGTGAGACTATCTTTATGGGACAGAAGTAGTTTTAAGTTGCATACTCTACATTCAAAGCAAGCATTAATTGAGGAATGATTGCGAGAAAGTTCATGAGCCTTACACATGGAAAAGTTATGAAGTGAAATCCACCACATGATGTAATCTGTGATATGCATGACGAAACTGCCACTGAGCACCCAAAAGACGCTGCTTTTGCGAAGGGAACCGCTTATCCGCACCCCAAGGCCACACATACACGATCCTTTTTGGAGTATGAACTGTAAACAAGCATGGTAAAGCCAGATTTTAGTTTACATTTCAAGCAGGTTTTGTCTTTGTAATAAAGGAGGGCAACAAAAAGTCATAAATCAAGTATTGCAAATCTTAGATAGGCATGATCAAGTTCTTGCCAAAAGCTCACCATGGGCAGAAAGTTAAGTATCTGTACGAGCGTAAATGAAGATACCAAGGTCTAACATTAGAATGCCTATAAAAAGGTGAAATTATTGGGAACAAAATGCTCGAAAATCTTAGATAGGAATAATTTTCCAGAATGTTTTGTTGTCCGTCTTGACAGTCTTTTTGTTGCATCACCAGTGTTAAGATATAAAAAGGGTATTTATGTAATTTAGTATGTATATTCTAGTATTACGCCTAATAGAAATAGATCGACTGATTCTCTCGCCGCATCTCTCTTCTTCTCCATCTTCTTCTATCATCATCTGCTTCTTTCTTCTGTTTACATGGTATCCAGAGCCTCTAGGGGCAATTCCGCACGCAACTAGAGGATCCCACCCAACGCAATTGGGGGCAAATGACCTATATATGCATCGTACTTTCTATTTTTTTTCAAATAATGCAACCTACTCTTTAGCGACATATATAACCTACGTACTTTCCTATCAGTTTTCAAATCATGCAATGTAATATATTTTTAATGGACGACGTCAGAATACATTGACGGGATGATACGTGGACTAATATGTGCTGAAATCATGTTCCACATCAGCAATAAATTATCATGCGGTGTGCACGTGAGTGGTTGGTGAGTTTGGATAAAACATGAGACGACCAAATTGAAGAAGACAATAAGGATTTCAAAAGTCTGAAACTGGAGAAGACGATGAAATGTTAGGGTTCTTCACTTTTCATTTGCAACAATCACTAGGACACATCAAGGAACTTATTATCTTCGCATAATCTGTCAATTAGGTAAGATTTCTATTCTAAAATTTGAGTTTTTTTTTACTGGGTTTTATTCAATTTGTAAATTAGGGTTTTTGATTTTTTTTTTTTTTAAAAATTTGAAAGGGGGACATGGACGATTCACCTATTCATGAAGATAAAGAAGAAACCCACCAAAGCATTATCAAAAGGACTTGTAGATGCGGCGATGTAGCACCGATTTGGACAGCTTGGTCCGATGAAAATCCGGGAAGAAGGTTTACTGGATGCCCTAATTATAAGGTATATTTTTTTTTAATTTTGAATTTCATGTTTATATTTCTTGTTCAGCTCTTACCGAATTACATTTTTGTAGGATCCAATGAAAAATTGTCATTACTTTGCTTGGATAGACCCAGAATTATTATCAGAGGCATCAAAGAGAATAATCTTAGCAAAGTATTTAAGGTCCAAGATTGAGATTTTGGAAGCTAAAATGAAGATGTTGTCAAATGAGATGGGACAATCGAAGTTGGATCTAAGGGAGATGACAGAAAAAGTAGAGAATGTGAAGGCCAAATATGCAAGACTGAAGGACTACAACCAAGGTCTGAAGATTGAAATCAACAAGAGAATAGAGAGGGAAAAATGCTACATTGTGGTAATTGCTATGTTGGTGGTGGTTTTGGCAGTGGTGCTGGCTTTCAGGAACTCAATTAGGCACAATGGAAGCATTAGGTTTTTGAAACCTTAAGAAATTGCGGTTTTTCTATTCAGCTTTGGAACTTATAATTGCTATGTATTGAAAGAATTATTAGTTTAATGGAATTATATTTTGTTTCAAACTCGGTTTTAAGTATATCAACCTATAGTCACACAATTTCACTAACTATAACAATGAAATTGCCTATTGAACAAATGAAGACTGCTGGTTACACAAATGACAACCCAAACAAATTGTATAGCTGTTACAATATCCATCAAAAATAACAACCAACATTTGGGTGCTATTGGTCAACCCAAACAAATTGTACTGTTGTTACAATATCCATCAAAAATAACAACAAACATTTGGGTGCTATATATCAACCCAAACCAAAAATCTAGGAACTCAGGCATTCAATCTACAGTTTAATAAAATAGTAGCAGCAAACACAAAACAAAGTTTCTCATCCTTAGTCTATTTTAACTACCCCCTCCCCCAGTTTTTTATATGCTGCACTACCTTTCTTCCAGACTGACAACTTCACCCTCTCAGCAGTCTTTAAGTTCTCCAACTTGACCTCATGTTTCTTCTTCTTCTTCTTGTTTCCATGTTGATGAGTGGGTGCAACTGGAGCTTCTTCTGGTTGGGATACAATTGTTGCTTCATCTTGAGTTACTTTATATTGAAATTGTGGCTTTAGTGCAGATGAACTAATTGGAGCTTCAACCATTGAGGTAAGCTGATACAATTGTTGCACTACTATTTTTTTCTTTTTTGCAAGACCCCTTTTCACTTGCAATTTCTTAGGTGCAGAAGTTTCTCCCTCTCCATTGCCTTCAGCGCATCAAAACATATATATAACTTATCAAATAGAGGAGGGGATGAAGGAACTAGATCAATTCCCTCCAATACAATTGTACTCCCAGGATTGCTCCTCAAGAGCTCTTCTCTGTAGTCCCAGAGCCTAGCATAATGTTCAATCAACACAGACTCCACTTCAGCCAACCCATATGTTCTAGCTCTATAGCACTGCAATGGAGTAACATTGATCTTATGCTTTTTTAACACACTTCTCTTAAAAGCATCAAGTTTCCACCTAGGATTCTCCCTAATTTCAGTTGCATATTCTTTTGCCAACCACCTTGAAGTCACTATCTTCACTTTAAAGTTAAGTACGCAAGCTCTTGATCAAAAATTTTGCTGGTTTGATTGCTTCTTCAAGTGGTCATTCTTATTTTATTTATTACCTCTGTCCTGAATGAATGTCTGAAATTGCTCTTGATCAAGACCAATTTTGGACATTCATTTTGGGACGAAGGAAGTATATATTTTACTTTTATAGTAACAAAGACTATTTGCCAGATTGAAGCATTCATGATCATACTATTTCTGTTCTTCAGCTTTTAAATCCTTGCTTGTAGAAGCTTTAATAATGTTTGAATTGGTGCGTAATATCGTCATATTGTTTACGATTGATGGATTCTCTGCCTGTATCCGGTAATCTAATGGAGTATTAATCAATCACCAGGGAGCAACATGGGATCGTGATGGGCGTATAATACTGCTTGGCTTCTCTGAATCTTCAACACTAGGGTCCATACACTTTGCAAGAAAGCCTCCATCACTTGGTATGAAATGCCTCTACTTTCTTCCTTTTAGTTTTTAATGACTAAGGTCATGCAAACACAATTTCCGGTACACAAATTTACAGTAGAGAAAATGCTTTAAAGTATTATTCTGTATAACAACTTAATGCTTTGTGTTGCAGAGCTCACTAAAAGTGGTCGTGTTGGATTATTTAATTGTAGGCGAGAACTAGTTTATTAGAATCCTGAAATGCGGTAAGATGTGCAGGAACCAAAGATAATGAACTGGACCTGTTAAAATCTAAGGTCCGCGTCTAATAAGATGACAATATTTGTTAATTTGATACATTTTTTTACATTTAGCATCACACTCCTCATCTTCACTATCATACTGAGGTGTGGCATACCCATTATCAGAATCATCATAGTCACTAACAAACCCATCTAGATCCAGGGTAGTTGAACACTGTCTAATCTCTTTCAAAATGTCCAAGTCAGGATCAGTTTGAACCTCAGGGTCAATCTCCACTTGCACATCTGGTTCACATTGTACATCTTCTTGCACTTCTTGTTGCACTTCTTCCTCACACTCCACATTATTCCCTTTACCCTTTTTCTTTTTCTCATTTTTTTTCTCCAGTTTCTTTTGCCTAAAAAAAAGAACCTCTTCATTCTCATTTTCACTAATATGGTCTAAACTAGCAACATCATCCTCTGTATCACTATCACTATCTACCAACTGAACTTCATCATCACTTTTCAAATCTTCCTCATTTATCTCTTCTAAAACAACTTCACTATCATCTCCATGCTCTACATAAATTTCTATATAGGTCTTGTGCAGCTTTGAAAGCTCAATTATATGAGTTAGTGCCTTAGACCAGCATACTCTAAGTCCTGTTTTCAAACACTGTCCTGGGACTCTATAATGGTACTTGGTCACTGGTCTCTCACATAGCCTTTTAACCATTATATCTAATTCATGAAATTTCAGTGTTTCTGTGTTTATGGAGTGATAGTAAGACACCTCACCCCCTTCATAATAAAATTCAGGACAAGCATGCATTACTCCCCCATGATGAATTTTTAAGTCAAAGAAGGACATCCTGAAAGAGGGGCAAAAAAAAATTAACAACTTCACACTTACACCCATTATACAGTTGACATAAATGAAAACAGACAACAACTATTTATTTAATTAGGTCAAATAAAGGACAATTTTTAACTCACAAATGGACCTACCAATGTTGGAAAAAGAGGGACCACCAGCATAACTCCAAACAAAGTAAAAACAACATACCTAACACTATTTATTTTATGTGAAGACAGAAATCACATGTAAAGACATCATATAAAGCAAAAGAAGAATCTTTTTCATACTTTTGGGCCCCTTTTGGGACTATACAAAACCTTAACAACTACAAACGATTTTGATATTCAGTATATAAATACTATAAAATATACATTGATATACTCAATTCAAACAAAACCCCCAAATTTCTAGTACGAACAAAACCCTAATAAACTCATATTCATACCAAACCACTTTCGAACCTGTACAAAACCCTAACTTGCAGAAATGACAACCAAAACAAGAATACATACCTTAGATTCCTTCACATTTGTTGTTTGATTGAACAATAGTAGTCGTCGGTTAGAATCGCCTGTTGAGTCGCGTATTGAATCGCCCTTCAATCGCCTTTGGCCAACCATGAATGACGAAAGTCGTATTCTCAAAATATCTAACCTAATAATCAAGTGTGTTTCACGTGCCATCTTAATGCTGACTAATTAAACTAAGTTAACACATCAGCTGCCACGTCAAATTGCCGTTAGGATTTCTAACGCCGTAAGGTAAAAAGTTTGTATATTGCATTATTTGATACAAGATTTGAAAGTACGTAGGTTATATCTGTTACTAAATAGTACGTTGAACTATTTGATAATTCCGATGAAGTACGCTGCATAAAGCACCAATTATGTCAACGCAATTGACGAAAAGTATGTATGTGTGCTGAGAGCTTCAATGAATGACTGACTGAGATTGGGACTACCGTTGTGAAATCATAGACTAGGGTTTTGCTCGCGTGGTTGCGGCGAGTCCAGCAGTGGTGGTCGACGGCGGTGACATCGCCGGCAAACTGGACACGCGCCGGCAGAGTGTAGCGCGTAACAACAGGTGGTGAACCCTAGCTCTCGGGTTTTGATGCAGAAGAGGTATTCGGGTTGTTTTTGTTCGTCTGATTGTTGTTGTGCTTTGTTTTTCATGCACAATTAGTGGATTTGTGGTACTTTCTTGCTGTGTGATTGAATTGACAATATTGTGAGGATTTTCTGGTGACATTATTCAACTGTTGAAGGGCTGAGATAACAGGTGATTTTTTTTATTTTTATTTTTGTGTGGATTGTTTTGATAATTTGGTAAGTAATTTGAGATGGGAGATACTGGAAAATCCGTTGTAGAACAGAATGTGACTGTGGTGTCTGCTCAGTCAAAGTTGATTGATGTTATACTAGAGGCCGATGGGTCTAACTTCGCAGAGTGGAAGTTTTTAATTAGAGTAAACATGAGTGGTTTAAATATGGATGGACACTTGGTTAATATGTGTCCGACGGATGAAAAAGAGGCCAAAGTGTGGATGGAGGATAAAAGACTCTTTCCGAAGATTGTGAACTATATTAGTAGGAAGGTTATACTTTCTATGCAGCATTGTACAACAATTAAGGAGTTATGGGATCTTTTGCACAGGTGGTTTTCAGGGGCGAGCAACTTGAACAGGTTATATACCTTATCACAGGAGGTTCATCGTCCAAGCCAAAAAGGGCGAAGCATTATGGATTATTACTATGACTTTAAGCGTGTTAGTGAGGATTTTAATGCAGCTATGCCTATCTCTAGTGACGTGGAGGAGATGAGGGCTCAACGTGAGAAGTTGGTGGTGTTTGGATGGATATTGATGTGATTCGATCTCAGTTGCTATCGAGTAAAGACTTAGATTCTTTGTCTGATGCACTATAAAGAGTTTTAAATGCATCAGGGAGTGGTAGTTCATTAACAGGCCTAAAAGATTTGAATTTATTAAAAACGAGGGAAAATAGAAAGTTACCTTTATACCCTTGAGGTAGATATGACCAAAACATCCTAAATATCTTTAAGTTTGAGTAACTTACCTGGGGTCCTTGTGCGGTAACTATGAGGTCGACCGTGACATGTGCGGTTGATTGAGGTCTTACCTTGGTTGTTTTAGCTTTTGGTATATGCGGCAGCATAGTTGATGCGGCAGACATGAGTTGCGGTCAAGTGAGTTTAGAGGTTTGTGTTATATGCTTAACCGTGAGTTGGTCTGCCGTGTACCTATCTTGATATTGAACTTTTGACAAACATTAGTACAAGAAATTTTATGGACAAGTTTGAGTTAGAGTTCAAGCATACCCATTTCTCCTCTTAGATACCTAAATCTCTTGGAATCAAGAGCCTTGGTGAGAATATCTGCAATTTGATCATCAGTACTCACATACTCTAGATGGATATTACCTTTTTCAACATGATCCTTGAGAAAGTGGTATTTGATATCAATGTGTTTGGTCTTGGAATGCATGACAGGGTTGTTGGAGACAGCAATGGTAGATGTATTGTCACAAAAGATTGGACAATTTTCTTCTTTGATTCTGTAGTCAACCAATTGTTGCTTCATCCACAGCACTTGGCAGCAGCAGCTTCCAGCAGCTATATATTCAGCTTCTGTGGTAGATACAGAGACTGAGGCTTGTTTCTTGCTTGCCCATGAAACTAGTCGATTTCCAAGGAAATGACAAGTTCCACTTGTGCTTTTCATGTCAATGGTACATGCTGCGTAATCTGCATCTGAGTAACCTATAAGATCAAAAGTTGAATCTTTGGAGTACCAAAGTCCAAGGTTAGTAGTCCCAGATAGATATCGAATAATACGTTTAACAGCAATAAGATGTGCTTCTCTAGGATCAGCTTGATAACGGGCACAAACGCAAACACTAAACATGATATCTGGCCTACTAGCAGTTAAGTATAGGAGAGAGCCAATCATACCTCGATATAAGGTTTGATCAACCTTCTTACCTTTCAAGTCTTTATCTAGCTTGTTACCAGTAGCCATAGGAGTGTCGTATGCTTTTGCATTTTCAAGTCCAAATTTCTTGATAAGATCTCTTGTGTACTTTGCTTGGTTGAGGAAGATGTCTTCAGCACATTGTTTAATTTGAAGTCCAAGGAAGAATGTCAATTCTCCCATCATGCTCATCTCAAATTTGCTTTTCATGAGTTTCTCAAAACGCTTACACAACAATTCATTAGTAGAACCAAAAATAATACCATCTACATATATTTGAACAAGTAAAGTATGATCATTATATTTAGCAATGAATAAAGTTGTGTCGATCTTACCACGCTTGAATCCCTTTTCAAGGAGAAACTTAGATAGAGTATCATACCATGCTCGTGGAGCTTGTTTGAGTCCATACAAGGCTTTACGGAGTTTGTAGACATGATTTGGAAATTTGGGATCTTCAAATCCGGGCGGTTGAGCAACAAAGACGGTTTCTTGAAGTTCTCCGTTGAGAAATGCACTCTTCACATCCATTTGATATAGCTTGAATCTTTTGTAAGAGGCATAAGCTAAGAATATCCTTATAGCTTCGAGTCTTGCAACGGGGGCAAATGTTTCATCATAATCAATGCCTTCTTCTTGTCTATATCCTTGTGCAACCAACCTAGCTTTGTTCCTTGTGCTGCTTCCATTCTCGTCCATCTTGTTTCGGAACACCCACTTTGTACCAATCACTCCTTGATCTAGTGGCCTTGGAACCAAGGTCCAAACTTTACATCTTTCAAATTGGTTGAGCTCTTCTTGCATAGCCACAACCCAACTTGAGTCCTGGAGTGCTTCATCAACTTTCTTAGGTTCAACTTGAGATATGAATGCGGTAAGTGCATCATAGTTTGATCTTCTTGTTCTAACACCAGAATGCAAATCACCAATGATATTCTGAATTGGGTGATCTCTAACCTCACGAACTTCTTGAGGTAAGTCTGGTTGAGTTGATGGTGGTTGTAAGTCTTCTAGTGGTACATCATTTGAGCCATCCCAATCATAAGTAATTTGAGGGATAGGTTCTTCAATATTTATGGGTGTCTCAACTTCAACTCCATTTGAGGTAGCAGCAGATGAGGTAGCTTCTGGTGCTTCATATGAGGTAGGTGGAGGTGCAGTTGAGGTAGATGGGTTTCCTTGAGTTGATTGATTTTGTGGTTGAGTTGTACCTGTCTCATTTATCTCAACAAAATCATCAGCAACATTTGGAGCCATATGTGGCTCAAGGAGAGAATGTTCATCAAAAGTAACATGGACGGATTCAACTATCTTAAGAGTGGTTTTATTAAATACACGAAAAGCTTTTGAGTGTTTAGCGTACCCAATAAATATACCTTCATCGGCTTTAGGAGCAAATTTACCTCGATGTTCTTTACAGTTGTAGAGTATGAAGCATTTGCATCCAAATATCTTGAAGTATGCTATGTTGGGGGTTCTTCCTCTCCAAAGTTCATAAGGAGTTTTGTTGTAGGTCTTGTTGATAAGGGATCTATTTTGAGTGAAGCATGCTGTGTTGACGGCTTCAGCCCAAAAATATTGAGGTAGCTTTGCTTCAGCAATCATTGTCTTTCCGGCCTCTATCAACGTTTTATTCTTTCTTTCCACTACACCGTTTTGTTGTGGAACTCCAGCAGCAGAGAAGTTGTGGTCAATACAATGGTCATCACAGTATTGAGCAACACTGTTGTTCTTGAATTCTGTACCGTTGTCGGATCGAACACTAACGATGTCATCTTCTTTTTGTGTTTGGAGCTGTCTAAAGAGTACGGTCAAAATGTCATAACAATCATCTTTGGAGCTCATCATTTCGACCCAAGTATATCTTGAGTAGTCATCTACCACAACTAAGGAATATCTATTTCCTCCAATACTTGCAATAGAAACAGGTCCAAACAGGTCCATATGAAGTAATTGCAAACATCTAGAAGTTGAAGGTGTCGTCTTGCTGGAGAAAGACGCTTTTGGTTGTTTGCCTAGTTGACATACTGTGAACTTCTCATTGTGGTGATCAGCTACTTTGGGTAGACCACGAACTAGATTTTCTCTACCAATCTTGGAGAGATACTTGAAGTTTAAGTGACTTAGTCTTTTATGCCACAGCCAACTATTTTCACTAACATTCTTTGCTACAAAACAGAGATTAGAAGAAATGCAAGATGAATTAAAATCAACAACATAAACATTTTTCTTACGAATCCCTTTGAGCAAAGTGACGCCGGATATGCCATCTTTGATGAGACAGAAATTTGAAGTGAAGTAGCATTGAAATCCTTTGTCGCAGAACTGAGATATTGAGAGTAGATTGTGTTGTAGTCCAATAACTAGAGAGACTTCTTGGATGGTGATTTTTCCTTTACGAATGACTCCATATCCTACAGTCTTTCCTTTGTTATTATCTCCGAAGGTTACTGATGGCCCTTTTTCTTCACGGACATCTTCCAATAAGTTGATATCTCCAGTCATGTGCCTTGAACAGCCACTATCGAGATACCATAAATTTGATCTATCCTTGGAGAGTCCAGCCATTAAGCAGAGAGCCTATAAAATAAACATTTAAGAACAAGGTCCCCTTTTTATTCTTTTGGGTCCAAAGTGTTAGCAACTTTTGACGACCCACACCTGCCTCACAGAAGGAGGGTTACTCTTTCTGGGATTGGGTGTGAATCTCAAAAGACATTCAGCAGCCTTATGACCATAACCATCACACACGGAACAATGGTGGAAGCCACCCAACTGAGTTTTAACAAGCTTCGTTGAAGTCTTGAGCACAACATCATTTACTGGTATGGATGAGGTCTCCTTAACAAAATTCATCCTTTTGAACTTTGCTGCCTTGCCGCCACTTGCGGCGATGGCTTCCTTGCGGTCGCCATCTTCCTTGGTGCGGTCGATTGACCTCGCGGCAGGATAATGCGGTAGGGAGCGCCATCTACCTTGCTAGAGGAAGTCTCTGCGGTAGGTTCATCCATGGCAATACCTTTCATCTTTGCCTTGCCAGTTTGTTTCTTAGGGTAGACATAGTTGAACTCTAGTTTCTTCTTTGGTTCTTGTCCTACATCCTTTAAAACATGATGTTTAGCCTTCGACCCTTCCAAAGTTTGCTGGGTAAATTTCTCATCTCTTTCACAACAAGATGCACATTTAAAGTTGTCATTAGTTTGAAATCCTAAGCCTTCCTTATCACCACTAGGCTTTTGGGATTCTAAGATTTGTTCCATAGTGACACGAGAATTGGTCCACTCATTAGTGATCTTTTTCAAGTCATTTATCTCAGCAACCAATTCATCATTTTTAACTTTAAATATAGCATTTTGTTCTTCTAAGAAACGGTTTCGATCAGTAAGAGGAGTCATGCTCTTGATCTGCTCCTTAAGGAGGGTGAGTTCAGATCTTAGTAGAGATTTCTCCGTCTTAAGCTGGGAAATTTCTTCAGTTGAAAGTGCTAAAGCTTCCTTCATGCCAGAAAACTTACTAATTACCTGTTCAGCTTTTGCAAACATCTTTTCTTGTTCATCGAGGGAAATTTCAAACTTGACTTGAGGTGTGGTAGACAGAACTTCCTTCACTTTGGGGTTTAGTAGAGCTTTCTTTGCTGCACTAACATCACATCTTGAAAATAGAAGATCACCATTCTTTTGAACCGGAGTTAGGAATCCTTTTTCAGCAAGTTCATCGGCCGTATAACTTATCCGTTTATGTTTTGCATTTGGTGAGCGACGACTTTTATTATCATCCTCATCATCGGACTGAACGACCAAACAAATGTGACCTTCTTCAGAATCCTCATCACTTTCATCAGAGTCTGACTCTATCCAAGTAGCTAACTCTTTTGAGGTAGAGTCTTCTTCAGCCATCATTCCCTTTTGCTTTGAATACCTTGGAGTAAAGTTACTTTTCTTCTTCATATACTCATACTTGGGAATTGGACATTCTGATGCGAAGTGACCTGGTTTCCTGCAATTAAAACAAACAAGATCTTCTTTCTTCTTGGAGAAGTTGAAGTTCTCTTTCTTCTTTGAAGGGCTGCTCCTTGAAAACCTTGTTGGAGCTTTGCTTGTTGATCCGGGTCTTGCTGTTTTTCTGAACTTTTGGAATCTTTTCACGAACATAGCAAAATCATCATCATCCATATCAAGTAAATCTGATGTGGAGATTTTTGGATCTTCTTCCTCGATCACTTCTTCCTTTTGAGCAACCAACGATAAGCTCTTTGTTTTCCCTTCCATTTCAGCAATGTTGTTAAGCTTGATATCAAAGACTTTGAGGTTGGCATAGAGGCTTCTGAGAGACATGTCATCTAGTAGCTTGGTATCTTCAAGAGTATTTCCTTTGTGTAGATATTGCGAACCAAGAGCGGCAAGAAAATTAACATTGATTTCTTTCTTGGTAAGCTTCTTTCCGAGTGCTGTATAAGTACTCACGATCTCACAATAGCGATCATAAGTGGCTCTTAGTGATTCACCGGGGATCTTAGCAAAGTTGTTGAATCTTCTTTGAATTGCAAACTTTTTGCTTTCCTTGCAAGCTTGATCTCCTTCGATGTAATCTTCAATTGCATCCCAAAGTTCTTTTGCAGTATAACATTCCATGATCTGTCGACGCTGTGACGTACTCAAGGTACTTAGAAGTATACTTTTTGCTTTCACATCCATTCCAACCAGTCTTTTCTCTTCATCGGTCCATTCAGCTTTTGGTTTCTTGATAGTCGGATTTGCACCATTGGTTTCTGGATCCGGATTAGCTTTCATTGGGAAGTATGGTCCAATGGTAAGACAATCACCAAGTTGCTCGTCCATGGAGTAGAACTGAGTTAGAATGCTGTGCTTCCATACGTCAAAATTATCTTCGTCGAATGCTTGAACGTGAGTGAAGTTAACCGTTGCTATAGTTTTCTGACTTGCCATTTTGAATCGGCACCCAAGCTGTTAAGCTTGAAAAACAGAAGTTTTATAAAGGTGTTTGCTCTGATACCACTTGTTGGTCCCAGAGACACAACAAGGGTATGAAATGAGGCTAGAGGGGGGGGGTGAATAGCCTATTTAAAATTTCAACCCTTTTTCAAAATTCAACCTTTATGCTTACACTTGAGTTTTGCGGTAGATAAATGCCACGCGGTCAAGTATAAAATGCACAGCGGAAGTTTTCGTTGAAACAAGTTAAGAGTTGTTTTTGATAAGTATAATGCGGTAGGCAGAGAGTGCGGTAGGTGAGTTTGCGGTAGGCAAATCTGCGGTAGATAGGGGTGAGGTAGGTTGAGAGATTGAAAACTTGTGTCTTAGAGGTTTTTGGCAAATGATAAGTTAGTCAGAATTTAGCTAAGACAATGAGGTAGACAAACAAACACAATTCACAATTGTTCGTAAATCTGAAAGATCAAACACTAAACGACAAACAAGATTAATATGAACAATTAAAACAAGATGAACAAGACTTAAAGTAAATTTGCAGAAAGTTAAAGTGCAGTAAGTAAATAACACAAGGATTTGGAAAGGTTCGATCTGTTAAAAGATCTACGTCCTTTACCAAGATGGTCAGTCTTGGATTTTGAATGAGGTATATATTGATTCTTGAGTACAGATTACAGAGATGAAGTATTGAATCAACACCTATTTATATGAAGTTCAAATCCTAGACTTAGACCAGTGTATCCCTAATGATTCAATCTATGTGATTTATCAATCGGGGTGCATGTGTGTGTAAAGAATCAATAGCTCTTTGGAATCTATATGATTTTAGAGCGTAATGAATCTTGTGTCAGAGGCTTGAGATTTGATCTTGAAGGTTGCTGGAGATTTGTTGAAGACTTGAAGGTTGAGTGCTTGAAGATTCGAAGGATTCTGGAAATCTTGAATATGATCTTCAATCACCAAGAATTTCAACAGCAGTTTCTCTCTTAGAATCTCAGCTATCTTTTCAATTAAGAATTCAAGGTCTATTTATAGCCTTGAATGAGAAACTAGCCGTTTGAAATGCTTGGGGTCCAAGTTGAAGGACAGTGAGCTGTTGATTTCTAATTGGAGCTCAGTCTGAGTTGTCCTTTTGTTGCAGAGTCATGGTGGTCCAACTGTACTATGGAGACAGTTGTATTCAAATTTGAAATTTGAATTTGCAACGTTCTAAACTAACCAAGGTAAGGACACACGTGTGACTATGGTTAAGTTTGAACCAACTTGAGTTTCTTCAACCATGGTTCCATGCGGTAGAGATTCACGCGGTAGGTTGGAACCATGCGGCAAGGTTAGTTGCGGCAAGCATAGTCATGCGGTAGGCGTCTTCATGCGGTAGGCAATGGACCTACCTCATTTTTCCAGACTTAGAAAAATTGAGTCCTAATCTGCTAAGCCTATTCAACTATAAGGTGGACTATTCTAAATGAAGTACAAGTACTTCTTACAATATATCCTAAAGTCCACAAAGAGTAAAATAAGGTTATGGGATCAATCAAATTAAGGTAATAGGAGTGGTTTATAATAAGCATACCCAAAAGATATCCCCACGCTTTGGACCCTTCTTGTGTGAAGAATTACCTTTATTGTTCTTCCTCCCACTAGAACCCCTGCTGTTGCTACTACTAGCAACCAAACCTGATGACTGGGTACCTGCCTTATTCCCACTCACCTTTCGGCGTAACTCTCTCGTCTTGAGAGAAGTTTTCACTTCCTCTAGAGAGATACCATCTTTATGATTTATGCACAAATCGACATAATGTTCATAAGACATAGGTAAAGATACTAAAAGTTGCAAGACTGCATTCTCATCTTCCACAACTACTCTTATATTACGCAGTTCAAGTAATGCAGAAGTAAATCTATCAAGATGATCATTTATGGGCGTACCTTCAGTCATCCTACAGTCATACAGCTTCTTCTTTAGGTATAACTTGTTGGTCAATGAATGTGTCATGTACATATCTTCCAACAGTAACCAAAGATCGCTTCCAGAGTCTGTTCCTGCAACATTGGTTAGGATCTCATCATCCAACTGTCTGACGATCTTGGCGTGAGCCTTCTGATCCAACTTCTTCAATGCCGCCGCCTCCTTCGCTGTTGCTTGCTTGTCCTTCTCTAACTGTTCTGCCGTACCTTATGTGGTGGTTTCCTTACCTTTGGGATCCTTGCGATCCCTGATTGCAATCTCCAACGGTTCCTATAAATCTTTGTCAATCAACAAAGCCTTCATCTTGATCTGCCAGAGAGAAAAACTATTCTTCCCATTGAACTCGTCGAACGAATCTGCTCCTTGACCCATCTTCTTTTTCTCTGCAGCGGAATCCCTGAACCTCCAACCACGAACCAAAGCTCTGATACCACTTGTTAGAGCAATAACAAGACTTGATAAGAAAAGTGAGCAATCACAAGAACACCGATATACGTGGTTCACCAATCTTGGCTACGTCCACGGGGAGGGGAGAGAATATTATTATCAACCTGGAGAAACGATTACAAGATCTCACTATTACTGCTACACGAATTTTGATCACAAAATTCCTAACTGTGTAACTGTAGAATTACAGAACTATTCTGAGCACTCTAATAATTTATCTGAGACAAAACAATTAACTTTTATCTAAACTAATGTCATCTATTTATACCAGTAAAGCCTATCTCAAAGTATGCAAGGAACTTGGAATTCTAATACGAAACTGACTTGAAAACCCTTCCTTCTGCGAATCTGTACTTAGCCCGAAATCCTTCTGCAGTTTGGTCTCAGGTCCGCCCGGGTTGCTACCTTGGTCCGCCCGGATCTGGTCTGGTCCGACCGGACCCCTTCCTGCACCCGCCCGGATCCTAAATGCCAATTTCCGACGTAAGATTTATGATTCGCCTTTTCTCCTAGGTCCGCCCGGGTCTTCATTCTAGCGCGCCCGGACCTCCAAGATCCGCCCGGGTCATATGTCTGGTGCACCCGGACCTATGTCTGCTCTGCCAAGGAATTGCGAAATCTTTCTGTTGCTTAATCCTTTAACTTAGCGTCCCAAATTCAAAGGCATTAACCCAACACGCCGAATCTCACCCTTACTCTTGTTTATGTCCCTCTCAGTAGATGGTTTTGGGTGGTTTCTAAGGACGAAGAAAGGGTGAAAAGATTGAAGTTATTCATAAAACAAAACTTTTTGATTAACTTATTTTACTCTTTAAATATAACTCTCTATGTTGTTGTTTTCGAAAAAAATATAATCTCTATTTCTTTCAATTTCATTAAGGGTATAAATTTAATTCATTTTTTTCTTTTTTTTCCTATACTCAAGAGCACTTCAAAATGATGTTGAGTTCCCTTCCTTCCCCTTATTTTCCATCCCTATCTACCCATTCCTTTCTCTACTTAAAAAAACTTGGGAGCATACCCTAAATATTTTGACTCTAAGTAAGGGATCAATCCACTTTAAAAATACGCAAACTGAGAGTTGACCGGTCAACAAATGGTACACGCGCATTGGAAAGATGTGTTTAAACTACATTTGTGTTCCGTAAACAAGTCCCCTTAAATAATTGTGATGTAAAGAGATAATTGCAAAATAAATCTTATATAAGGTTATTTATTGTAATTTAAATTTATATAATTTATTAATGTAAAAAAACCGTACAAGAAATTTGTTGCAATTCAAGTTTTTTTAGTCAGTCTTATGAAAAACATGTTTTACCTAAGAAATGTGTAAAACTTGTTTTACATTAAGAGATTTTGTTTAACATTAAGGGATAAAAACATCTTTTACACTAAAACGAGTGTAAAACAAGTTTTTTTTCTCAAGATTTTCACAAGTTTTTTTTGTTAGTAATTAAAAAAAAAAAAAGATATGAAGTGTATTTGCATGCCCTAAAATTTAGTCAATTTCCAGTGTTCATCCAAAAAAAAAATTACTTGATTTTTACTCTTTACCTAATTGAATAAACTCATACACTAATTATTCTCTACCCTACTTTCTCTCCCATTCTTACTCATAATATCTATTTTTTCAACTTTTTTCTTTAATTAAAAAAGAGTAATCTTATGGAAAAAGTGGTTTACTTTAAGGATTCGTAAAACGTGTTTTTGCAAAGACGCTGACACTTATTTTTAAAAACAAGCGGTGCATTTTTGTAAATATTGGCAAGCATCGTAAATGTCAGTGTTAATATTACAAAGTATCAGTCATTTGTGTTGGGTATGCTTATTATAAACCACTCCTATTACCTAGATTTGATTGATCCCATAACCTAATTTTATCTTTTGTGGACTTTAGGATATATTGTAAGAAGTGTTAAACTTCATTTTTAGAATAGTCCACTTTGATAGTATAGGCTTTAGATTGATAGGCTGAAAATTTTCTAAGTCTGGAATTTTAGTGGTCAAGACCTTGACCGTGAATTCACTTGACCGTGGTAGACCACCTGACCGTGGAAGACCACTGGACCGTGAATCACTTGACCGGAAGTCAGTGACCGTGAAGCTTTGTGGCATATCTTGACAGGTCACATTTGACTCCTCGACCGCAAATGCCCTTAGGCATATTGACCGCAAGAGTCTCGACCGCGAGTCTCGACCGCAGATGAGCAGAAGTTCAAGAACCCAAGTATGTTCAAACCTAACCATGGTCACTTGTATCAAACTATGGTTAGTTTAGAACGTTGCAGAACTTGGATCCCAAGTAATTCAAATTTGAAATTCATCTAAGTGGGACCACCTCTTATCTGCAAAAAGGACAAACTCAGATTGAGCTCCAATCAGAATTCAACAGCTCATTGTCCTTCAACTTGGAGCCCAAGTAAATCCAACAGCTATTTTCTCATTCAAGGCTATAAATAGCCCTTAAGTTCTTCATTGAAAAAAAGCTGAGATTCCAAGAGAGAAATTGCTGTTGAAATACTTGGTGATTGAAGATCATACTCAAAATTTCCAGAATCCTTTGAATCTTCAAAGAACTCACCTTCAAACCTTCAAAGATCTCCAGCAACATTCAAGTCATCTCAAGCCTTGTAACACATAAGATTCTTTAGGCTCTAAATCATATAGATTTCAAAGAGCTTCAGATTCTTACACACACTCACCCCAATTGATCAATCACTTAGATTGAATCAAAAGGGATACACTGGTCTAAGTCTAGGATTTGTTCTTCATAGAAAGTAGGTGTTGATTCAATACTTCATCTCTGTAATCTGTACACTCAAGAATCAATATATACCTCCATTCAAAATCCAAGACTGACCATCTTGGTAAAGGACGTAGATCTTTTTAACAGATCGAACCTTTCCAAATACTTGTGTCGTTTTACCTTTCTGCAAATTTACTTTCAAGTATTGTTCATCTTGTTCTTCATTGTTCATATTAACTTTGTTTGTCGTTTAGTGTTTGATCTTACAGATATTCAAACGTATTGTGAATTGTGTTTGTTTGTTCTCCACATTGCCTAAGTTAAAATCTGACTAACTTATATTTTGCCAAAACTTCTAAGACAACAACTTTCAATCTCTCAACCATCTGACCACAAATCTCTTGACCGCATTTATATTTGACCGCACTTACCCTGACCGGACTCACTTGACCGCAACTGGGTTGACCGTGAGTTCTGGTGTTAGAGATTTTGTCAAACAACTCTACCTTATTTCCATCGAAAACTTCCGCTGTGCATATTACACCTTGACCGCACGGTTTATTACTTGACCGCAAAACTCAAGATTGTAAGCACTTGGTTGAATTTTGAAAAAGGGTTGAAATTTTAAGTAGGCTATTCACCCCCCCCCCCTCTAGCCTCCTTTCATACCCTTGTTGTGTCTTTGGGACCAACAATTTGGACCGACGCTTATAAACACTATCATTGGCACTTTTCAAAAGTGTCAGTGATAGTGTTAAAAGTGTCAGCCATTACACTGGCACTTATAAACATTGATACTGACACTTATCAAAGCTGCTAGCGGTAGTGTCAATAAGTGTCAGTGTACATGGCTGACACTTTTTAACACTAACACTGACACTTACGCTAAGCGACAGTTATTTGTAAAAATGACACTACGTGTTTTGAAACAACTTCACTTTTATTACATAAATGCCATCGCGCCATTTTTAAAAAGGAGTTTTACGTTAACTTAGCGTAAATTACGATTTTTTCAGTTTCTCACATTAGAAAAACAAAGATTCACTCCGTCTCATACTTATTGCTATTAAATGGGAGTGCACCGGGATTAATAAAATATATTGGAAAAATAAGCATTGTGAGTGGGTAAGAGCGAGAAAATAAATTAGTGGATAATTGTTGTGAGTGAATAAAACAGAGAAAAATGAATATTTTTGGTAAGTAGCAATAAGTATTAGACGTCCAAAATGAAAATAATAAGTAGCGATAAGTATGAATGAGGCAGATGGAGTAGACATGCCCGACCGGTTCATTTGAACCGGCGGTTTTGGAACCGGCCGGAACCGGCAAAACCGGCGAACCGGAACCGTTGGAAATAATCTGAACCATGAACCGCCGGTTCACGGTTTTGTAAGGTTTATTGGCGAAAACTGGCGGTTTGAACCGGCGGTTTGGACTGACGGTTTGAACCGGCGGTTCATGAGTCTGTGCCGTTAGTTTCATGACCGTTGGAAGAATTGAATGTGGGCCGTTAGATTTCTGGATTGTGACCGTTGGTTGGCTAGCGGCTGTTCCACGCGCCTGTGTTGTCACAGTGCTTAAATGCTAGCCGTTTGAAACTAGACGTTATGTTTCTAACGGCTAGGACTAATCTGCAAACAAAAAAAAAAAAACTTCCAACCCCATTTAACTATAAACCCCCCCCTCCTCACTATTTTGTCACACAAACTTACAAAATCTCTCTCTCTACTCTATTAATCTCTCTACAAACCCTCTTGTGAACTTCGTTACTTTTTTCGTTAAATTTCTGACGAAAATCCTTTTTTTTTTTTTTAACTGTCAGCCTATTTTTTTCCCATTTTAGTCCTTTTTCTCTCATCATTTGGTAACTATGGAGGGAAATTTTAGTCAAAGAGATGGAAAAGGTCACGCTAATGATGAGTATGAGGCATTTAATCCATTTCTTTCAATGAGTACAATGCCAATGAAGTGATTCGCAACGTAGAAGAGGGTGAAGGTGATGATGACATTCAAGAGATTGAACGTCCATTCATTTCACCAACCCCACCCACCCAAGAAAGTTATGAAATTGATCAACAATCAATGGGTGGAGGTGGAAGGGGACGGGAATGAGGTAGAAGCGGTGGTGGACGCGGACGCGGACGGGGACAGGGAGGAAGGGAGTCAAAATCCGATATAATGACGATACATTACACAAAAAAGCCCGTTCCCAATAATGAAGATACGTTCATACTTGAATGTAACTATTGCACGAAGACTTATCCTTTCACCAAGGGTGGTGGATATGGTACCGCTAAAGGCCACTTGAGTAGGAATCATCCCGATAAATTGGCTGCGGTGGAAAAGTTTCAAACTCAACTACAATTCACACCTCAATCTTCTCAAGGTACGTCTTCTACTACTTTATTCAAATTTAATACGACTAATTATAGAAAAGGTTTAGCCAAATTAGTTAGTGGGAAAGGTCTTTCATTTAGTTTTGCTAGAGACAAATTATGGAAACTTTTTGCAAAACTTTGTTTAAATCCCTCCGCCCAAAGAGTACCACGTCAATCTCTTACACGTGATGTTGCTACGGTTTGGAGGGAGTATAAATTTAAATTGATTCAATAATTTTCAAAAATGGATAACAAAGTTTCAATTTGTTCGGATATTTGGAGTGGTCTATGGCAACACCATCATTATATGGGTGTTACATGTCATTGGGTCGACAAATCATGGACAATACAAAAACGATTAAATTCATTTAGGGATTTTGATACTCAACATAATGCTACAAATAATGCAAACAAACTTCTCACCATTTTGAACGAGTATAATTTGGTAGGAAAAGTTTATTCAATTGGTTTTGATAATGCAAGTGCTAATACGGCTAGTTTACCCGATTTAATTACATATTGTCAACCTTCTATTGGTGGGAAATATTTTCATATTAGATGTATATGTCATATTTTAAATTTATGTGTTCAAGATTTTTTAAGCGCCATGAGTCCCACGATTACTCTCATTAGAGATGCTATTAGTCATATTGATAGATATGCTTCAATTCAAAACAAATGGCTTCGATTTTGCAAGAGCAAAGGTGTGAAGGAAAGACGATTTGCTCCCGATGTGTCGCATAGATGGAATTCCACCTATAGAATGTTGTCTCAATCTATGGATTACAAGGATGAAGTTTGTGCATTTTTGACAAGTGTAAACTATCGGGAGCCAATATTTTCATTTCAATTGGATGCTTGTTCCAATGTGTTGGAAATTTTGAAGGTGTTCAAAGATTCTACCGTTGAGTTGTCCGGTATTTATTACCCCACTTCAAATGTTGTTTTGGATCATTGCATAAATGTTGCAATGGTTTTTAGTGAATTTTGGGATGATCCTCAAGCGGGTGTTGCTATGAAGCAAATGAGGGAGAAATTGGTTAAGTATTTTAAGGAAATACCAAACCTTTTTTTGGTAGCTAAAGTTTTTTATCCAAGAATTCGATTGAACGGTTTAGAAGATATGTTAAGATTATATTATGATAATTTGTATCATGATCAAGATGAAGGGGCTCACTATGATGTAATTGTTGGTATTAAAAAAGGGATTGAAAAGGATTTAAGTGCTCTTTACAAGGAATATCAAACCACTTCCGATCCTCAAAGTGGTGTTGATCCTATTAGAAGTGGTGGTGGAGTAGATGTTGGATGTGGAATTGGTTGACTTGGAAAAAATAATTGGAGAGATAAAGTGTATGGCACGAACAAACGTCCTAGGGCTCCCACTTCTAACACGCCCTATGAACTAGAGCAATATCTTGGGACTACTTTTGAAGCATTTGGAGATAATTTCAACATTCTTAAGTGGTGGTAAAAAAGAGTAACAACATTTCCTACACTTTCAAGAATTGCAAATGAAGTATCAAATGTGTGTTGGAGATTCTTATAGGGCGGAAATTCGGGATCAAGAAAAAAAATGGTCTAGTGATGAAGATGCATATTTTGATGGGCCTATAACTATTGAAGATGGTTCACCTTCGGTTAATGAAGGTGAAAATGTACCGTTAGCTTAGTTTAGATCGTTAAGTTTTAATTTTAATTCAATTGTAATTTAGTATTTAGGATGAGATAAGGCTCCTAAATGTCCTCCCTTAATTATAAAATGGCAAGGTTGGTTGTCCCCCTCCATATAATTTTAAATTAAATTAATAAAATTTTAAGGGTACCGTCCCTTTTTTTTTTTCTTCTATTCAAGTTTATTTTTTTTAATTTTTTTTTTTTAAGTTTCTGTAATTCTGTTGGCTACTGCCTTAAAAATAAAATAAAAAATGGGCGAAGTGGGCTTAGGCGGTATGGGCCAAGGCCTTAGGCCCATTTCTTGCAGATGGAAAAAAAGGGGCTGGGGCGGGCCGTGGGCTGGGCCGCTGGGGGAGTGGGCCAAAGAGCGGGGGGGGGGGAAAAAAGACGAACCGCGATGAACCGGTGAACCGGCGGTTGAACCGTGAACTGGAACCGTGAACAGTATATAGACGGTTTAGGCTTTGGGTGAACCGTGAACCGGCGGTTCAGGTGAACCGGGCATGTCTATATTTTAATTTTAATAAATTATTTTCTTATTACGTCAACATTATTGTAATTATTTTATTGTGTATTTTTTTATATTACTAAGTAGGGGTGTTCACGGTCCGGTCCGGTCCGGTTTTTGTCTAAATTTCACAAAACCGGGACCAGACCAAAAGTGCGGTTCTGTAAAAATTTAGAACCAGGACCGGACCAATACTTTTCAGAACCGATGTCATTGGTCCGGTTCTATTAATCCGGTTCCGGTCCGGTTCTACGGTTCTACCTATATACAAATTTTTTCACTCAAAACAATACATCTGTAAGCCAAAAACTAAAATAATTGAACATAGTGGTCTCAGCTCTCAACAATTCAAAGTCAAACCACATGAAATATTAGGTGCAACTGCAACGCATGAAATTAATTATATGAGGAAAAAACAAACATTTTTTTTTGCTTAAATTATAAAATTAATGAAACACTTTCAAAAAAACAACTGTGTATATATAATACTATAGATATCAAAGATAGAAACAAGTACTACTGTACGGCAGGATCCGTCATCTTGGCAGGAATTCTTTTAAAATTGGGAACCTACGGCTTATATATATATATATATATATATATATATATATACACACACTTTTATATATATTATGAATATATATTATGAATATATATATTATGAATATATATTATATTATATATGAATGATTGGTCCGGTCCGGTCCAGAACCGTGTATATTTTTTAAAAAACCAGGACCGGACCAATTAACCGGTTCTAGAGGATTTTGGAACCAGAACCGAACCAACGCTATTTGTTCGGTCCGGTTTTTATTGGTTCGGTCCGGTTCTATTGGTCCGGTTCCTACATTTTTTTGCACAGCCCTATTACTAAGGGCCCCAACTTTCGTATTTAGCATATGGTTCCTATTTAACCCGCGAAAATAAACTGGTTGTGACGGGCTAGACCCGTTCCAACCCACAAACACGCCTTAACCCGACCCGACCCGCTCGTTTGACGGGCCTTGGGACGAAAGGATCCTGTTTGACAGGCCTTGGGACGAAAGGATCCTATTATAAAATTCCCATATACGAAAGTATGATATGTGGTCCGAGGAACACATTGTTCGGGAATGGTGGGAGAAGGAGAAATTAGCAACTCGGTCAGCTCGATTAGTGCGGATCTCAGCCCTAGGTCCCTAACTGTTCTGAACTCAATAAGAAAATCTTCGTTCCTCTGCCACGTGGGTAATCCCTAAGCGCATCTCTAAGATGCCATCAATTTTGGACGGATACAACGATTATGGAACCGTCCATTTCCTCCACCGGTAGCAGCGGTGTTTGCCGGCGGATCGGATCGCTATGGAAGTTGCTGTCCTCCGTCTGTTATCTGTCATATTGACGACAACAGTACCGCATACTTTAGCAGGTGCGCATCCCTAGCTTGTGATTTTGTATCTTTCATTATGTGTAATTTTATACTTATGTACTCCTCTTTCCCAAAATGATTTTCTCATCTGCCATTTTTCATTGTCCCAAAAAGTTCTTATTTCTACAATTTAGGCTTAAATGTTCATAAACACAACCTGCCTAGTGAATCATTAGTTCTTATCCTTAAAAAGTATGAATAGTCAAATGTGAATATCATTTATTTTGGGACGGAAGGAGTATATAGAAGAGTTTGTTTGTTTTTTTTTTTTGCTAAATTCATTAACGGAGAGTTGAAAATCGTGTTTTTAGAAGAACTGCATTTAAAAATTATGAAGTATAATAGCTTGGATATGCAAAATGCAACACTTTTCTCCTCTGTATACCTTTTTGATGATAATGTCAATGCAATGTATGGGAGCTTGAAATCTTCTTCTTCTTGTAATAACGATGCTAACTGAATTCAACTTGCGATTTTGGTTATGCTCATACGTTGTGGCAAGAATGACCTTGTTTATGTTACGAGGTGGCTTTCTGAAGCAGTTTTGAACAACCATTTGTTGCAAGCAGTTAGACATACGCCCCGCGTCCCACCCGAATTAGGATTTTTGGGTTGGACACGGGGATTAAGCAAAAAGTGTTAGTGGAGTAGGTGTTGTGAGCATTAAAAGTGAAGTAGGAGAGAGAAAGTGGGGTAGAGAATAATGAGTGGAAAGTTGCTGTGAGTGTGAATGTGGGTCCCATCAAATAAAACACTTCTATTTTTGGGTTGTCCTAATTCGAATGATACATCCAAAATGGAAATTTGTCCTAATTCGAATGATACATCCAAAATGGAAATTTGTCCTAATTCGAGTGGGACGGAGGGAGTATATGCTTATGTTAGTTATATTATTAGTACTCACTCCGTCCTAAAACAAAAAAAATCAGATTAGCGTTTGATCATGAGCAAATTTGAAAACTTTTTGGTCATTCATTTTGGGACAGAGGTAGTAAGATTTTTCTCATTCGGAGAAAACCTGGTTTTTCTTGTGGAAGGACACCTCAAAATGTATTTTATCTCATAAGCAGAGAATTTTATTTTCTCTTCTTTCTACTTTTCCTTACTAAATCTCTGAAATGATAAAGTGCAATAATTTTGTTTCTTTGTTAATTGATCAGCTAATGGCCCTAACAATTGACTGAAGTTTTGAATTTATGCCGATTTTGTTGAAGTTGATGGTCTCTTCTTCCTCTCCCCAATGTGTAGCAAGTGCACGTTCAAGGTGCTAATATGTGGTTACAAATCAGAATGCATTCTTGCTTAAAATTCTATTCAACAATTATTATCTATGGGGTGAAGACGGGTCAAGTCACCTAGGTATTCAATACCATGCTTATTAGCCGACCATGTCCATAATTCTTTGAGGCTAGTCATTACATGAGTGTGTGGTTGATCCTAAATGAAAGTTGTTATGTTGTTCTGAAGGTTACTTTTGGATGTATGGGGAATATGGTTGTTAATTTTCACTTCAACTTAACTCGATTTATGTTGTGTTGATTAATTACAAAATCACGGTTCTTGACACGGGTATATTTTTATTGGATTTTTAAGGAAAACCAATATGATGCATGAGGTTTGGGATATCCAACTTGATTGCGTTACTTTTTGGAACTGTTGCTCACGCAGTTCATCCCTCTTCGGACTCGAGCAATAGATCTGTTTCCTTTAGTCTATGATGTCATGTAATTATGTTCATGGAGGATGCAAACGAGTCTGAACTGAAATAGTTTCCTTATTGATGGCCATTCATAGGCAATTAGAGGAGTAACTTCTTTGGGTTATGTAGGATTATCCTCTGTTAAAGTTTAGCCCAAAATGAATTATGCTATACTTGTGCGAGAACCGCGATCCGTCGTGAGCACGAAAAGTTTCACGTACGAACTTGAATGTTCATAATGACAAAATCTACGCGTTAGTTATAATAGAGAGTCGCCTTCTCCGTTTTGATGAGGACAAATGGTTAAGGAAAAAAAACAAAAAAACTTGAAGGCAAGACTATGTGGTTTTGGGGTCTGATTACATAATAGACTGAGAAAGTGTTATGTTAGGCACCCAATTCTTCTAATCGCTGATCGATTTGACCGATCTTCCTAATGTGATGTGTGTGGGTAAGCATGCAATAGAGTGTGTTCTACGGATAGGGCTGATAAACGTCCCGAGTTGCTCAAGCTCGACTTGAGAAAGATCGAACTCGAGCGAGCTGGAGGTATAACTCGAATCGAGCTCTCGAACAAATTTTAAGCTCCTTTTGTATGTAGCCGATCGTGTTCGACTCGTTTGGTCGACGAGTCTCGTTCGCGACCGATTTGTTTCGAGCTCGGCCTGTTAAGCTTGTTAAAAGCTCGAGTGTCTTTGTTCGGGATCATCTTGAACTCAAGCTCGACTTCATAAGCTCGTTAAGATAAGATCATCTCGTTTTTACGTGTTTGATAATTACTTGAACTCGAGCTCGATAAGACTTGCATTTGAGCTCAACCCAAGTAAGATTTCTCGGAGAAAATTCTAAGCGAGCTCGAGCTCATTAAGGCTCGATTTCGATATCGACTCGAGTTGCTCGCGAGTAGCACGAAATTCTATTCGACTCGAGTTCGGACAATCAAGTGTGGCTGAACTTTTTTTCTTTTTTGATAGAAAAAGAGGCTTGTATTAAGAAGAAGGTCAAAATACTAAAGGAGAGACAAGAAGTCCATCTACAAGGAGAAAAAATAAAATTACATAGCTACATCTCTAAACTAGAGCAACTCTCCATTCTCTTAAATCATTTAGCGATAATCATTTTAAAGCACAATTAGCATAAACCCGGACTCTAACGCCACCACTTTATCCCACAAAAGATGCCTCGGTATACAATAAGGTATAAAGATCCTCCATTCCTCTCCATCCAAATGCACCGACAAACAACAAATACCCCACAATTCCACAAACTATACGCATGTGAAGAAAGGAAGATGTATCGTTTGGACTCATCCAAGCTTCTCATGCCACCTCTAATGGACAATTCCAAAGATAACGAGCTAAGCTACAATGAAGAAATAGATGATCATGTGTTTCCTTAAACTCTATGCAATTCACACACCACCAATAAGGCGAAAGACATTTACACGGCCTTTGAATGTGAAGTTTGTCATTTGAGTAGTATATTAAGCAATAACATATTAAAATCCACATAAATGCCCGAATCTTGAAGGGAGATTTAAACCTCCATACATACAAAGAGAGAGGAAAACAAACAGGGTTTGGACTCCGAATCAAGGATGTAAGATAAGATTTACAAGAATAGTTTCTTGAGCCCTCCAAACACAAATACGAGAATCCTGCTTATCATACAAACAGGCATGGGACAAAAAAAGAAGATGACCAACATTAGTACACTCTCTATCAGTCAGATTCCGAAAGAAGTTTGCTCGAATATGAACTCAAGGAAAACTCGAACTCAATATGTTTTAAATGAACTTGATCCCGAACTCACAAAACTCGACTCGGCTTGACTCATTCCTATCTACGGGTCTAACCTAATGAATAGTTTAAACCATACAACTTTGGCAAACCCTAAATAATACGGAGTATAAGAATGCTTAAGTAAGCAAATATAAGAAGCCTGTACATGCTTCTAAACATATAAATTACGAACCTATATTAATCAATGCATCATCAACAACAATGCTAAGCAAGAATAAAAAAAATATGGAGGGAATTTTATCTAACATTTTGGTTCATAGGAACTTCAAGTCTTCCGTCTCTTACTTTGATGGTATTCGTGGTTTGTTTGGCACATAACAATGGGTATATGGGAATGGCCTTACCCATTTCTTAACAATGGATCAGTAAAACCCACTCGTCATCATGAAATTTTGATAGCCATGAATAATGGGTATTTGATACCTGTAGGAAACAATACCCAAACTTATCTTGTATAGTATGTACACGAAACAAATGTATGTGTACATAGGAATAAGATGCACGTACATGCATTCGGGCCTTTTCTTCTTTACCATCCACAATTTTTGAGAATCTTGGTGGACACCGAGTCAGAGTGTGCGACTCTTTTCTGTTTGCAAACATGTGTACACGGTCAAAGAAGTGACTGATCGATGTGCAAATGTGGCTACATATACCCATGCTTCTCTTTTCATGCATTAATATATCTATTCTTGAGTTTGGTTCATTTTTGAAGAGATCAAGCCCCAGTTTTACGGGTTGAATTTTCTTGTTCACCCTAAGCGGCACATTATTTTAAAGTGCTACAAGTCTGAGATGTATAAATTTGAAGCCAATTTTGAATTATGAAATTAGTCTGGGTTGATCTCTCAGTAGCAGTAGTTTTTCTGTGACTAAATTGAGTGATTCATATTTCCTAATACACTGGCTTAGTACCATCTACGTATTTGTATTCCCTTAGACTACATCATACACATCAGTTCATTACCTTCTCTTAGAGACGAAGTCATAAAAATCACAGTACCATACTGCGGGTCTTTCGGTGGCTCTCATATTGTGTCAATATTACCAAAATTTTCAATCTTTGAGCAATTTTGTTTCTTGTTCCCTTATAAAAATTGATTATGGACGATCTATTAAATTTCATATGTAGTGCATATGGCATATTTGATTCATGACAACTAGATCCTATTGAGATGTGATCCTTTAAGAGGCAGCATGGTTATTGCTGCAGCTTGTAGATGTTCTGATTCTAATGAGTATCTTTATAAGTGTTAATAAATTCATACTCCAGTTCTTTCCAATACGAGTTCTTGACTTCCCTTTTGAAATAGGTTTGTCACTGTGATTTGCTTGAAAATATGAAGTAGTATTGCAATAGAGGGGCAGCATCAAATTACCCAGCCCACATCATCTAATCAGATTTTTGCGGCCCGTAAATGTCTCTGTTTAGTTTTGGTACGGGGGAACTTAAAACTTTAGTGGATAGGCCGATAGGGATAGAAATTGTATTTTCGATGACACAGCCCACTTAGGCCTTTTAAGGTTTCCCCTTCCTATATAAATGATGTTAGGGCACCAGAAACTCTTGTTCGCTGCCTCTCAATCATCTACTCCATGCGGCCGCAGCCCTCATCTCAAATCGTCCTCAAATTTGTGGTCGCATGTTCCCTGATGATCTCCTTTTCCGATTGATCAAGGCTGAGTTGGCTGGGAATTGCTGCGATGCGGTAACTTATAATTTTCAATCACTCTATTAGGGGCCTATTCCATTTTTTCTTATCAAGTGTATACAATTTTCCGGATTCACACACACACACACAAACACAAATGTGACCTTTATATGGATAAATTTGCAAGGATGCATATTTAACTTTCTGTTTTTACTGATAAGTTTTGCTTTTGAACATGTAATTGGATGATTTGATATCTAGGACACTGATCTGGTTGGGGGTAATGGTTTCTGTGAATTGTTCTCTCATGGTTAGAAGAAATACAAAGAAGCTATTTTACAAATTGTAATCAGACAGATTTAGCCTATATTTCCTTGAATTGTACTGATATGGGTATCGAGAAATTGCTCTCACTGTTCAAATAAATGTAAAATCTGATTGATATTCCTTCCGGGTTTAGGCGTGGGGTTCAGATCTGCAGGGTAGTCTCTATCTGTGTGAATATTGTCATTTTTTAATCTTGTTATTAGTAGGGCAGTGACTCAGCGGATGAGACTGGCCCAGGGATCCCATTCCAGATCGCTTCTTTGCTATATGATGTAGCTTAATTGAGAAAGTAGCCTGAAAGATCTTTGATACATTATTACATTTAGGAGAGTGAATGATGGATTGCACTATCCACTTATTATGTCAAAGCCCGTCAATAAATACATAAAATGATTTTAGAAGCCGTACTTGCCATATTTTGATATCATATGGAATGAGAATGCCTACAAAAAAATCGTTTAAATGAATGGTCATTGTTGGTGGATACTTTTAGCTTTAGCTGGTATGGAACATTTGTTTTCTCGCATGTTGTGACCATGCTTTCTGCTTCTGAAAACATGAAAAATCGATGCATTTATGTGTGATGTTACTCTACATTGCCTTGTCATTTTATTCCATTTGTGGTCATGTTTGTGTTCCTTGTTTGTGTAGTATGTGTTTATAGGGATTTCATGTTCTTCTTTATAAGCAACTAATTATTAAATGGAAACATTGCCATTCATCTTCAATTCTTTTAATTCTCTTATTCCGGTTTTCTCGCAAGTGATTTGCTCCATCTTATTTATTTTCTACCAAGTAAGTCCTGCTGGAATTTGGCTCAAGTTCAAGAAGGAATCAACATACATTGTCTCACGTGATTCATGAATGTGGTTCATGAATGCGATAGTTGGGTTTCCAATGAGAATTTCGGTATTTGTCTATTGGGATAAGGCTTGAACGAAGAGATGTCTTGTGCCTATAAATAGACACATATAGAAAGAGTTCAAGTGTGCCTGTGGTGCCAAGAGTGACTCCCTTTAGGGAAGAGTAAGGTAGAGAGATGTGTACATTCATGAAGGAGTTGTAGAATATTGTGAGAGTATTCAAGAATGTTGAGAAGGATGTGACTCCCTCCATTCTTATAATACGGTTGTGTTAAGTGGTGTGTCTTTTCTTGTTTCTTGATTAAAACTTGTAGTGTTGCAATCATGATGACGTTAGCCCATTGATGTTGGGGTGAACCACGTTACATCTTGGCTTATTTATTCTTTCCATCATATTGTTTGTGTCCAAATTAATAGTGTAGCAGAGCCTAATTGTTGGTGTGCATGAGAACCGGTTCCGCGCGCTCAACAAGTCCATTTTTTATGTTAGCTTGGTGGAAGTTGTAGATTCTTGGATGTGGTACCTAGATGTGCAGTTGTGAGAATTATGTCATGGCTTTGGCGACACTTCAAAAATAATATTTAATCTGCTAGGATCCCGAGATCCATCATAGGTATCTGTGATGGAATCTAGATGATCAACCAGATTGAGCAGTAACAGGTCTTTGTTAGATAATTGGTGGGTCTCGGGATGGACAAGTAAAAGTAGCCAACTTTTGGAAAGCTTTGAACTTTGGTACTGTTTTCTCTATCCATGGCCATTTCTTGTTATATTAGTTTGTTGAAGATCTTGTACACAATGCTTGCGCCAGCGTACGACTATACTGATTAATAAATTATACTCCCTCCGTCCCAAAATAATCTTCATACTTTTTTCGCTGTTATTGCGAAGGAACTTTGAGCATTAATTTTAGATTGATTTAATTGTCCTGATGGAAATCTAAAACTTGTTATTGATACATCATCAATAATACTATCAATACCAAGTTTTAGATTCTCATTACGACATTATATCAACCTAAATTTATTGCTCAAAGTTCATTCGCAATAGCAGCTAAAAAATTATGAAGATCATTTTGGGACGGAGGGAGTAATCTTTAATTTCTAAAATGTGAATTATGTATTTGCTCTGTGAGCATTTAACTTGTGTAGTTTCCTGAATCGGGTGTTAGGAGAGAGCAAGCCGATGAGGAGTGGAAAATTAGCAGCTGTTTGAAATGCATACGGTCTTAGGAGCAATCTCATAGCAGAGGCTACTAGTTAGCTGTACAACATTCTATAGATAGAAACTACTCCGTCCTTGTTTCCTGTTAAACTGATAGCATGTTTTCTAGCTTCTCTTTATCCGCTCTACTATTTTGGGTTTGCAAATATATTTTTCGTTTTTGTAGAGAGGTTGGGGTTTGTGCTCATCAAGAGAAGGCTCTATTTGCTATAATAAACATGGAAAAGGAAAGTGAAATCCACTATAACATTGAAATGACACTTATTAAAGATGCTTTTCTGGAAGTAGTTGCATCATATGTGCACATGAAGGACGATCGAAGGTGTTAATTACCCTACAAAAGCGTAAAATTATAACTGAAAACAATGCAAACTGGACACCATAAAATGACTGTCACAAGATCCTAATTTCAACGACTTCTGCCCTGCAATTGTTTTCCATGGTGACCAAAATGATAAGAACTTGATTATGCCTTTCTAAGGACTGTAAAACTTGTTTTTTGTTTTTTTGTGGCCCACCTTTATTACGTAGTCAATTTTGTTCTGTTTTTTGTTATAATTAACCTGCTTCAAATGTATACTAACAGCTGGCTCTACCATGCTTGTATACAGTTCATGCTGCAGAAAGGGTCAGTAATGAGTTTCCTCGAGGTGCGGATAAGCAATTCCCTTCGCAAAAGCAGCGTCTTTTGGGTGCTCAGTGGCAGTTTCGTTGGGTGCTCTTTGGGAGTCTTCGTCATGCATATCACATATCACATCATGTGGTGGATTTCACTTCATTACTTCTCCACCTGTAAGATTTCATGAACTTTCTCTCAATTAATTCTCAACTAATGCTTGCTTTGCCTGTAGATTATGAAAACTTAAATGAGTACTTTGTAATTTAAGCTTGATGTTTGACTACACATGCATGAATACATTTCTAGTCTCTTTTTCTTTTTAAAGGATTATCAAAAGGAAGAGGGGAAAAAGTGGGGCCCTTGTATATTTTTTTTTGCGAGTTGTGTATAGAGTAACGCCTGCTTTGTACTTATCCCTGTGAACGAAAGTGGTAACCACCTATTTAATTATGATTATGCGAAATTTGACTCAATATTATTGACAATATTTAACCCTGATTTTATATGATACCTAAATTTTGTTACAAATTCTAGGAATACAAATTCAAATTGTGACAATCTTGGATCAAAAATCACTTATTACATACTCCCTTATGCCCAAAAAAAATCTTGCATTTCCTCTTTTTGTCCATCCCAGCAAAAGAGTCACATTTCTAGACAAGAAAATAATTCTAGTGCAATTTTAGAAAGGTGCCAACAAGTAATGCTACATCCTTAAAAAAGTGTGTAGTGTACATGGCGGACATTCCTATGAGACGCAGAGAGTAACTCGCTATCTATATAAACTCGAGACGATTAGCAACATTAAAAAACTTGAACCCACTTTTCCCCTCTTCTTGTGTGATTAACATCCAAAGGCCGCTAGTTCTTGGAAGACTCATCTCTTTTTGTGAACTTGAGTCCATTTGCCCCCTCTTGTTTAATTAACAACACCAAAAGACTGATAGATCTTGAAAAATTCAACTCTATTTTTGCTTCAAGGCTGCTAAGTTTAAGACGAGGACTATCCAATCAAAAACCGGTATTGAATCTGATGTATACTGTTGATCTTTCTAATTGCTGTTAGTCTTGTTTGATTTCCTTTTAGATTTTTGTTAAAAGATCTTTCACTTCTCTTGCATTTCTGTTGACATCACTTTAAATCTGAATAAACTTGAAGATCTGTAAGGCGTTTGATTTTAAAAACAACGATCTAGGTCGTAAGGTTGGGTTCAGAGTCTTCCTAAATTTTAATCAAGACCATTATCAGTTCGAATGCATGATATCTTGATGTTGGGGCAACGGATCTAGCTTGCATGTTGATTCTATTTGTTATCATCACTGGATCTGTCTAAATAAGAGTGTTGCCACACAATTTTTTAGATGAATATAATTTTATTTTGTTAGGATTCAAAAATTTGTTATATAATTGTAATAACAGTTTATTTTGCGCCAATAGAAAGCTAGAATGGTGTTCCTTTTCTTTATTTTGCAACCTTCAAGAAACGGTCTTTCCGTCTTGCAGTAAAGAATTGAATATATCCATGGAGTAGACTAAACTTGGTTGAAAGGGCTAATTTTTCCTGGGGAGGTTGGGGCTTTTTGATTATCAATGGATTCAGGAGTTACACTAAATCTATAAGAAAACAGTTTTCTGATTACTTTCGGATATTGAGCAATGATTGCTTCTTATGAATTTCATGATTTCATTATTTAGTTTGATTTATTATGGGATACATGCTCCCCAAAGATTAAAATGTCAAAGGAGATGTTCATCTTTGGTGGGCCAAATAGCATTTAACACCCCCCCCCCCCCCCAAAAAAAAAAAAAAGAGAGAGAGAGAGAGAGAATCCACCCAATTCCACTTTGCATCCAAGTTTGAAAAGTCGGTCTGTTCATTACTTTAATTTTCAAATTGTCCCACTTTACCCCTGATACTTATGTAAACGTCCCACTTTACCCCCTGGTCAAGTGCATGTCAGGGGGTAAAGGAGAACAATTTGGAAATTGAAGTACCAAACAAACCGAGTTTTCAAATTGGGGTGCAAGGTGGGATTGGATGGACACTTTGGGGGGGGGGGGGGGGAGGGGATAAACGCTATTCGGCCTTTTTGGTGGATGGACGCCATTTCTTTTTCAAATTAGTGGGAGTGAATATTCCAATAAATAATATCCAGTAAATTCTTATGTCTGTCAAGAAACTTAACCGAGATCTCATTTCAGCTAATCCTAACTGTGACCTAAGAGGGACCGACAAGTATGTCATACTTTGTTCTTCGTTTCAGAAGGAGGAGATTGAGATGATATGTAAAGAGTCTAGGTAGTTTCTGTTAGAAGCATCTTGCTATACAGATTTTCCACTTCTGGAACTCAAGGGAGTTCTTTTTTGCTCAAACTATATACTCTTGTTCCATGTTTGGGTTAAAATTTCATTTTGCCGTCCTTATACTTGCTTTGCTAATAATCACTGGTGTTATATTTTCTCTGGGAAGTCTAGTTAAAAGCTGGCATTGTGTATCACTTGTAAATTGGAGTTGATAAATATATACTCCCTCCGTCCCGCTCGAATTAGAATTTTTGGTCAATTTAATTATACTTTAACCAATAATTTGAAGAAAAATAATTATCTTAATAAAAATCTGAAAATAGTTATTGAACTTATTAGTAACCATGATACAACAACTTTTAAATTTTTATTAGCATCGTTATTTTTCTTTAAATTATTGGTCAAGTTATAATTAAATTGACCAAAAATCCTAATTCGAGTGGGACGGAGGGAGTAGATATACAAATTGTGTATCACATTCATACTTGCTTACAATGGCCACCGTTCACCTTGAACCAGTGAAAAAAGGAAGCTTGAAGATGTCCAGCAAAGCAAGCAGTAGCAGGAGAAACAGAAGGAGATTACCTGAAGGTGCCCCTGACCATGATTGGTCAAAACTTCCCCTTGACGTTCTGGGAACCATTGTAACAATGCTCGGAACTCTGACCGATTCCTGCCGCTTCGGTGCAGTATGTCGGTCATGGTACCAGGCAGAAGTCGAAACCCGTCCCAACAGAAGGACGGTTAAAAACAATGAATTGCCTAGGCTAGTTGTTCCCGAGGGCGGCGATATTATAAAGGCTCGCAGAGGTATAAATCAAGAAACTGCTATTGATGTTGATATCGATATTGATATTGATGAAGATAGGAGATCGTGTGGTTCATCTCATGGATGGTGGATCTCAATGGATATTAAATCCACGTGGTTTACTCTTTTGAACCCATGCTCGAATATGATGGTTGATGTGCCCGTGGCGATGAAGGATGCAATTAATCTCGAGAACGCCGCTGCTGTCAATGTTAATGAATATTTTTTCATTATCAAAGTGGTATTATCGGCTGATCCGTGGTTTCATGCAAATGATTGGGGCATGATGGTAATTTTCGGCGACATGGGGAGGCTGGCACTCTACGTTTCTCGCACCAAGTCGTGGACTTTCTTTGATCCCACCGAGTTTCGAGACTTCCATGATGTCATTTTCTACATGGGGAAGTTTTATCTGGTGGATGCCTATTCATTGGTGTACTCATGTGACATCAACGATCTCACCATTGTACAAGTAGCGGGCCCGCCAGAAGAAGAACCACGATTCTTGATTAGAAACTACCTTGTCGAGTCACCCGAGGGGGATCTCCTGCAAATTTGGAGGTGGTTGGTTGATGACGAAAATGCCCCTGGTAAACCTTATAAGACAAAAGGGTTTCAAGCCTTTAAGCTGAAACAAGAAGAAGAAGGGTGGGAGAAGCTAAATGAGCTAAAGGGTATGGCAGTGTACTTGGGGGATAACCATGGAATATCAGTGAAGGTTTCTGATTACCCGGGAGATGTGAAAGCGGACAAAATATATTTCACAATGGAATGTTGTGACGTGTCCAAGACGGGGTGGAGGGAAACTTGTATGCCTCGGGATGTCGGTAGCTATGATTTGAAGCGGAAGAGACTCAAGTGGAGGGCTCTCAGTGATGATGATGATGAGTTTAGACAGCCACACCCACCTTCGATATGGCTCATCCCAACTTTGGGAGCAAATCCGCCAGATTTTATATATGATATTGCAGATAGGTAGTTTGTCAGAATTAGGACAGTGTCAGATATTTGTAATTGTATAATCTAGTTGAAGCAATGTAATTGTATAATCTAGTTGAAGCCAAGTTGTAATATTTATGATTGTACCTTTTGACTCTCTTCTATTTTGTACCAGTTTATATTCATATTCAGTTTCAGTTTATGTTTTGTACAAGTGCAGAGATGAACTCCTTGATGTTGGCTCAGTCATAAGAGAATTGAGACTACAGGAGTAAAAACGTTACCTTCTTTATAAAAGTGAAAATGCTTTAGTTATAATCTTCCGTCCCGAACTAAGGTTATTAGTTTGACTTTATACGGAGATTAAGAAAAAGTAAATGTTGTGAGTATGAAAAAGTAAGTAAGAGAAAGTAGGAGAGATAAAGTGGGTAGGGAGTTTTTGTTGTGAGAATGACAAGTGGGTCCCATAGTCCATTTTAGGTAATAAAACAACCTTACTCTGGGACAAACCAAAAAAAGAAAGTAAGAACCTTAGTATGGGATAGAGGGAGTAAGAGAATTGAGATTATTTTACATTAAATACACACAACAAATGGAAACAATTTGTTCTGCAAACCTACTAGTTACAAATCAAATGTAAATGAAATTACAATACAATTATTTGTAATGGGTTAAAATTACATTGAGATTGCAATTTGGGAAGAAAACAGTTTGACAATAATGGATGAAAAGAAACTGCAAAATAGAGGAAAAAGAAAGTTTAATAATACTAGTCGGTACACCCGTGCGATGCACGGGGCGTTACTAATTAATAATTATAATTTATCAACTAAACTATTAAAATCTCAAATATTATTATAGAAGATATTTGAGTGGTTGAATTTTGTAGTACTCAATTAACACCTGAGGAAAACTACTTCACCAACCTACTGATGTTTCCTTTAACTTAATAAGCCACATATACTCCGTCCGTCCCAGAATGATGTTTCTAAAGTAAATTTTAGAAACGTACAGATGTGTTCGCACGATACTTGGGTTCTAACATGATGACGACCATACATAAATAACTCATTTTATTTGTCTATCATCATGTTTATATAATGAATGAAATGTAAAAGTACATTCGACTCTATCTCTCTGTACTCCCGACATTATAAATAACACCTATTATTTGTTTATCTTGTTTATATATTTCCCACGTATTTTTGGACAGTGAGAAACATTGAGCTAATTTTTACTGTATGTATCATCCCAAAAGTAAAATAGACTTCACAATGTAAATGAACTCTTACATTTAGTTATTTTTTGTATTTGTTGTTGTTGTAAACTGGTAGAAAACCTCTATGAGATGAAAAGTAGTTGCTCGAGAGAAAGTAACACAAAGAAAAAACGATTTATTACAGTAAAATAGTACACAACATGAAAAAAAAAAAAAAAGATAACGAAATGCGGACTAAAAAAATAAATAAGACGAACAACAAATAAAAGAACTAAACAGCTGCCACACCACCACCGCCACCATTAGGACCCATAGAGTCACCTTCAGATCCGCTATCATTCTTCTCGAACATCTGATTCATCATGTTGTACATCTTGCACAGTCTGGAATCAGGAGGAAGCAAACCATGGAGGTTATGGTGATTCTTCATGTAGTGAATTGGGCCAATGGGCCGTACTACTTGTGATCAAATCAATTAAAACAAATTAACAAATGTGGAGGTCTCCTGTGCAACCGCCGCTCAGTGTGCGACGGCGTACGGAGCCGACCCTATTATTATATACTCCCCCTGTCCCGCTCGACTTAGGACGATTTTCCCTTTTGGGCGTCCCATTCGAGTTAGGACGGCTCAAAATGGAAAGGTTATACTACTTTTTAATTTAATAGGACTCACTTGTCATACTCACAACAACAATCTTTTTACTATTCCTCCCACTCATTCTCTCTCATACTTACTTTTTATACTCACAGCACTTCCTCCACTCATTTTCTTTCCTCTTAAAATAATAGTTTTTCTTAATCTTCGTGTCGGAACCAAAAATCCTAAGTCGGTCGGGACGGAGGGAGTATTTTTTATTTTTTTTCCACCCCAACTTTTTTTCCTCCCAACAAAAGTAACACTTATTATAACGACATGTAACACTTTTTTTTTCAAAATGTACCACAATTTTGCTGTAATAGATTAAAGATAACATAAAGATTAACAACTAAACTAATGTCACACTTTTTATAAAGGAATGTAACACTTTTTCAAAATGTGCGACGGCGTACGGAGCCGACCCTATTATTATATACTCCCCCTGTCCCGCTCGACTTAGGACGATTTTCCCTTTTGGGCGTCCCATTCGAGTTAGGACGGCTCAAAATGGAAAGGTTATACTACTTTTTAATTTAATAGGACTCATTTGTCATACTCACAACAACAATCTTTTTACTATTCCTCCCACTCATTCTCTCTCATACTTACTTTTTATACTCACAGCACTTCCTCCACTCATTTTCTTTCCTCTTAAAATAATAGTTTTTCTTAATCTTCGTGTCGGAACCAAAAATCCTAAGTCGGTCGGGACGGAGGGAGTATTTTTTATTTTTTTTCCACCCCAACTTTTTTTCCTCCCAACAAAAGTAACACTTATTATAACGACATGTAACACTTTTTTTTTCAAAATGTACCACAATTTTGCTGTAATAGATTAAAGATAACATAAAGATTGACAACTAAACTAATGTCACACTTTTTATAAAGGAATGTAACACTCTTTTTTTTTTATATGTAACATTTTTTTTTCCAAAATTAACATAAGATTGACAAAGTAAACTAATGTTACATTTTATAAAAAATGAATGTAACATTTTTTTTCTCAATTGTAACAGTTTATATTATTAAATGTAACATTATATCTGAAATGTAACATTTTTTTATTGAGAAAGTAACAATTGAAATGCAAACCAATTTTTTTTTTTTTTTTGTAAAACTGCTGTTGTTACATTTAACAGTAGAAAGTGTTGGTTTTTTAAGATGAAATTGTTACTTTTATCAGAACAGAGTGTTACATTTTATAAGATTCAAAAACTCAAAACTCTAGTGTTTACACTCGTGCGATGCACGGGATGTTACTAAATCCCAAAATGAAATAAAAACAAAGATAATAAACAATACTCCTTCCATCCCAGCACAAGTAGGACTTCTTTCTTTTTTACGTCGTCCCAAAACAAATGAGACTACCCAAAATGAAAATGTTTTAATATATTTATATTCAACTAACCCCACCATTTAATCCCACCCATTCTCTCCCTCCATTTTTCACCACTCAAATTATTCAATCAACACTACTATTTACCTCACTCATTCTCTTTTTTCATTTTCTACCACACATACACTACTTTTCTCTTAGTTATTGTGCCCACTCCTCTAGTCCTACTTGTGCTTGGAAGGGGGAATATATATTGAACTGGAAGCATGTTTGCATTACAAATTGTGGATTACTTTCTTAAAAACTACATGGAATACTTTCCTAAAAACTACATTGTCAGTAGAAATATCAGAGTAACTTGGGATATCATCATTACATATCAATATTTTCAGGCCGTCGGGACTATTTCACTCTTGATAAAGCGACATACAGTTATCCATGGAAGAATACATGTTTCCTTAAGAGAAGATCAACGAACAATAACGATTGACATTGGATTTTATTAATTGTTATTGCATATGAGATAATGAGTGCGAATCGTGGCCTTTCGAATCAAAATGGAATTATTGTGTCAGATGGTGTTAGTAACAGCCTCAAAATTAATACTTTTTCAGAAGAAAAGACTTCACCTTCTAAAACATGATCCATAAGCCTAATTATAATCAAACGTGTATTGTTTTAAAGACCAACCGATGATTCAATATTTCTGAGAAACATGACAGGAGTTCCAACTTTCATGACCAATGTGTGATTAGGAAGTCGTGATATACAAATACTGTTTATGAATTCTGGTGTATGAAGATTGCTCAAAGATTCAAAATGATCATCAGTATGGCAAGGTAAGACAGAACTCAAATAAGTCTTCAACACCAAATCATTCAATGAAACCATATAGTCATTGACATCATTAATAACATTTAACGTTGGAGCCAAAATTGCACACTCTTGAAAATAAATCGTATCATGACGGTAATTTAAAATCCGGCTATAAAATTTATGAACATGCACTACGATTGGAATAAATGATTAATATATTAAACGGAAAAAATTGACTTCAAACATCCTAGAAAAATCAAAAAGATACAAATTATCATATAAAAATGATTATGCATGCAAAGTTGACTACATCTACGTCCAAATTAAATATAACGACTTTTGTTTGACTCGCTTCGACGTTCGATTTGATATGCGGTGCATTCCGCGGTTCATCCGGAGTCAAAAGTTACGACGGTTTTCGCGCTCAAGTGACTCCAAAAACTTCAACGCCTTAGTGTCCGCATCAATTAGTAATTTTTCACTATATATTGCTCAAAATGAATTATTTTCAATAAATAAAAGATTTAAAAAGTATCTAATAACTAAATAAAACATAGAAAATAAAAAGCTTTTATTTTTTAAAGTTTGATTATAAAACTGAGCCACTCATCGAAAATATTTTTACTCTTAAAAATTAAACGAAAGAGACAACGTTAGCAGAAAAAAACAAAAATCAAAGCACTCTTATCCCATTTGCATCTCTCTGACACACGCAACCCGCTCTTCAAAAGTCACCTCCCTCCACCTTTCTCTTTTTCATAAAATGGCTCAAAAAAGTCTTTGATTTATGATCTCATTTGACGTCAGAGCACCCAGCATTTTCCTCCTAATTCCACTTATTTGTCCATTCAAATTTCTTTTATCCGTTGAAGGCCCTTCTCACATGTTGTTATACGCTCCCTCCGTCCCATTTTAAACTTAAAAAAAAATATATTTTTAGTGTCTCATTTTAAACTTCAAAGCTTAAAGAGGAAAAAATTTTATACTTCTTTATTTGTAGGCCCCACGTGTCATACTCACAACAATTACTCACTAACTATTCTCTACCACACTTTCTCTCTCCTACCAAACCATCTGCACTCACAACACATCAACTTTTTCTTAATTCTTGAACCCAAATTTTTTTTTTGAAGTTTAAATTGGGACGGATAGAGTATATTACTACTCATAGTTAAAAAAAAAATTGTAGAATTTCTTGAATGAAATTGTACTCTCCTTTTTCCTATACATGATTTTATTGAAAATAAAGGTAATCAAAAAATTTAAAGTAGAACCAATTTTCTCAAACGGTGTAAAATGATGGGTAAAAAACTCAAGCAATGGGAGAGTTTAAACTTTACTCCTTCCAACACAAAAGAAATATCTAAAACAAAGTTAAAATGTGGCTTAACCAAATTTACAATAAACTTGAAATTGTAAAACTCCTTCCAACACAAAAACAAATGTCTAAAACAAAGTTAAAATGACGCTTAACCAAATTTAAGAACAAACTTGAAATTGTTGGATATTTGAGATGAAGGAGTACTAATACTCCCTTCAATTATCCTTTAAAGCTCACAGTTTCTAAGAAGTCGCTGTATTGAATACTCCCTCCATCCCAAAACAACTACTCCCTCTGTCCCAAAATAATTATAGTTCTAAGATTTTTACACAAATTAAGAAAAGCAATCAATGCATGTCTAATGGATTAAATTACCTTTAAAATAGTTTAAGTACGAAAACAATTAAATGTTTTTACAATGATAATTACCATCATAAATAAGGTTATACTCCCTCCGTTCCTTAATATAAATCGTTTTAGACTCTCAATTTTATCCTTTTTTATAAGTCGTTTTAGCTTTTATTTGGTCTTTTAGACCAAAATGCTTATCTTTAATGCTTCCTTGGTTTGTGTAAGGTAGTTGAAGAGAGAAATGAGTTTTTATTTGCATTAAATTAATACTAAGAGATAGAAAGGGTAATTTGGGAAGTTTAAAGAAAAGTTATTGCTTCCTTGGTTTGTGTAATTTTTGCTAAAATGATTTATATTAAGGAACGGATGGAGTATTTGACAAACAATGTCAAAGATGTCTAGATAATAAAAGTAAAATACAAATATTTTGGGACAAATTTCAACTCCTTAAACTACATGTATTTTGGGAAGGAGGGAGTAATTACATTAATAATATACAGTATTTTTCAATGAATTCTGATTAAGCCACAACTTTGAGAAAACATGAACCAAAATAATGAAAATGAGATAAGCCACAGATCATGCAATCATGAAAACTTCAATCGATATTCTTCCCTTGAAAAAAATAAACTCGTTATTTTATTAAATCCCAAGTCCCTTCTCTTTCTTCCTTTCTTTCTTCTTTCTTTCTTTGTTTGCTTTTTCTTTTTATTTGTTTTTCAAATGTAAATGTTGTATCAGTAGGAAGAATAACAAAATTGAGAGATATTGTAGGCATAATCAATAACAAAATTTCACATTCCTTAAATATACACACCACAATTGCTTCAAAAAAAATATGTCACCTCTTCACTCATCCTTATTTGCAAAACATTTAGAAATTACCTTCCCCTCACTCTCTCTCTCTCTCTCTTCTTCATCATCTAATCTCCTCAGCCCCAACCCTACTTACCCTTCCCTCCGCCTCTCACCTACCACAATCACCCACCAAAACGTCGTCGCCGTATTCTTCTACTCTTTCACCCTTCTTCTTCAAAGGTCTCTCTTTCAAAGTTTGTTCCTCTCTGTGTTTTCCTTTTTCCTCTCCCTCACACATACTCATATGTGATTCTCACTTATTGCGGCCCTCAACCCCGTGGTCAGCACCACCGGCCAAACACCAACACCGCCCTCAGATCACTCCATCTTCTTTCCCTTACTCTGCCCTCTCGACTTGAACCATCAAGATCCAGATCTCATTTCGAAATCCATTCTTCTTCTTCTTCTTCTTCTTTCTTCTTCCCTTCTCAAGCGACGCCTCCTCTACCCGCTTCTTTCAACGCCTCTCTCTGCATCACTCAACATTTTATGGTTCCCCTATTTTAGATTCCTCAAGCTTGCGTACATAATTGTGTTTATGTATCTGTGTTTTGGGTTTCAGATCTAGAAAATAGGGTTTGAGATCTGGGCTTGGTTGAATTCGGGTGTAAATATACAGATTTGTGTTTTTTGTGTGTGTGTGTGTTTTGACTGTGTGTTTGGGTATGCAGAGGAAGGAGAAAGGGAGTGGTGGGCTGAGTAACTAAAAGAAAATGTTAAATATAGAGAAGAAAGAGTAGGGACCAAGTATTTCGTTTCCCAATAAGCTGTCACCCAGCTGTTTTTTTTTTTTTTTTTAATGATGAATATATCAAATGACGTTTCTACCCTCAAAAAAGCTTGTAATGGCAATGTTGAGCGGCAAAACGTGGTTGAGGCTGGGCTCTCTTTATATTGTTATAGATTATTAAGATAATATTAATTTATTTTATTTTAAGAAAATAAAATATAATTTTTTTTTGACAAGCTAGTTACATTTAATTCATTCAATCAAGGCAATTGTCATCGCGTTACAAACTCCTATTAAGTTTATTACAGATCTATTGCTTAGTCTAGTACCAGATCTAAGACTAATAAAGAAAATTTAATGATGACTCATGACATGCTTCACCTTCTTCTGCTCGCACTTGTCTGAAATCAAATCTCCATTCAATGCCTTAATAAATAATGATTTGAGACGCACAAATGTTTCTCCAAGCGTGTATTCAGAAACACGGATAACATTTGGCTTTGAGGACAAAACAATTTAAAATATTTAGGTCGACAATATGTGTCAAACCAAGCATCTCAAATATTGCAACAAGAAGCGGTACTAACAAGAAAGAAAAGCTCTCAACAAATGAAGAGAAATCAATGGCTCTCGACAAAAGAGAGAGGGCAGTGGCTCTCGACGAAGTAGAGAAATTCTGATTTTGAGACTGTTGAAAATAGATACTCCCTCCGTTTCAAAATATATGACGTTTTAGGAGTTAAATTTTGTTTCAAAATATTTGACGTTTTACTAATTCCGATACATTTTTGCTCTTGTATACCAATTATACCCTCATTCATTAATTGCAACTTATTTCTTGTTTAAGCATTAAATTGCATAGGTAATTGGATTCTTTTAGGGGTACACAAGTATTTTTTATATGTATTAATTACATTTCTTAATATGTGTGAAGAAGTCTAAAACAACATGTATTTTGAAACAGATTGAGTAAAAATAACGAAACCAAATAAAAAGAAGAAGAATAAATCAACCGTTGAATACAGTCAGAAGGATGATCTTCAATCCATAAGGAAATTGTTGGCAAAGTTACCCATTACTTATTATTTCCTTAATAAGTGTGCACAAAGCCACAAACAATGTAGGACTTACTCTAAGACGGAAAGAGTACAAGCATTTAATCACCTAAAAAATTGGATTGTTTTAAAGGTAAGTCTTTTTAACATCATTCATTACATTTCTTAACATGCGTGAAATAGTCTAAATTGTGGACAATGAGCACGAATTTGTGCGGAAATTCATATGTTTCCAGTTTTTTTTTTTTAAAAAGATTGTTTTCAACGTACAAATAAGTCATTCTGCAAGTGAACGTTTGACAGACATTCGTGCCAAAACGCTTGTAGGGCATGCCAACGTCCATACGAAAGGCTGTTGGAGAAAGTCAATTGGTACCATTACAGGCAGCAATCAGCATAATATATCAACCAGACAACGTTTTGTGAAACGATTGCTACACAATGTAAAATGTGTACTCTCGTTTTCAACTCCGCTCCATATAACAAACATTTTACAAAACATTGTCTCGTTTTTTAACTCCGCCGGAGCAGTACGAAGTCCAAGTTAATTGGTCACATTCAACTTGAACCAAAAAAGCATTATGGAATAGCGTCTTTAAAATTAAAACCAAAATACTACTTCACCTAATACATGATTGATAAAAGTACATAAATTTGAGTTTGATAAAAGCCAAAATTTCCTAGTACACAAGCCTTTACTAACACAGACACCCAGTTGCTCTCCTAACAGAGGGATCGGAGGCAAGGATGTGCTGAGTGAGGGCGCCTAAATATCTTCATACTTTTTGTTTCTTAGGCATGCGGTATCCACCAGTTACACAAGCATGGTCTCTCTCAAAGGGCTCGAGGGTAACTTGTTCCATTGGCTTGAATTGCTCGGCTTGTAGCTTCTTCACTTCTGAAGCAAATACAGCCTCAGCAGGCACAGTTGAGTCAATGCAATTTGCCTGCACAAAGTTAAAGATTTTTTTTGTCAATTACCGACAGTTCAAAAGATTGCCAACTGGATCGCTATTTTGTACTCGGTCAAAAAATGAATGACTTTTCTGATTCAAGGGAACTCCATGAAAGTTGGCTTTTAATTGTAAAAATCATAAATATCCTTGTTATCCGCTTTCAAAATGTTAGTTTTGCGAGTAAAAAATGAAATTTGCAATGTTTTGGTAAAAGTTTACGAGGAGAGGTCTTGTGTGAGACGGTCTCACACGTAAGACGGATATTGACGTGAGAGGAAATGGGTTTGCCCGCACCGCTCATAGGGTGGGCAAACCATTTACTCACTCAACGAGACCCGTCTCACCATGTGAAGACGGTCTCACACAAGTTTTTGTCAAAGTGTATTTAGGTACACATTTTGGATTAAAAAAAGTCATTCTTGGGACAGAAGTAGTAGTTCTAACTACATACAAGCATTCAACTCAGAACTTTGGTTCTCTAAGCAAGAAAATCAAGTAAAGAGAAATGTATACATACCTTGATCGATATGACAAAGTATCCACCAGATTTCAAGAAATATGATGCATTTAGAGCTAAAATTCTTGCCTGCAAAAAAGAATGGCAAATGGGAAGAAAGGTTTGGTCAAGGCAGAACAGAATCGTCGCACAACCTACTCCAACTACAGATAGCAAAAACATGAACAAAACGGGCTCTTATGCGGTAATCATACTGCACAAGAGCAAGAGCATAATTTCAGCTGCATTTAACCTAATGTCATAGTAGTGTATGCAAGAATCAAGCTAGGCTACATATTAGTTCGAAATCAGATGGTTTTTGAAGGAGGTTGGGAAGCTAAACTACTAAAGTATCCCAAATATACCAATGAGAACTTACCAAAACTGCTATGAAGGCATATGAACCAACTATGATGAAAATCAGGCAACGAGTTCTTGAAGAACTGTATCAGAAACTCGGTTTTACATCATCCAAGAAGTCTTGAAGGGGAATCCGAGAAATTCATCATTCAGACCAATAAGACAGACATGTCTTGTTTTACATTACATAGATGAGCACTCGTAAGAAAAACTAAAAAATACAGAAAAAGTCACCTAGTTGCATTTAACATGTATTATAATCCAAATGAGAAATAATGAATTACTACCAGACTAAAACAACTTAAAATATGTGCATCAGAAACTCGATTTTGCATCATTCATGATGTCTTGAAGGGGAATCCGAGTAACTCGTCATCTGCTTGATAATTCCAAATTAATATCTTGAAAATATGAAGAAAAAAAAAACTAAGATTCCTAGACTTGCTAAGTGAGAAAAATGGCAAATCTGAAAGAGCATCTAAGAATAATTTTGAAATAGCAAATCAGAAACATAAGGTGATTAACTAAACACACATGTACACACGCGGAAAAAAATGATAGACAAAGAAGTTAACTAGCCAACACTACAGCAGAACTGGGACACACCGAATGATCTAACTACGAAAACAAACTGAAAACATTGGATGGTTGTTAGCGACCAAAGGAATGTAAGAAATATAACAAGTCAAAAGAAGCAGAGTAAAACAGAAGGAAAAGCACAAGTAGCAGTACACATTCATGAGCAGAACACCCACCTCCCACCCCCAAAAAAGGAACCAATGAGGTCCTTAAAATGATATTTCATCCTAAAATATGCACAAGAAGCTGACCTGATCAGGCTGAGCAACATCTGAAAATATCACATCCACCATACCAACAAGCATCCTGTACTTAGCTGGATGTCTAGCATCTTCAATAATAGGAATAACATTTGTTCGCTTCTTGGCCATGTTAACCAAGTCCCTGCCACTTCTGTGAGAGAACTCCACAGCATAGACAACTCCAGTCTACAAGCAACAGAAATTTCTTAATCTTAGTTGTTACACTAGGAATATCAGACAGAAATAGGCACAAAACAAAATGGATAACAACTTACAGGGCCAACGAGGTCAGACACGTGAGACACTGTGGTTCCTGAAGCAGCTCCAAGGTAGAGGACCTTTGAACCAGGTTTCTACAACGACATACAAGAGTGAATAAGATAAAGCTAATCCACAAATTAAACAGGGAAAATAAAATACAAACTCACCATCCAAATGTTGTCAACTCCACCAAGAACAGCTGCAGCCAATTTAGAACGGAAAGGGTTCCACACCCTATATTCAACCTTAGTTCCATCTTCATTCTGAAAAAAAAAAAAAAAAAAGGGAAGGGTTACAATCAGATATATTAAGCATTAATGATGAATTCTCTATTGACGAGATATTCATGTACATAAATGATTATCTCCATAGACTATATTAAACATTTAAAGAGTGGTTGTGTTGAAATGTACTGCGATATAATTAACATTTTGATGTTATTCACTCTTGTACATAAAATGAACAATCAACAGCATATGATTAATGTCATACAAGTGGAGAAAAAAATTCAACTTAAAACACGTTGGTGGAGCAGAGAATCATTAAGTTCTAAGCAAAAGAGTGTTATGTAATAAACAAAGTACAGCATTGCTAGTACAAATCTTGGCTTGAATCACATAACAAGTATGACAAGAACAAAGTAAATACCAGGTTGCTCTGAGAAAAACAAAGACTCGAGTCCAATGTAAACCAAAACATACAATCAGTACAAATATAAGTAGAAATATACAAATTCACCTCATCAATAAACAACTAAACACGAAAAATGTACTACTCAATTGGTCCCTAAATGAACACATCAATTTTCAAGTTTTTTCTCCCAAAATGGATTCCCTTTTGAACAAAAGTTTGTACCTAAATGCTTCTTTAGCAAATTATTTTCAATGGTCACTTTATAGTTGCAAAACTATGTGTTTAGAAATTTGAATGTAAATGTCTCAAAACTCAAAAAGTTAACATTTTAAAAGTGACCCCTAAATGAAATTTGGAAATGCATATAGGAATGGAGGTAGTAGCAAATAGCAATCAAAAACTTATAGTAGCAAATAGCAATCAAAAACCAAAAGCAAACAATAAAGGGTCAAGTAATTAAACAAGAATGATGCATATAAAACGAAGTGAATCATAATTTTAAACATAAATTAACCTGAACGGAGATCCTTTTCTCATTGTAGACAGCCTCTCCAGGCACCATGTTCCTAGTGCAAAGCGCATCTTCTTTCCCCTTAGCAATAAACACTCCGTCATGTCTATGAGGCTCGACAATCACCTTACTCCCTCCTTTCATTCCGCCGCCTCCACGTCCACGACCGCGGCCACGGTCTCCACCTCTTCCACCCCTTCCTCCTCGACCACCACCGCGACTCATCCTATCATCACTCCTTCCACCGAATCCTCCTCGGCCTCCTCTACCCCTGCCACCACCGTCGCTCCGGCCACCCCTGAACCCGCCGCTGCTGCCACCACGACCTGCAATCAAACAATTAATCAAACAAATTAAGTGAAGGAACTAAAGAATAATTAACTGAACATTGATTAAAGCTCATGTTTACCTCTCCCAGGAGTTCTCATTTTTGCTGTGAAGGTGAAAGGCGGAGATTTTTTGCTAGGGTTTTGAGTGAGGAAGAGGATGGGAGGCTATGTAGCGGGTTTAGTTGTTTTATAGGGGTCGTGAAATTAGGGTTTAGGGTTTTGGTGGAAAAGTGGAGACAGTTTTTATTTTATGTTTTTGCTAATGACGCCAACAGTCCCTTGACTTTGATGTTTATGGTTTTTTGCCCTCTTTTTAGTGGTTACATAATGCACCCTTCAATTTTACTATTAACATAACTCTTCTTTTATTCAAAATTTTCCCAAAACTATGTAACCAAGATAAGACATCTGTCTAAAACGGCTATAAATGTGTTGTGTTAAACTGATACAAAAGGACACATGCTCCAATCAATGAGCTCCAACATATTATTCTTTAATTTTATCCACAAGGATATACAAAGGCTAGTTTCTCAAGCTCACCTATAAATACCCCATAACTTCAATCATTTTAAGTTGCTATAATTTGTGCTCAAAAGAGAATTGCTTGAAGATTTGAAGATTTTTCATTAATTCCCAAATTTCTCAAAAACACCTTCATAAACTTCATCCCTAGCCCAAATCCTATAAAGCCTTATAACACGTTAAGTCTCTGTAAGTACCCCAATCTGGGCTGCAACCCCTCTATAAGGCTAAAGAACAAGTTTAAGGGTATTCCAGATACTATTTAGGCTAAACTAGATAGGCCACGACCTCTTAGAAATATAGTGGAGTGTCCTTTAAGGGATCTCAGCCGGTTTGAATCTTTGAGCTATTTGACTTTTTTTTTTTTTTTTGGTAAATATCAATCTTTGCCGTATAATAGAAAAGGTGAGTGTTAATTATGTGTACGGTGTGCTGCACGCTGAGCATAGGTCGAGCCCGATTGACGAACACTAACTCGCGTATGAGTCATGACACTTTTTGGGGTGAAAGACCGAACCCTAGCTTATTCAACGAGCAGCTATTCGAAAACTCACTTGGCGAAGAGCAATTGAGCTCGTATTCGTGATAACCCTTAGTTGGGTTGATGCAAGGTATTGTACGTTTTATCTCGTGTAATTAGCATCTTCAACAACTGTAAAGCCAAGCTTCACACTCCGTGAGTTTTAAGTTCAACTATTTGACTTCTTGAGAGATCGGTAAAAAATAAATAAAATCTATATATATTAAAAGTCAAGGTAAAGTCTTTAGGTGGTGCCATGTGGACAAATTTTGGGTAACTCTTGCTTTTGGTAGTGCCACATCATCTATAGCATTTTAATTAGGTGACTTTTCATTTTTCTCTTATTAGATAATAGTATTAATTAATTATAATAGTTACTCTATTAGTTAACTATTACTATTAATAGTATTAATTTATTATAATAGTTAACTATATAAGATAACTATTACTATTAATAGTATAAGTTAAGTATAATAGTTACTATAAAGAGTAACTATTACTATTAATAATATTAGTTAACTATAATAGTTATCTATATAAGATAACTGTTACTATTATTAGGGCTGTAAACGAGCCGAGTCGAGCTTTGGGGTGTCGAGCTCGAGCTCGTTTAAAACTTATCGAGCTCGAGTCAAATCGTGCTCGCGAGCTGCTCGCGAATAACTCGAGTCGATATCGAACTCGAGTTTTAACGAGCCGAGCTCGAGCTTAGTTTTTTTTTAAAGAAAAATGTGGTCTTAACGAGCTTATCGAGCCGAGTTTGAGCCGTTCGAAAACAAAAATTCAAGTTTAATGAGCTTATCGAGCCGAACTCGAGCTTTTAACGAGCTAAACGAGGCGAACACGGTCGGCTCAACAAAAATCAGTTTGACAATCGGTCCGAGCTCGACTCGAGCTACACCTCGAGCTCACTCGAGCTCGAGCCCGAGCCGAGCTTGAGCCAGCTCGGTTCGTATAACAGCCTTACTATTAATAGTATTAGTTAAATGTAAAAGTTATTATATAAGATAACTATTACTTTATTAGTTAATTGTAATAGTTAATTATATAACATAATTATTACTATTAGTAATACTAGTGAGTAACCCGTCGAAATTCGACGGGAATATTAAGGCTAATTAATTAAGAAAAACAATGCAAGGTATTTTATGTAAGTAATATCAACCCTTTTAAAGTTTAATCATTGATGACAGAAATAAAAACTGAAAAAGTTTCAGAAAATAACACCAAATCCTAAATGAAATTCAACAAAAACCGCAAATTATTGATCCTTTTAAAACACTTTAAGGAATTTGAGTATCAATGTAAGCTGAAATGCAATATACATAACTGAATTCCCTTGAGCTTGCTTTAAGTCAAGCCACTTCATCCATTTAGGTTTCTGCTCCTGCTCTAATAACTCTGTATCCTGCTCTGATAACTCTGTAGCCAAGCAGAGTGGTCCTACACCAAGCTTTTGGTTTACAAGTACTATTCTAATAATCAACAAAGACCCATTCGAGTTGGTAGAAGCTATTAACAATAATCCCATAGCTATTTTTCGTTGCCACCACCATCTCCATTATAAAATCAAGGTCTGTCCCCGTTGGTTAAGTCATTTCTTGTAATCTTGATCCATGGAAAACTGGCGACTAAGTAAGAAAAAACGGTATTCAAAACATCCCATTTTTTACGACAAATGGATATGTGTTGAGCTTCCCTTGTGCATCAGGTTGCATCTTCTGTATCTGAGTTTTGATGTAATCAAAAGGAAAAACGCAAGTTGCAGCAAATAATCCCGAAACAGCACTAGCCCCTAAGATCACAAACAGTCAAGTAAACAATACAGTATCAGAGAAAATAAATGCCAAAACTATAAAGCCTGAAGGACATAAAGCATTTCAAATTGAAAATAATATTCTGTCATAGGTAGTAGAGTATTATCTTACCTACAACAGTGGCACCCTCACCAGTACCAAGATTATCTCCAGATTAATCAAAGAAATAATCGCAAGCAATCACATACTACATACCCAATGCATAACTAAAGGATAATTTTGAAAATAATTTTGGTAATCCAAAGGATAAATTATACGGAATAGATAATTTGTATATCATTAGATTTTGTCTATATAGCTAAAGGATAATTTTGAAAATAATTTCGTTGGAATTTGATAGGGAATTTTGTCAAATCCGACGGGCTCAACATCATTCTAGGCACAAACACCTTCATTCCAATATTCTTTCCAGAAAACATCTTGCTTCAACTATATGTTTTCCAAGATTTGTAACTATCATTCTCGTTTCGTTGCATAATTCTGATGCTTGATCAATGTTTCTGAGTAGCATGACTATACACCCAACCTTCAAATGTATGGAATGGTTCGGCAATCCCGAACATTTAATTGTATTAAGAAACTCAACAGAAAATACATCCTCGTGTCCAACAAAATCTCCGTCCTCCTTGCTAATGTTATTTGAACTCATATTCTTCACCGGGTAACAGTGACATCACATAATCATTTATAGTATCTACTATCTCATTAGTTGGTGACAAAATTGCTCTATCCTAAAAAAAAACTATCAATACACATATTGTGTAATATGTCAAGATACGTGTTTTCAACGATAGTAGCAATAGGATCAGTTGAACTTCTCCATCATTATCTTCACCGATATCCCCATCTCCTACTCGTAATATCTATTCAGCAAAATTTTTGATCTCCATAGCATCAGAAGAGGAAGAGGAACCGGCCTATATGCATTTAGACAATGAATGAGATGAAATCTCCTCCAAACACAACTGCTAATCCACCGAAGGGTTGATCGAAGCACTGGCCATCAGAAGTACGCATAATGTCCCTCAAGCTCCTGTCAAGCGCCTTAAAGCAGTGCTTATGTGTCATTGGAGCTTCATCCCAAATTATGAGCTTCGTTTTCTTTAGGAGACCACACACATCAGAACCAGGTTTAATCTTGCTGCAAGTTGAGCTTTCGTCTACCTAAATGGGTATGCCAAATCTGGAATGAGCAGTCCTACCTCTCGGAAGAAGCAACGAAGCAATACCACTAGAAGCAACAGGAAGAACTATGTCTCTCCTGCTTCACAAGGCCGAGCACAAAGTCTTACATATGAAAGTCTTCCCCGTGCCACCATACCCATACAAAAAGAACACTCCACCATCGCCTCTATCAACAACAGTCACAATCTTTTCATAAACCATCCTTTGTTCTGCAGTCAAACATTTATGTAGTCTAGAGTGCTCAGCCTTCATCTCATCAACGTCATATGACATTTCATCTAATATTAGCATATTCTCCGCATCAGAAATGTTAGAAGTGCTTGGTTGAGGCATATCTCTAATACTTTGGAGACCGCTGCAATTTGCTGCCTCGATGAGTTTCAGACCTGTATATTTGAAAGGATTCACATTAAAATGAAAAATTCTACAAAAAATAATTAATTTACATGAGTTTTAAAACTAATATATGAAACATGAAAGATCAAATAAACTTTAATATATTTCATTAAAAAATTAAATCAAACATAATAAAAAATTTACCAGGATTGTTAAAATTCATCTGATGCTTATAGATGACATCATATGACAAAACTTGCCAAGTTTGATTCCAGACATCTTGTGGCCTCGACATACTATTAGATAATAGAAGCATCGTGAATAGTCTTCTTAAATAATCTGGTGACCCCCATTCACTTGCTTCTTTGATTCCATCAACATACTCTTTATCATCATCTAACAATCCTAGAGCATAACATGCTGCTTTGTAATCATCGTGCACGATGTTATTGACAGTTTGTAAATCATCATAACATTTAGCACTGGAATATGATTTAACATCAGCCTTAGATAATATATATCTCCTTAATTGATGGGTACATGATAAATCCATCCTATTGACAGGCCTTTCTTTCTAGGATGCCATTCTCGCTTTGTCTTATCCCAAACAAAATGATTTGGAAACTCATGATATTTGTATTGGCGAGCCTCTGGATTTTCACGATTAATCTTCATCCACTGTAAAAATTGTGATTGACTAATAGTAGGCTTACCCACAACATCCGGGAGATAATCGATATCTTTGAAAGGAACACTCTGGTCTCCTTCCAAATGGAACGATAAGCTCTCCACAAAGGGTGTCCTATAATGGATTTCAAATCCAAATATTCTCCACATCGCCTCACATGCAGAAACATATCTGCAATCGATGTACCGTTTCACTTCATCATCCACACAAAACCTTACCCCTATTCTGTCACTTCTCTTGCTGATATACTTGAATAAGTATTATATTGATTTGCTTTGACTACAGTATTCCACGTTGATGTGAGCCTGAGAATTTTTTTTTCTCAGTAGAGGCAGAGGCGACGTTCGAAATAGAGGCAGAGGCGGCATGAGAAATAAAATGACTCAGTGAAAGAGATTTATTGGTACAAGTAAGATTAAATATATTTTATATTATAATAAATCAATACATAAGATTTAGCCAAAAGATATGCTCTTTCTTTATCTAGGAAAAACAGAAATCATAAAAATCGAAATTAAAATTCACATTGGCTCGAATTATTCATAATTGAGTATGTGAGAAACAAGATGAAATCAATTTAAGCATAGGATGTGAGGTTATATTTGATATGAATAATTGTAATAATTGTTCAAAATTGAGAATTTTTAGAATGAAATCAGTTACTTTAATTTAAATTTGTATTTATGATTTGAAATTATATTTAATATTGGATCATATAGCGGGCTCACAACTTTTTAAATTTGATTTTTTTATATTATTTAAAGATACTCTCTTAATTCACATTCTGAGTGTGTTTTGGTCTTTAATTCAAGTGAATCGAGTTTAAATTGAAAAAAGTAACTCAATTTAAACATATGATGTGAGGTTATATTTGGTATGAATAATTGTAGTAATTATTTAAAATTGAGAATTTTAAAATGAAATCAGTTATTGCCATTTGACTTTCTATTTATGATTTGATCCTAGTTTTAAGATTTGATCAGATAGGGTAGTATACTTTTTGAATTTAAATTGATTGAAGTATTTCTTTTAATCACGAATTTCATTGTTTTTTATTAAAAAATTGATAAAACACAATGAAATTTGTGTGTGGTACCTTATTAAGTAATTGACTAATTCCTAATTTAAAAACCCGTGTTGTTTCAAAATAATTTTAAATTTGGACTGGATTAAGATTACCAATTCGTTGTTGCTTTAATTAGGAAGTATAACAAAATATGGAAATAAGAAAATTGTTATTTGATTACCTTAATTCCTTTTTTATAAATTAATAAGGTCTCCTAGAAACTCGCCTAAATTTATGAGTTGATTAATACAAACCTGCAATTAACTTAAAAATAAAGCAAGTAAATTTATAATAATGTAATTTTGACACGCATTACATGAAATGTTTAAGGTACCTTATTTTAATGAAAATAAAATTCCATTAATAATTAATAAATATTTAAAGTTACAATCGAAAAAGGGCTAACACTTGCATACAAAAATGAAAATAGAAATGAATTTCAAATGATTTCCTCGCTTGGTGTCGATATGAGTAATGCGCGTTTGATCTTTATAGTTGAGAAAAAGGAGGATGCGTCCATGAGGTAGACCTCGTTTTTCAAACTCCACGGATTTGACAGAGACGGCAATTGCATATATGAAAAAAATACATGATTAGAATAGAGTCATACAACAAAAGATTGCATTCATAGAATAGAACTTAAACTAGGAAATTAAAATAATAACTTATATGAATTGAGGTTGCCAAAAGAAAATTTTTCTTTCAAATTTTTCACAAGTTGATCGAATTTAATTTTAAAAATCATACGCAAAACATCAGGCAAATCTTTCGGTGCCAGGCCCCTACTCTGTACGAATTCTATGACTTCTGGCCACAATTGATTGGAAGCAAACGTGACAAAAAACAATAAAATCACTCGGCCGTTTGTTGACATTGTCTGTGATTTAATAACATCATACATCATTAATAAAATAGTTATTATAATGAATGAAAGCAAAGAAAATAGAGATTGAGTTGGTTTTGGGGGAAACTAGTTTCTCCATAAGTTATAAAAAGTTCACTTTTTAACCCTTTAACCCTAAGCCTTAAACCCTAAAGGACCTAAACCCTAAACCTTAAGCTCTAAACCCTACACTTTAACCCCGGTAAAAACATGACTTTTTATAACTTATGGAGTAACTAGTTTCCCCCAAAATTTTCTCATCTATTTTATACTATAGTAACTAAAACTATTTCCACTATTATTAAAAAATCACAAGTAGATTTATATATATCATTAAATTTATTTATATTTATTTAAAATATTTAATAATTATATCATGTAATTATAAATATCCACGCACAAAAGAAAACATCCGTGCGGGTTAATCCCTAGTAAAACAAATAACCGGGTTAACTTCAAGGCATGAACCATGGAACTCTAATTCGGTCGATTCGCAACGGAAGAGCCGTTTTGTGAATACTAAGAGTCTTCTCCCGAGTTTTTAAAGGAGAGAAAAGAAATGAATAAGAGGGAAGAGAAGGGGAAGGAAAGGAAGGAGAGGGAATTTAATTCCTTCATAGCGTGCTCCCGAGTTAGGAAGGAAATGCACAATTTTCTCTTCTCTTGCTCTAGAGTTTTGGGATGAAATGAAATGAAATAAAACAAAATTCCATTTGTACCCTTATTTATAAAACCATTCACATTGCACAATTTCAAAGCTCAACCCCCCACTCCCACCGCCACCCCCACATGTTACTGAGACTTGCACTCAGATCCCATAAAACACTCGTATACAAGCATGGCACAAACTAAACTTAAGAACATGGCAGCTTAGTTGATTAGTGGCACAATCTTCATACTCCATCCGTCCCAAAATGATCTTCGCGTTTGACTATTCAAACTTTTTAAGGATATAAACACTTGCTTCAATAGCCATTCTTTGTTTAAGCCTAAAATGTAGAAATATGAAGAACTTTTTGGGACAATAAGAAATGGCAAATGAGAAGATCATTTTGGGATGGAAGGAGTATTCAATGTAAGCACTGCCAACTACCAAGCCAGAAATGATGTTATACATCAATACTCTAACTGAGTCAATATTTCAATTATATTGAACTGAAAGTCCAGTTATAATCTTACAAATTGCCTTTAAAATGGGATTAGGGAATGGTCACTTTAGTTCATTCCCTTAATCACATTTAAGGGAATGGACTAAAGTGTAAGCATTGCTTGATGTTTTGAATCAGCCACTACTGGTATAATTCAAAAGCTAGAGTTAGGTTCCAATTTACTGTTTATTGGTTTATATTTAAGAGGTCACATGTGATATTGTAGACACCCCGATCTCGCACCCCTAAAACCAACCATTTGATTCGGTCTAAGCGCGATAATTGGCCTAAAACCCCAGATTTGGCCGTTCGGGATTACCGTACGCCTTATCGGTGCATCGGATGGAAAAACCATGTCCGGATTCATGATCAGGGCTCAAAACCGAGTAAACAGGCGTATACTTCGAAAATCGAGCGTCGGGACCCTACGGCGGGCCCCGCACCCCTAGAACGCCTATTACCGGTCATCCCTTGCATTTAAAATTATATTATTTTATTCCTTACTCTTTAACATAATCTAGATATTCCATCTTGACCAGAAAATTGAGAATAACAACTTTTGAGTTGGGCCCGCGGACAACCGGGACACCGGAACACGCACGACGGAGCAGTTGCAAGCTGTTACGGAGCGGGAAGACGGAGCCGGAAAATCATGCATGTTTACTCCCACATTTCCTGGACATATGGCTGCATTAGGGGGGGTCACATGGGCCAAAATCAACCAAGGATTGACAAGTGGCATTCAAAAAGTGGAAATTGCACAAAGTCAAGACAACACCATCACTTTTGGCCATTTTTTCCACCCCTCTTGCATGAATTTCGGGTAAGAGGACTCACCCCCCATACTACCCCTACTCTAGGGGCATTTTGGTCCAAGAAAACTTACCTCCCTCCTCCATATACTCCTATGTTGATCCAAGAAAGAGGGGACTCATTCAACACACACATTACACTACACTATACACTTTCACTCTTGCTCTTACTACCACCATTCCACCACCACTACCACCACTCCTCCACCACATCTCCACTACTAAACCACCACCCAAACACCTCAAACAACCCCTTCAAATCTCAAGCAACAACAACAACAAGCAACAACAACAACAACAACAACAACCACAACCACCACAACAACAACAACTTCAATCAAACAAAAAAAAGTCTTCCCTTGGAGACAAAGGAAGCACACCACCCTCTCTTAATCTAGGTAAGTTTCCTTTTTATATATCATAGATTTGATAAAATGTAAGTTTAAATGAGTTGTTTGGGAATCTAGTCAACTAGTGACTAGATTCCCCTTATTACCTATGTAATCTATGTTTTTACTTTGTAAATAAACATGTTCTATATATTATAAATGTTCATACTTCAGTCCTAGCATGTATATATGTCTTGAGTTCATTTTGGTGTTAATCTCATGCTTTAGATCTCAAATCCCAGCAAGATATAGTCCATTTGCTCAGCATGTGTATATTCTGCCCTCATCTCCTTCTTTGTTGTTTATTCTCATTTTTGTTTATGTTTGTTCATAAATAGACACATGATAATGTTAATAACACATCAATGAACAATTTCCCTAAGTTTCATGGGTTTATTCCAAGTTTATGCCACGTTTTGACCTCCATCTTCATGCCATATATAATCTGTCCAGCATGCTTAGTTTCAACCAAGGATTTTGATGTGCTGTTTTCTCTATCATAACTCTGTTTATAGATCTAACTCAAAATATCAAAGTTGTTCCTTGCATATTGAATATGATGCTTGCCAAGTTTCGTGGTTTACATCCATGTCTAGGTCATGTTTTGGTAGGAATTTTCGTAGTACAGAACTGTTGCCTCGCTTGCTGCACTCTGGATTAGTCTGAGTTCTTAAGTCCAAAACCTACCAAAACTCGTTTTTCAAGCCTAAGTCAAAACATGAAATTTATTCTCAAAATACTAATAAAGATTTTCATGTTCTTGAAATAATTTTATGACCTAAGGAAAGGCCCCTTTCCATTTTATAAATCAAGTGTCTTCTCTCAGACTAACATTTCCAGATTCTGACATGAAAATGTCAGAGGCATTTTGATGCACTTAAACTCGTTTTATTCACGAACTGTTTTGGGTACATCATATTCAATATGTGATATTCAAGTTTCATGTTTTGAGTTTTCTCAGACTCATAGGTTATGATAGTGTAAACTGTCCGTCAAAATCTGATATGCAATGCTTTGCTGTGCTGGGCTGATTTTATGTTAATGTTTTTGGCATGAGTTAAGCATGAAATATTTATCAATAAATCCAACCAAAATTCATACATGTTATCTAACATCTTGGGAGTGAACACCAAGCTTTATATCTCTTTTTGGATAGATGTTTCACAGGTACAATCCATGGCGACCCACAGCAGCCCCGTGAACCTGGAGGATCAATCTTGCACTCGGATATTCTTTTCATGGGATTTATCCCATTTTTTGTATATATGTATTATTTGTACAATATTCCCCCTTCCCCCTTTTATTGCTCATACTTGTAAATATGATTCAAACCTTTTTTCAAAACCAATCGGGAATCCACCCAAACCGGTTCCCGGTTGTGATAAAATGAATCGACCTAGAATAGGAGACTCCTTTATACATAAACACACACATTTTTCCAATGTTAGAGCATAATAAGGCATTTTCAAAAGGCAAACTAAAATCAAGCGTAGGCGGAAGCATGCTAGAGACCGAAAGAGCGAGCGGAGTGCCTAACACCTTCTCCTCTCGTAACATAGCCCCCGAACCCACTTTTCAATCAAAAAGGTTTTATCTCTATTTTCCTAAATAAAATGAGGTGGCGACTCTTCTTTTTTCAAACCAAAGTAGGGTAACCATTATGAGAAACCGAGCGGATTCCAGCAGCGTTTCGCACGGATCCCCACGCGGGTACGGGCGCGGGCTCTCACAGTGGCGACTCCGCTGGGGACTGTTTTTTCAAAAGTGGGCTAGACTCAATTTTGTGTGCTTTCACCATTATTTGCTTTTGCCTTGTATATACTTGTCCTAACTTTGTTTTGCAGGTTTTTCTTTTATATGTGTAAATAAAAAGAAAATAAAAAGCGGAAACAAAAAAAATACGTGCTTTTCTTTCTTTCCTCAAAAAATCATTTTTCAAAATTAGAGACTTCACACACGGTTCACGTTTTCAAACTTGCGACTTAGAAACCATACAAACCTTAGGGGGTGTAGCCAGGTGAGTGAAGGGGGGTCACCGATCCTCCGATAGGGCTCCCGGTTGACATTCCCGCCCCAAAGCGCGGCTACTAGTCGTCGCTGCGGGTGTAAGCCACATGCAAGCCATCCATCAAAAGCCTCGATGTCCGAATTTTCAAAATGACACGTCCTCGACTTTAAGCCGGTTTTTGTCTAATAATTTCTCTTCAACCCTATGCATTCCTAAAAGGTTATAAACAACCTAAAGTGTGGATATTTTGGAACGATTGGGTTGACCCGAAATTATCAAGACCTTCACATAGACCGTAACCCGAATGGTGGATCCCAGAAAGAGTATAGGCCCTTCGCTAGGGGTTTCGGACGGCCATTAGTGCAGGTGAAAAACGTTGGTCCTATACTTTGGAGACGGTATCCACTATTCCAGGATTTAATAATCGAACGTGTCAAAACAAGGCACAGTGCTTGTCCGGCTTCTTAGGTTTTTGTGCGTTGCTTGCGCTTCAACCTTTTTCGAAAATGATTTTGTTCCTTATACTTTTCTTCTCTTTGTGCTTTTATTCTTGTACATAAAAGAAAGCCCATTTCAAAAATTTAAAACATTCTTTTTCCAATCCATTCTTGTAGAGGGAGAATCTCGCTTCTTTTTCTAGCGCGACATTCAAGGTCAGTTCCAGACATTACTTTGATCAAGGTCTGCTCCGGGTTCTCTCATCAGCAATGACTAGTAATGGCGAAACATCAGTAAATGCGACTAGGGGCTCGCCCGATATTGAGTTCGAAAAGGTGATGGAAGAATGGCTGGGGAAACAGTTGGAAACCCAAACAAAGTATGCAACAAGTATCCCACAGGGACACCAGGGGAAAATAATAGACTGTGTACCAATCTTCTCACAAAACCAAGAGCACGTGGGGCTTATGAACTCCCAGTCATCTATCATCCCGGGCATCACGCCACCTCTGATTCAACCACACGAAACAGCCACAGGACACGAAGATATATCCTCTCACCAAGTGCCAGTAGAGTTGCGTAATTGGTTTGATGAACATGTGGAAGCCTTCGCTGAAAGCTTCAAGTTCGAAGATGTTATCCTAGGGACTCACCGAGCCCCAGGAAGGAGTTCTCTTTTTTTAGGTGATGACCGCAGTTTATCAACGCGAGAAAATGTTCCTTTGCTGATAGTAGAAGCTTGCTGACCCGAGGGGTTATGTCTCTTTTGCTGTGAATAGGGCAAACTGCCCAACTCTAATCCCTTTTGCTTTCGGGCCCGTCCTAAAATGCGCTCACATTTCTTTTGCTTTCCAAATCCATGCTTGCGTGTCATCTTTTCCGTAATATATTTATTTGCTTGCTTGTCTTGTAAATATGTTTTCAGTTAATGAACCCGCGTTATAATCAAGTGCCTTCATAATCACATATTTTATAAATTTGGTCCCACAAATGATTAATCGCACTTAATTAAAAGCAAACGATAATAAACGGGACTAATTTTAGACTGCGATTAATTGAGGTGAGAACTAGGGTTGACAGTGCTCAACGGAATTCACAAACGAAGGCAATCAATGAAGTTCACGAAGGCGATCGACAAAGTCATCCGACGAACGAAGATTTCAGGGTGCAATCAAGGGCATAATCAAAGAGGCCAATCAAATGGTAAAGGCCGAAGATTATCACAGTCATGCCAACGCAAGTGTCGGCGATTTTCCTTTAATGTATGATGCATTGTAAATTCTCGCATATTGTATGTTTATGTTTTTGTAAAAATTGTTGTATTCCGCACGCTATGATGTTTCTTCTTGAGTGCAAAAAAAAAAAAAAAAAAAAAAAAAAAAATCGAAAGAGAGCAAAAAAGGGGAGGTAAAAAAAAAGAAAAAAAAAATCGAAAGTGAGCAAAAAAAGGGGAGGTCAAAAAAAAAAAAAAAAAAAGAAAAGAAAAGAAGAAGAGGCATTATTCATTTATTTTGGTACATACTCCCTCCGTTTCATGTGAATTGAGACTTATTTCCCTTTTCGTCCGTTTCACCTCAATTGAGACTGCCCAAAATGGTTAACTTTTTAATATTTTATATTCACCCAACCCCACCACTCATTCTCTCTCTTCATTCTCCACCACTCATTTTATTCAACCAACACTACTATTTACCCCACTAATTCTCTCTCTTCATTTTTTACCACACATTTTCCTTATTTTATTAGTATTCCTTAATTATTGTGCCCTTTCTTTTAGTCTCAATTCACATGAAACGGAGGGAGTATTCCATTTGCTTTATTGTTTAATTCAATTGTTTTAGAAAGGATATCGCGACACTTCAAATTCATGTGTGTGCCGTCAACGATGGCAATTGGCATTTCATTATGAAGATTTCATCACTTGTTGTACAAAGGCAAGGCGTGGACCGAGGGTCCGACAATCTCATGTGACGTCATCAATTTCAAGGAGCACCGCGTATGCGAGACCAATCTGCATTAAACAAGATCTCGATCTTTCAACTTTGGGCAAGCACCATCAACGACGACAAGGACCTCCCACCCATGAGGTCAACAGGCGGTGCTAATTACAATTGTTTGGTGGTGTTCTCATCTCGATTTGTCACGGTCTAATTTGAGTCCGAATAAATCTTTTCTAAAAAATAGAAATTAACTTTTTGATTTTGAAGTACTTGAACATTAACGCGAGTTCTAATCTTGAGTCATTGATTTCGAATGTGAGCGATTTCCTCGAGTCTGGGGGCTTCCCCCTACTCTCGTCCTTCCGTCAATTTTTTCTGCGCAAACACGATGTCAAAGATCTCACGGGGTCTTTATTTGCTTTTCCCAAAACACTGGCCTTGTGCCTTCCCCAGTCAATTCCTGTAATTTGTCACAGCAAGGGAGGCGAGGGAATGTGATCCTCTGACTCTCAAAATCCAAAATCGGGAAGTATGCTCAAATGAATGAATGTGAACTGGGGCTGCGCGTCAGGATTCAGAAATGATAAATGGGTTCCCCGTTAATGCAAAACGTCTCAGGGGTAGGACAACTCTCACAGATAGTTGGTCCTTGGAAGTTTTAACATCAAAAATCATCAGAATTTGTGAAACAACCGTCACAGATGGTTAGGTCCCTTTCAAGAGAATCATCAGAGGGAAGTTTTTTCAGATTAGCAGTTTGGGCCACAGGTCACAAAGCTCAATCACCGGCAATACTGGGGGCTGTGTATAATTGGTTAATTCTCGAAGGCAGTTGATTTCCCCATCAAAGCGTCGAATGGAAATGTAACTATCACAATGTGTGAGTTACTCCCAGCAGCGAAACATCAAATCTGCAACAACTCTCAACGACAGTTAGGTCCCAAAGCAGTATGAGTATCAAGGCATGGAGCTGCCTCGAACCGATGAACAGTACAAGAATCACCTTGGGATAGCAGTAGGGGCTTCAAAACTTATGACGGCTTTTACAAACAGCGAGGTCCTCAGAAAATGAGTCGTCAAATGTGGGGCTGATCCTTGACAAAGTGGGGGCTTTCATGATTGAAGATCTGGGGGCTGATTCTGAAAAGGCACTGGGCTTCCGCAACCGACATCTGGGGGGGAAGGCAAAGTAATCCACCAGGAGAGACACCGTCGAGTAAACTTGATCAAATGGGTGTAGAGAATTGACCTTTCGAGTACTCGCGCTAGGCCTCCAACCTCGCTTCACCATATATCTCACCATGACTCTCGTTCCTCGCAAAGTTTTCAAAAGAAAAATGCACAGTTCATTCCTTTCCCGATTTTCCCTCTTTGCACATAAACATTTTGTTCCTTTTATAAAAAGCAAAGGCTGAAATGCAAGCAATGCACACGTGTCAAAAAAAAATGAAAAAAAAGAGAGTGTTTTCAATTCTGAAAGAAAGATGGCAAGATTTAAATTTCAAAATCATTTGCAATGGAAATCCTCGTTTGAAGTCCTTCAATCATCAATGACAATGAGAAGTTTTTGAAGTGAAAAATGCGCGCTATGATATTGCATACTTGTGAAAATCTTTTGCAGGTGTCCAAATCTAATCACATGCAGGTACCCCATCGCAAGAAGGGTCATCTCCAATAAATCGTCTGTCAACAAATTGTGTTTTTCGAGTTTTTCACAAACTCGAACTACGTAAGGTCTGATTCCCGAAAGGGATACGTAGGCAGCCTGTCACCTCAGGTCCGACCACACACGCATCAAAACATTGCAATGGAGATCTTGGAACCGCAAGTCCGGCCACAAACGCATCGAAATGTTGAAATGGGGGAGCTTGTCACGTGAAGCCCAACTAAACACATCCAAATATTCCAAGAGCAGCTTCTCCACATCTTGCAGAAACTCGAGATGGCCTCCCGTCAAATCCAAAAGGGTCCCAACATGAAAGCATGGTAATTGGATTGTTCCCCTCAAGCCAAGAATCAAAAATCTCATCACACAGCAACTACAAAGCCAGAGGATCCGCACGTGGCAGCAGCTTGCAGCGTATCCTTGATTTATCAAATATGAATGTGTGTTGAATTTTAGATCATCTTGTTCCTATCATGCCATTATCATGTAATGTCATATACAATGTTGCACCCCCCATCCCCAGCATGTCATTTTCACATCCATATACTTACCATGCTAACATCGTAATTGCGGCCACCATCACGTCAAATCTAATCATAATCTTTGGTAAAAATGTGAGTTTTTAAAAGAGAAAAGAAACTTGTGCATCTAGGTCACAATCAAAAATCAAATGCAATTGGCACTAGCATAAGTACTTTTGTGGCTTGCAAATGTTTATGCTTGAACAGGTGCGCTCCCGAGCTTATCAACTCCGTTCCCGCTTAACAGTAGTTCACTGTAAGGCAAAGCTCAGAATCTCATCACGTTGCAATCTCAAAGCTAAAGGATTGGAGCAAAACCACAACGTGCAGCGTATCCTTGAATTTTCTTTCATGATATTTCTCTCGAGTGTTTGAAATGTCTTGAATCTCAAAAAATTTGGTTACTTTGGTCTGTTCGGCCGTCCCCCGAATTTGACCCCCCTCGAATGCTTGGTTACTCTGGTCTATTCGGCCGTCCCCCGAATTTGACATTTTCAAAATGCTTGGTTACCCCGGTCTGTTCGGCCGTCCCCCGAATTTGACCCCCCTCGAATGTTTGGTTACTCTCTGGTCCACTCGAGCGCTCGGGTTGGACTTCCCTCAGAACTACGCCCCGACTTGATTCCCGAAAGGGATACGTAGGCAGCTCGATAACAAGAGTCTCAGTCGCCCGTTCTCTCAATCAAATTTGTTACCTCAACTCTCGGCTCAGAGATGTATGTGATCTCACCAACCCATAAGCCGTTCATCCATTCCAATCTAGACTCAGAGATGTATGTGATCTCATCAACTCATAAGTCTATCATCCATCCGCATCCATCCGAACTACGATTGGTCTGATTCTCGCAAGAGATACGTAGGAATCTCGGGTTCCCGAGTTCGACCATTTGATTGTGTCTGCTTGCTTGCTTGAGTAGAACTACGGAGGCTTGATTCCTGAAAGAGATACGTAGGAAGCCCTACTTTGGGCTCAGCCGTCAAACCCTAGACGAGATCGGTTGTCTATATTGGATCGTCGAATCCCCTTTACATCACAAGTGAATTCGACGAGGGGCTCTGTAGACACCCCGATCTCGCACCCCTAAAACCAACCATTTGATTCGGTCTAAGCGCGATAATTGGCCTAAAACCCCAGATTTGGCCATTCGGGATTACCGTACGCCTTATCGGTGCATCGGATGGAAAAACCATGTCCGGATTCATGATCAGGGCTCAAAACCGAGTAAACAGGCGTATACTTCGAAAATCGAGCGTCGGGACCCTACGACGGGCCCCGCACCCCTAGAACGCCTATTACCGGTCATCCCTTGCATTTAAAATTATATTATTTTATTCCTTACTCTTTAACATAATCTAGATATGCCATCTTGACCAGAAAATTAAGAATAACAACTTTTGAGTTGGGCCCGCGGACAACCGGGACACCGGAACACGCACGACGGAGCAGTTGCAAGCTGTTACGGAGCGGGAAGACGGAGCCGGAAAATCATGCATGTTTACTCCCACATTTCCTGGACATATGGCTGCATTAGGGGGGGTCACATGGGCCAAAATCAACCAAGGATTGACAAGTGGCATTCAAAAAGTGGAAATTGCACAAAGTCAAGACAACACCATCACTTTTGGCCATTTTTTCCACCCCTCTTGCATGAATTTCGGGTAAGAGGACGCACCCCCCATACTACCCCTACTCTAGGGGCATTTTGGTCCAAGAAAACTTACCTCCCTCCTCCATATACTCCTATGTTGATCCAAGAAAGAGGGGACTCATTCAACACACACATTACACTACACTCTCCCTCCATACACTTTCACTCTTGCTCTTACTACCACCATTCCACCACCACTACCACCACTCCTCCACCACATCTCCACTACTAAACCACCACCCAAACACCTCAAACAACCCCTTCAAATCTCAAGCAACAACAACAACAAGCAACAACAACAACAACAACAACAACCACAACCACCACCACAACAACAACTTCAATCAAACAAAAAAAAGTCTTCCCTTGGAGACAAAGGAAGCACACCACCCTCTCTTATTCTAGGTAAGTTTCCTTTTTATATATCATAGATTTGATAAAATGTAAGTTTAAATGAGTTGTTTGGGAATCTAGTCAACTAGTGACTAGATTCCCCTTATTACCTATGTAATCTATGTTTTTACTTTGTAAATAAACATGTTCTATATATTATAAATGTTCATACTTCAGTCCTAGCATGTATATATGTCTTGAGTTCATTTTGGTGTTAATCTCATGCTTTAGATCTCAAATCCCAGCAAGATATAGTCCATTTGCTCAGCATGTGTATATTCTGCCCTCATCTCCTTCTTTGTTGTTTATTCTCATTTTTGTTTATGTTTGTTCATAAATAGACACATGATAATGTTAATAACACATCAATGAACAAGTTCCCTAAGTTTCATGGGTTTATTCCAAGTTTATGCCACGTTTTGACCTCCATCTTCATGCCATATATAATCTGTCCAGCATGCTTAGTTTCAACCAAGGATTTTGATGTGCTGTTTTCTCTATCATAACTCTGTTTATAGATCTAACTCAAAATATCAAAGTTGTTCCTTGCATATTGAATATGATGCTTGCCAAGTTTCGTGGTTTACATCCATGTCTAGGTCATGTTTTGGTAGGAATTTTCGTAGTACAGAACTGTTGCCTCGCTTGCTGCACTCTGGATTAGTCTGAGTTCTTAAGTCCAAAACCTACCAAAACTCGTTTTTCAAGCCTAAGTCAAAACATGAAATTTATTCTCAAAATACTAATAAAGATGTTCATGTTCTTGAAATAATTTTATGACCTAAGGAAAGGCCCCTTTCCATTTTATAAATCAAGTGTCTTCTCTCAGACTAACATTTCCAGATTCTGACATGAAAATGTCAGAGGCCTTTTGATGCACTTAAACTCGTTTTATTCACGAACTGTTTTGGGTACATCATATTAAATATGTGATATTCAAGTTTCATGTTTTGAGTTTTCTCAGAATCATAGGTTATGATAGTGTAAACTGTCCGTCAAAATCTGATATGCAATGCTTTGCTGTGCTGGGCTGATTTTATGTTAATGTTTTTGGCATGAGTTAAGCATGAAATATTTATCAATAAATCCAACCAAAATTCATACATGTTATATAACATCTTGGGAGTGAACCCCAAGCTTTATATCTCTTTTTGGATAGGTGTTTCACAGGTACAATCCATGGCGACCCACAGCAGCCCCGTGAACCTGGAGGATCAATCTTGCACTCGGATATTCTTTTCATGGGATTTATCCCATTTTTTGTATATATGTATTATTTGTACAATATTCCCCCTTCCCCCTTTTATTGCTCATACTTGTAAATATGATTCAAACCTTTTTTCAAAACCAATCGGGAATCCACCCAAACCGGTTCCCGGTTGTGATAAAATGAATCGACCTAGAATAGGAGACTCCTTTATACATAAACACACACATTTTTCCAATGTTAGAGCATAATAAGGCATTTTCAAAAGGCAAACTAAAATCAAGCGTAGGCGGAAGCATGCTAGAGACCGAAAGGGCGAGCGGAGTGCCTAACATCTTCTCCTCTCGTAACATAGCCCCCGAACCCACTTTTCAATCAAAAATGTTTTATCTCTATTTTCCTAAATAAAATGAGGTGGCGACTCTTCTTTTTTCAAACCAAAGTAGGGTAACCATTATGAGAAACCGAGCGGATTCCAGCCGCGTTTCGCACGGATCCCCACGCGGGTACGGGCGCGGGCTCTCACAGATATAAAAGGAAGGTATCCCAGATGAATATAATCAAGTTGCCAATTCTTCAGTTCGAGTGGATCAAGGAGCTCATACACTTTCACACGCCCATCTGAATATGCTGTGATCTGCAATGGAGGCATATCGATTTATAGGATAACTGGCTGAAAGATTGCTATCTTGGGGCAATCTAATAAATGTCAATACACAACAAGCTATGTACTTAAACATATAGAGAGTTATTTGCTGCATTGTTTAATTGTGCCTGCATTTGGCTGAGAAAATTTATTTACAAATTTATACACAAGATTTAATAGTAAAAAATGAAAAGGAATAGTTACAGGCCAGATGCTCTGCATATTCCCAAACAGCTTCCAGGCATAACAATCCAATCAGATAAAAATTCCACAAATGAGAAATACTAAGCTTCATTAGATAAATCATAAGCATTCCACATATCATAAGCTATACTATTCCTTATATGATTCCCTAGTGCAGCATCTTGATTGTTATTCAAAGGCTCCACATATTCTTCGTTCTCATGTGGAGTTTGATTTAAAATCTCTTCTTCAACTTCACGAATAAGATTTTCATCGGGATCTTCATCCATTAGAAAATTGTGAATGATGCAGCATGCTAGAAAAATCTCTGATTGCACCTCAGCCGGATAAAAAGGTTCAGTTGCGCTCCTTATGATAGCAAATCTTTTCTTAAGCACGCCAAATGCCTTTCAATTGCATTACGCAAGGATGAATGTCGATGATTAAATAATTCATGAGAGTTCTGGGGTGCTCGATTGGAATATTCTTCCAAGTGATAGCGGACGCCTCTAAATGGCGTAATCAGTCCACTTCTATGCATGAAGCCCGCATCAAGAAGATAAAATTTACCTATTAGGAATGACAATTGGTTAATATAATATTTTTATAACATATATTATGTAATAACTGAAACATTGCTTACCATTTGGAATGCGCAATCTATCTTCTCTTGTAAGGGCATTTTTTATTATCCTTGAGTCGGACGCAATACCTTCCCAACCAGGTAAAACATATGAAAATTTAAGATCAAACGTACATGCAGCTAGCACATTCATTGTTGGAAATGTTTTCCTCCCTCGGTATCTCGGTGCATCGGTGGGAGACACCTTTACACGAATATGTGTCCCATCAATAGCCCCTACACAATTCTGATACAGATACTTAACATTATACCATATCTTATCATATAAATAAAGTTCGGAACAACTGTTATTGATCAAACCAAAAGTACCTTAAAATATGGATAAAATCTTTGGTTATTCAATATCTCTGGAGGCACTTCTACTCCAGTAGGTTGTTGAATGAACTTATCTTCCAACTCTATTACGGCCCGAAGAACATTATGAAAATGTCGACTAACGGTACTACGACCTCGACGGAAGAAAAATGACAATGGTCGTTGCCTCACATCATGTGCCAGTGTGTAAAGGAACTTAGCTACTTGTTCTTCTACAGAAACCCGTTGAGTTGGTAAAAGACCACAGTCATTTTTAAGTATATTGCATAACTTAATAAAAGCATGTGGTCTCATACGAAGCAAATGACGGCACTGCTCTGGATCTTCACATAAGCTTTTCATTAACTCATCTCTTACTCTATATATTCTCAAACGCACTTCTTCGTTTGGAAGATTCACTTGTCGAGGTTTTCGAATCGCAAGATAGTACAAAATGTGACATCTAACATGAGCTATCATTATTTTTTGGTTTAATACGAGTAGATGCAATCTTTCTAGTTCCTCATCCTCCTCATCCATCCGCGATTCAATACCCTTTAAATTCATCAATGTACAAATAATGGTATCATAGTCTTTAACGGAAAAGGAATGCAAGCAAATATGTATTAACAGAAAATTATTGCAAATACTCCCTCCGTCCCAAAATGATCTTCATACTTTTTCTGAAGTTATTACGAAGGAAGTTTGAGCAATAATTTCAAGTCGATTCAATTATATTAATGAAAATCTAAAACGTGTTATTGATAGTATTGTTGATGGTGTATCAATAACAAATTTTAGATCTTCATTAGTATAATTGAATCAACTTGAAATTATTGCTCAAACTTTCTTCGTCGTAACTGCGAAAAAAGTATGAAAATCATTTTGGGACGGAGGAGTATGTATTAACAGAAAATTATTGCAAAGACTGAAAGTTTCAAACCAGAGCATGAATCAAGAAAAGAAGATGAATGAAAGTGGTACTTAAGTTTACATGAAAAATAGGATAGAAAAATGTAATTAACCCAAAACACTAGAATTTTTCATTCACTTTTTGTTACTAAATCATCATCTTTCCCCTAAAACTCGACCAACAATAAAACAAATTAGTATGGTATTAAACACAAAACCAAGGAAAATTATGCATATCTATTATCACTCAAAACCATTACAGACAAAATTATACTCACTGTCTCACTCCGTTCCAAAATTACAGCAACACAGAAAGTTTTCATAGAGGAAAACAAAAACGAAAAAAAATACTTTGTGAGAAATTGTGAGTACTAGAATTCAGGAATTACGTACCTCTTCCATGGAGTGGATCGGTTCTTTGCGCAGTGAAGTTGAGGAATGGAAGAGAAGGCGGTGGTTGCTGCGTATACGATTTTGCAAAAAAAAAAAAAGAAAAAAAAGAGGGGTTTTGTGATGAGTTGAGATACGAGGAGATAAGGGAGGGTAAAACTGGGATTATGAAAATATTCTCAGCCTTTTTGTTTCTTTCCTCCCAAATCTTCTCACTTTTGGGAGGATTGTGTAGGAAGGAAAATCCACAATATTTTCTTTTCCTTTCCGTCCATTTCCTTCCAAAAAAAAAACTCGGGAGCGAGTGTAGGAAGGAAAATATTTTAGGAGTAAACGAGCAAAATGACCGCGTACTATGTTTAAAACCATCAATTTGACCTCCGTACTATTTAAACTACCAATTTGACCTGCGTACTATTGTAAAATTAACCAAATCAACCTACTTTTCTAACGGCCGTTATATACTTAACGGGTTTATCCTAGTAGGCAACTCAGCGCTGACGTGGAGTCTGACTGGTCAATTTAATGACTCACGGGCGTATCACGTGAGTTATCAAATAAAAGAAAAAAACGAAATTGAAGGATTAACCATTGTCATTCTCTGCGTAAAAAAAAAAGTGTCGCCATTCTCATCAAATACGAACAAGGGACGAGCTGAAGAGAGAGAAGACGATAAATCCATGGCCGACTTGTGAGCATTTATTTGTGAAATTAGGGGTCTTGTTCGCATAATCATTGAGGTAAATAATCACAATCCTTTTCTTATTCTTTCATTGTTGTTCGCACTTAGGGTTCTTGTAAAGATATTTGCAAAACTAGGGTTTAGGTTCTTGATTAAAGCTAAAAATTAATGATTCTTTTGTGCTAATTTCTGAAGCATTAATGTTTGACTCATGTTTGTTATGTTATTATCAATGTTTGTCATCTTTTCTATTGTAAATGGACCCCTCCCAAAAGTATTTTTATTTCATGTTTTTTGTCATTGTTCCCCATAGCAATAACTGTCCTAGCTAATACTTTATGTTTGTTTTATGATACTTTTTATTTTTTTTTTGTGGTATGGACCCCTATCTTTATTTCATATTCTCTGTCAATTGTCCCATTCCTGTAACATTGTTTTTTTGAACTATATTGATTGTGTGTCCCCACTTTTTTGAAATATGCTTCTTTAATGACTGAGAAAGCTCTTTCTTTTCTTCTTTTTTAAAAGTTGCTGGCTTTATTCCTTTTTCCATTGTATAACATGCCATATTTACTAAATATTTTTCTCTGAATGAATGCAGGTGATGGAAGACTTAATATCATTATGCATATATCATAATGGGGTGATGAAGGTTAGACCATATATGCATTATGATGGGGTAAAAAAGTCAAGGTTTCCTGCTATAAAGTCTGACACTTTTACGTACTCTGATTTAGTTGGTTTGATAGAATCTAAAACAAGAAAGCCTATATCAAAAATCCATTACAAGGTTCATGGAAAGACTTTAATAGATGGGTTAAGATTTGTCGGGAATGATGAACATTTGAAAGGCTTAGTTGAGCTTGGTAGAAGTAAAAATGCATATGTTCATGTGTATGTAGAGCATGAAGGTGATGAAGATGTTCAGGATGTTCAAGATTTAGAGGTTGGAGATGAAGATGATGCAGAAATTATTGAGGATCAAGAGTATGAAATGGATAGTGATTCTAATGCTAGCATGGATCATCTCAGTGATGGTGAAGAAGAAATTGCAGAGGTTAGGAAAGAGAAGACAAGATACAAAAGAACATTGAAGGAAAGGTAACCCAATCACAAGCAGAATCACAACAAACATCTGTTTCACAACCTGAAGAAGCATTACTACAACAGGTACTTGTGTCAATCCCAGAAGATTTGTTTGGACCTTCTATGCCTATACATGAAACTGATGATCTGTTAGAAGATATAAGAAAATATTCTGGTGAGATTGATTAAGTGGATATGATAGTGAGTATCGTGACTCAAGTGATTGTGATAGCCCTGCTTTTGATAGTGGTGATGAGGATTTTGATGTTGATGTGAATGAGCTCACATATTATCCTGTATTTGATCCTGAAACACCATGGGATAAAATGGAGCCTGCAGGGAATGAGATTTTTTGATTATGCACAAATGAAGCATTGCCTGACATGTTATGCAGTCTTTAATGGGAGGCCATTGAGATGGATTAAATGTGAAAGTAATAGATTGATTGTAGGCTGTAAGAAGCCTTGTAAGTGGAAATGTCGTGGTACTTACATGCAAAGAGAAAAATCATTTCAGATTAAATCATTGAGGAATGTGCACACATGTGTTAGGGATTTCAAGGTGAAAATTGCAGGTTAGGTTAGTGGGTAGCAAAAATGTATGCAAATGAGATCAGGAGGGATCCAAAGATGTCACTAATTGATATGAGTCTAAATATATTAGAAAAGTTCAAGCTTAATGTGACTGAGGTGCGATGTTATAAAGCAAAACAGAAAGTTATGAAGGAGTTAGATGATGCTTTAAAAGAACATTATACTAGGTTGTATGACTATGAAGTTGAGCTCAGGAGGAGTAATCCAGGGAGCACTATTATATTTGACACCATAACGTGTGTAGGAGGTGAGCGCTCATGTTTAACAGGTTTATATCTGTTTCTTGCATTGAAAATGGGGTGGAAGGCAGGTTGTAGGCTTATCATTGGTTTAGATGGATGCTTCTTGAAAGGATATTGTAAGGGCAATTGTTGTGTGCAATTGGTAGGGATGGGAATAATAACATGTTCCCTATTGCATGGCTGTGGTTAGAGTTGAGAATGAAGAGAATTGGACTTGGTTCTGTGAACTTTTAAAACAAGATATTGATTCCCAATATGGTGAGGGTCTGACAATTATAACTGATCAACAAAAGGTACTTTAGTCTTATTTTGTCAGTTTATCTTTTTTTTATTTATATTATATATATATATATATATATATATTTGTAATCCTTATAATTCAGTTTAGCTTTACTTTGACACTTATCTTTATCTTGGAACAGGGTCTTTTAAATGCATTGGAGAGTGTTTTTCCTCTGGCTGAAACCAGAAATTGTGCAAGGCATATCTCACGCAAACTTCAGAAAGAGATTTAGTGGAGTGCAGTTGAGAAACTTGTTTTGGAAGGCAGTCAAAGCTGGAAACAATGGAGCAGTGTAGTAAGACTTTCAAAGAAATCAAGGAAACCAATAGGGGTGCTTATGATTATCTTATTTCCAGGGAACCAAAAAATTGGTGTAGGGGTATTTCAGTGGAAACGTGTTGTGACAGTGTGGAGAATAACATGTCAGAAATATTCAACTTCTACATCATCAAGGCTAGGCATAAAGCAATAATTTCAATGTTGGAAGATATTAGGAGTGCATTAATGAGAAGGCTGGGAGAAAAGAGAAAATTCTTTTCTGGCAATGGAGGACAAATTGTGCCCAAGAATTAGAAAGAAACTTGAGATTAACAAAGATGAGTATAGACACTGCTTACAACTCACAATCAATGGGCATAACAAGTTTGAGGTAACCAAGGGGTATCTAAGGATTTATAGTTGATTTAGTGAACAAGATATGCAGCTGCAGGCTTTGGCAAATGTCGGGAATTCCATGTTGTCATGCTATATGTGCAATATATTTTATTGGGGATGATCCTGACAATTTTGTCACACACTTGGCTCACTGTTGAGACTACTTTGAAGGCTAACGCATATGGTTTGGAACCTATCAATGGTCAGGATTTATGGAGGAGGCATAAAAATCAAACAATTTACCTCCTACAGGTAAAAGAAAGCCGGGAAGGCAAGAACACAAGATATAAGGCTGGTCAGAAAAACAAAGAAAAGGTTGTTGAAGTTCAAAGGTGAAAAGGAATGAAGTGAGCAGAAAGGGAAGAAAGATGAAATGCACTAATTGCAATGGAGATGACCACAATAGTCGAACTTGTAAGAATCCTAGGGTTGAAGGTGATGATGATCTCAATTATAGAAGGAGGAGGCAAAGAAGAGAAAACAACCAACTGAGAATTCAAGCTTACCTACAACTGCAAGTATAAATGTTGAACTTACTGCCACTGAAAA